>CAJQUW010016093.1:0-280000 GCA_907163375.1 Prostheceraeus crozeri
TCCGTTTTCCAATCCGATGCTTCGTTTTGAAGCTACAGCCCAAAACGTCCCAAATTCTAACTCTGTCGTTTTTCGCCAATGTCCCAAAATCTTAAATGGCGTCTCACATCTAAACGAAGACAGATAGGAACAAGCCGATTCTTTCAGTGAATTTGTCTCACTCTTAGCTTTCAAACGAGCTATGGCACGACTAAATCCGTCCACTGGAAGCCAAGATCGAAGCGAGCTGTCCAGAGGGGGGGGGGAGTCAGCGAAATTTTTCTCTCCGATTGCCTTGAAACTCACCATACCGATAGAGAATTTCACGCTGATTCCAAATCTGAAATCCGTTTTCCAATCCGATGCTTCGTTTTGAAGCTACAGCCCAAAACGTCCCAAATTCTAACTCTGTCGTTTTTCGCCAATGTCCCAAAATCTTAAATGGCGTCTCACATCTAAACGAAGACAGATAGGAACAAGCCGATTCTTTCAGTGAATTTGTCTCACTCTTAGCTTTCAAACGAGCTATGGCACGACTAAATCCGTCCACTGGAAGCCAAAATCGAAGCGAGCTGTCCAGAGGGGGGGGGAGTCAGCGAAATTTTTCTCTCCGATTGACTTGAAACTCACCATACCGATAGAGAATTTCACGCTGATTCCAAATCTGAAATCCGTTTTCCAATCCGATGCTTCGTTTTGAAGCTACAGCCCAAAACGTCCCAAATTCTAACTCTGTCGTTTTTCGCCAATGTCCCAAAATCTTAAATGGCGTCTCACATCTAAACGAAGACAGATAGGAACAAGCCGATTCTTTCAGTGAATTTGTCTCACTCTTAGCTTTCAAACGAGCTATGGCACGACTAAATCCGTCCACTGGAAGCCAAAATCGAAGCGAGCTGTCCAGAGGGGGGGGGAGTCAGCGAAATTTTTCTCTCCGATTGCGTTCAAACTCACCATACCGATAGAGAATTTCACGCTGATTCCAAATCTGAAATCCGTTTTCCAATCCGATGCTTCGTTTTGAAGCTACAGCCCAAAACGTCCCAAATTCTAACTCTGTCGTTTTTCGCCAATGTCCCAAAATCTTAAATGGCGTCTCACATCTAAACGAAGACAGATAGGAACAAGCCGATTCTTTCAGTGAATTTGTCTCACTCTTAGCTTTCAAACGAGCTATGGCACGACTAAATCCGTCCACTGGAAGCCAAAATCGAAGCGAGCTGTCCAGAGGGGGGGGGGAGTCAGCGAAATTTTTCTCTCCGATTGCGTTCAAACTCACCATACCGATAGAGAATTTCACGCTGATTCCAAATCTGAAATCCGTTTTCCAATCCGATGCTTCGTTTTGAAGCTACAGCCCAAAACGTCCCAAATTCTAACTCTGTCGTTTTTCGCCAATGTCCCAAAATCTTAAATGGCGTCTCACATCTAAACGAAGACAGATAGGAACAAGCCGATTCTTTCAGTGAATTTGTCTCACTCTTAGCTTTCAAACGAGCTATGGCACGACTAAATCCGTCCACTGGAAGCCAAAATCGAAGCGAGCTGTCCAGAGGGGGGGGGAGTCAGCGAAATTTTTCTCTCCGATTGCGTTCAAACTCACCATACCGATAGAGAATTTCACGCTGATTCCAAATCTGAAATCCGTTTTCCAATCCGATGCTTCGTTTTGAAGCTACAGCCCAAAACGTCCCAAATTCTAACTCTGTCGTTTTTCGCCAATGTCCCAAAATCTTAAATGGCGTCTCACATCTAAACGAAGACAGATAGGAACAAGCCGATTCTTTCAGTGAATTTGTCTCACTCTTAGCTTTCAAACGAGCTATGGCACGACTAAATCCGTCCACTGGAAGCCAAAATCGAAGCAAGCTGTCCAGAGGGGGGGGGAGTCAGCGAAATTTTTCTCTCCGATTGCGTTCAAACTCACCATACAGATAGAGAATTTCACGCTGATTCCAAATCTGAAATCCGTTTTCCAATCCGATGCTTCGTTTTGAAGCTACAGCCCAAAACGTCCCAAATTCTAACTCTGTCGTTTTTCGCCAATGTCCCAAAATCTTAAATGGCGTCTCACATCTAAACGAAGACAGATAGGAACAAGCCGATTCTTTCAGTGAATTTGTCTCACTCTTAGCTTTCAAACGAGCTATGGCACGACTAAATCCGTCCACTGGAAGCCAAAATCGAAGCGAGCTGTCCAGAGGGGGGGGGAGTCAGCGAAATTTTTCTCTCCGATTGACTTGAAACTCACCATACAGATAGAGAATTTCACGCTGATTCCAAATCTGAAATCCGTTTTCCAATCCGATGCTTCGTTTTGAAGCTACAGCCCAAAACGTCCCAAATTCTAACTCTGTCGTTTTTCGCCAATGTCCCAAAATCTTAAATGGCGTCTCACATCTAAACGAAGACAGATAGGAACAAGCCGATTCTTTCAGTGAATTTGTCTCACTCTTAGCTTTCAAACGAGCTATGGCACGACTAAATCCGTCCACTGGAAGCCAAAATCGAAGCGAGCTGTCCAGAGGGGGGGGGAGTCAGCGAAATTTTTCTCTCCGATTGCGTTCAAACTCACCATACAGATAGAGAATTTCACGCTGATTCCAAATCTGAAATCCGTTTTCCAATCCGATGCTTCGTTTTGAAGCTACAGCCCAAAACGTCCCAAATTCTAACTCTGTCGTTTTTCGCCAATGTCCCAAAATCTTAAATGGCGTCTCACATCTAAACGAAGACAGATAGGAACAAGCCGATTCTTTCAGTGAATTTGTCTCACTCTTAGCTTTCAAACGAGCTATGGCACGACTAAATCCGTCCACTGGAAGCCAAAATCGAAGCGAGCTGTCCAGAGGGGGGGGGAGTCAGCGAAATTTTTCTCTCCGATTGCGTTCAAATTCACCATACCGATAGAGAATTTCACGCTGATTCCAAATCTGAAATCCGTTTTCCAATCCGATGCTTCGTTTTGAAGCTACAGCCCAAAACGTCCCAAATTCTAACTCTGTCGTTTTTCGCCAATGTCCCAAAATCTTAAATGGCGTCTCACATCTAAACGAAGACAGATAGGAACAAGCCGATTCTTTCAGTGAATTTGTCTCACTCTTAGCTTTCAAACGAGCTATGGCACGACTAAATCCGTCCACTGGAAGCCAAAATCGAAGCGAGCTGTCCAGAGGGGGGGGGGAGTCAGCGAAATTTTTCTCTCCGATTGACATGAAACTCACCATACCGATAGAGAATTTCACGCTGATTCCAAATCTGAAATCCGTTTTCCAATCCGATGCTTCGTTTTGAAGCTACAGCCCAAAACGTCCCAAATTCTAACTCTGTCGTTTTTCGCCAATGTCCCAAAATCTTAAATGGCGTCTCACATCTAAACGAAGACAGATAGGAACAAGCCGATTCTTTCAGTGAATTTGTCTCACTCTTAGCTTTCAAACGAGCTATGGCACGACTAAATCCGTCCACTGGAAGCCAAAATCGAAGCGAGCTGTCCAGAGGGGGGGGGAGTCAGCGAAATTTTTCTCTCCGATTGACTTGAAACTCACCATACCGATAGAGAATTTCACGCTGATTCCAAATCTGAAATCCGTTTTCCAATCCGATGCTTCGTTTTGAAGCTACAGCCCAAAACGTCCCAAATTCTAACTCTGTCGTTTTTCGCCAATGTCCCAAAATCTTAAATGGCGTCTCACATCTAAACGAAGACAGATAGGAACAAGCCGATTCTTTCAGTGAATTTGTCTCACTCTTAGCTTTCAAACGAGCTATGGCACGACTAAATCCGTCCACTGGAAGCCAAAATCGAAGCGAGCTGTCCAGAGGGGGGGGGAGTCAGCGAAATTTTTCTCTCCGATTGCCTTCAAAATCACCATACCGATAGAGAATTTCACGCTGATTCCAAATCTGAAATCCGTTTTCCAATCCGATGCTTCGTTTTGAAGCTACAGCCCAAAACGTCCCAAATTCTAACTCTGTCGTTTTTCGCCAATGTCCCAAAATCTTAAATGGCGTCTCACATCTAAACGAAGACAGATAGGAACAAGCCGATTCTTTCAGTGAATTTGTCTCACTCTTAGCTTTCAAACGAGCTATGGCACGACTAAATCCGTCCACTGGAAGCCAAAATCGAAGCGAGCTGTCCAGAGGGGGGGGGAGTCAGCGAAAATTTTTCTCTCCGATTGCGTTCAAATTCACCATACCGATAGAGAATTTCACGCTGATTCCAAATCTGAAATCCGTTTTCCAATCCGATGCTTCGTTTTGAAGCTACAGCCCAAAACGTCCCAAATTCTAACTCTGTCGTTTTTCGCCAATGTCCCAAAATCTTAAATGGCGTCTCACATCTAAACGAAGACAGATAGGAACAAGCCGATTCTTTCAGTGAATTTGTCTCACTCTTAGCTTTCAAACGAGCTATGGCACGACTAAATCCGTCCACTGGAAGCCAAAATCGAAGCGAGCTGTCCAGAGGGGGGGGGAGTCAGCGAAATTTTTCTCTCCGATTGACATGAAACTCACCATACAGATAGAGAATTTCACGCTGATTCCAAATCTGAAATCCGTTTTCCAATCCGATGCTTCGTTTTGAAGCTACAGCCCAAAACGTCCCAAATTCTAACTCTGTCGTTTTTCGCCAATGTCCCAAAATCTTAAATGGCGTCTCACATCTAAACGAAGACAGATAGGAACAAGCCGATTCTTTCAGTGAATTTGTCTCACTCTTAGCTTTCAAACGAGCTATGGCACGACTAAATCCGTCCACTGGAAGCCAAAATCGAAGCGAGCTGTCCAGAGGGGGGGGGAGTCAGCGAAAATTTTTCTCTCCGATTGACATCAAACTCACCATACAGATAGAGAATTTCACGCTGATTCCAAATCTGAAATCCGTTTTCCAATCCGATGCTTCGTTTTGAAGCTACAGCCCAAAACGTCCCAAATTCTAACTCTGTCGTTTTTCGCCAATGTCCCAAAATCTTAAATGGCGTCTCACATCTAAACGAAGACAGATAGGAACAAGCCGATTCTTTCAGTGAATTTGTCTCACTCTTAGCTTTCAAACGAGCTATGGCACGACTAAATCCGTCCACTGGAAGCCAAAATCGAAGCAAGCTGTCCAGAGGGGGGGGAGTCAGCGAAATTTTTCTCTCCGATTGCGTTCAAACTCACCATACAGATAGAGAATTTCACGCTGATTCCAAATCTGAAATCCGTTTTCCAATCCGATGCTTCGTTTTGAAGCTACAGCCCAAAACGTCCCAAATTCTAACTCTGTCGTTTTTCGCCAATGTCCCAAAATCTTAAATGGCGTCTCACATCTAAACGAAGACAGATAGGAACAAGCCGATTCTTTCAGTGAATTTGTCTCACTCTTAGCTTTCAAACGAGCTATGGCACGACTAAATCCGTCCACTGGAAGCCAAAATCGAAGCGAGCTGTCCAGAGGGGGGGGGGAGTCAGCGAAATTTTTCTCTCCGATTGCGTTCAAACTCACCATACCGATAGAGAATTTCACGCTGATTCCAAATCTGAAATCCGTTTTCCAATCCGATGCTTCGTTTTGAAGCTACAGCCCAAAACGTCCCAAATTCTAACTCTGTCGTTTTTCGCCAATGTCCCAAAATCTTAAATGGCGTCTCACATCTAAACGAAGACAGATAGGAACAAGCCGATTCTTTCAGTGAATTTGTCTCACTCTTAGCTTTCAAACGAGCTATGGCACGACTAAATCCGTCCACTGGAAGCCAAAATCGAAGCGAGCTGTCCAGAGGGGGGGGGAGTCAGCGAAATTTTTCTCTCCGATTGCGTTCAAATACACCATACCGATAGAGAATTTCACGCTGATTCCAAATCTGAAATCCGTTTTCCAATCCGATGCTTCGTTTTGAAGCTACAGCCCAAAACGTCCCAAATTCTAACTCTGTCGTTTTTCGCCAATGTCCCAAAATCTTAAATGGCGTCTCACATCTAAACGAAGACAGATAGGAACAAGCCGATTCTTTCAGTGAATTTGTCTCACTCTTAGCTTTCAAACGAGCTATGGCACGACTAAATCCGTCCACTGGAAGCCAAAATCGAAGCGAGCTGTCCAGAGGGGGGGGGAGTCAGCGAAATTTTTCTCTCCGATTGCGTTCAAATTCACCATACCGATAGAGAATTTCACGCTGATTCCAAATCTGAAATCCGTTTTCCAATCCGATGCTTCGTTTTGAAGCTACAGCCCAAAACGTCCCAAATTCTAACTCTGTCGTTTTTCGCCAATGTCCCAAAATCTTAAATGGCGTCTCACATCTAAACGAAGACAGATAGGAACAAGCCGATTCTTTCAGTGAATTTGTCTCACTCTTAGCTTTCAAACGAGCTATGGCACGACTAAATCCGTCCACTGGAAGCCAAAATCGAAGCGAGCTGTCCAGAGGGGGGGGGGGAGTCAGCGAAATTTTTCTCTCCGATTGCGTTCAAACTCACCATACCGATAGAGAATTTCACGCTGATTCCAAATCTGAAATCCGTTTTCCAATCCGATGCTTCGTTTTGAAGCTACAGCCCAAAACGTCCCAAATTCTAACTCTGTCGTTTTTCGCCAATGTCCCAAAATCTTAAATGGCGTCTCACATCTAAACGAAGACAGATAGGAACAAGCCGATTCTTTCAGTGAATTTGTCTCACTCTTAGCTTTCAAACGAGCTATGGCACGACTAAATCCGTCCACTGGAAGCCAAAATCGAAGCGAGCTGTCCAGAGGGGGGGGGGAGTCAGCGAAATTTTTCTCTCCGATTGAGTTGAAACTCACCATACCGATAGAGAATTTCACGCTGATTCCAAATCTGAAATCCGTTTTCCAATCCGATGCTTCGTTTTGAAGCTACAGCCCAAAACGTCCCAAATTCTAACTCTGTCGTTTTTCGCCAATGTCCCAAAATCTTAAATGGCGTCTCACATCTAAACGAAGACAGATAGGAACAAGCCGATTCTTTCAGTGAATTTGTCTCACTCTTAGCTTTCAAACGAGCTATGGCACGACTAAATCCGTCCACTGGAAGCCAAAATCGAAGCGAGCTGTCCAGAGGGGGGGGGGAGTCAGCGAAATTTTTCTCTCCGATTGACTTGAAACTCACCATACCGATAGAGAATTTCACGCTGATTCCAAATCTGAAATCCGTTTTCCAATCCGATGCTTCGTTTTGAAGCTACAGCCCAAAACGTCCCAAATTCTAACTCTGTCGTTTTTCGCCAATGTCCCAAAATCTTAAATGGCGTCTCACATCTAAACGAAGACAGATAGGAACAAGCCGATTCTTTCAGTGAATTTGTCTCACTCTTAGCTTTCAAACGAGCTATGGCACGACTAAATCCGTCCACTGGAAGCCAAAATCGAAGCGAGCTGTCCAGAGGGGGGGGGAGTCAGCGAAATTTTTCTCTCCGATTGCGTTCAAATTCACCATACCGATAGAGAATTTCACGCTGATTCCAAATCTGAAATCCGTTTTCCAATCCGATGCTTCGTTTTGAAGCTACAGCCCAAAACGTCCCAAATTCTAACTCTGTCGTTTTTCGCCAATGTCCCAAAATCTTAAATGGCGTCTCACATCTAAACGAAGACAGATAGGAACAAGCCGATTCTTTCAGTGAATTTGTCTCACTCTTAGCTTTCAAACGAGCTATGGCACGACTAAATCCGTCCACTGGAAGCCAAAATCGAAGCGAGCTGTCCAGAGGGGGGGGGAGTCAGCGAAATTTTTCTCTCCGATTGCGTTCAAAATCACCATACCGATAGAGAATTTCACGCTGATTCCAAATCTGAAATCCGTTTTCCAATCCGATGCTTCGTTTTGAAGCTACAGCCCAAAACGTCCCAAATTCTAACTCTGTCGTTTTTCGCCAATGTCCCAAAATCTTAAATGGCGTCTCACATCTAAACGAAGACAGATAGGAACAAGCCGATTCTTTCAGTGAATTTGTCTCACTCTTAGCTTTCAAACGAGCTATGGCACGACTAAATCCGTCCACTGGAAGCCAAAATCGAAGCGAGCTGTCCAGAGGGGGGGGGAGTCAGCGAAATTTTTCTCTCCGATTGACTTGAAACTCACCATACCGATAGAGAATTTCACGCTGATTCCAAATCTGAAATCCGTTTTCCAATCCGATGCTTCGTTTTGAAGCTACAGCCCAAAACGTCCCAAATTCTAACTCTGTCGTTTTTCGCCAATGTCCCAAAATCTTAAATGGCGTCTCACATCTAAACGAAGACAGATAGGAACAAGCCGATTCTTTCAGTGAATTTGTCTCACTCTTAGCTTTCAAACGAGCTATGGCACGACTAAATCCGTCCACTGGAAGCCAAAATCGAAGCGAGCTGTCCAGAGGGGGGGGGAGTCAGCGAAATTTTTCTCTCCGATTGACTTCAAACTCACCATACCGATAGAGAATTTCACGCTGATTCCAAATCTGAAATCCGTTTTCCAATCCGATGCTTCGTTTTGAAGCTACAGCCCAAAACGTCCCAAATTCTAACTCTGTCGTTTTTCGCCAATGTCCCAAAATCTTAAATGGCGTCTCACATCTAAACGAAGACAGATAGGAACAAGCCGATTCTTTCAGTGAATTTGTCTCACTCTTAGCTTTCAAACGAGCTATGGCACGACTAAATCCGTCCACTGGAAGCCAAAATCGAAGCGAGCTGTCCAGAGGGGGGGGGGAGTCAGCGAAATTTTTCTCTCCGATTGCGTTCAAATTCACCATACCGATAGAGAATTTCACGCTGATTCCAAATCTGAAATCCGTTTTCCAATCCGATGCTTCGTTTTGAAGCTACAGCCCAAAACGTCCCAAATTCTAACTCTGTCGTTTTTCGCCAATGTCCCAAAATCTTAAATGGCGTCTCACATCTAAACGAAGACAGATAGGAACAAGCCGATTCTTTCAGTGAATTTGTCTCACTCTTAGCTTTCAAACGAGCTATGGCACGACTAAATCCGTCCACTGGAAGCCAAAATCGAAGCGAGCTGTCCAGAGGGGGGGGGGAGTCAGCGAAATTTTTCTCTCCGATTGCGTTCAAACTCACCATACCGATAGAGAATTTCACGCTGATTCCAAATCTGAAATCCGTTTTCCAATCCGATGCTTCGTTTTGAAGCTACAGCCCAAAACGTCCCAAATTCTAACTCTGTCGTTTTTCGCCAATGTCCCAAAATCTTAAATGGCGTCTCACATCTAAACGAAGACAGATAGGAACAAGCCGATTCTTTCAGTGAATTTGTCTCACTCTTAGCTTTCAAACGAGCTATGGCACGACTAAATCCGTCCACTGGAAGCCAAAATCGAAGCGAGCTGTCCAGAGGGGGGGGGAGTCAGCGAAATTTTTCTCTCCGATTGCGTTCAAATTCACCATACCGATAGAGAATTTCACGCTGATTCCAAATCTGAAATCCGTTTTCCAATCCGATGCTTCGTTTTGAAGCTACAGCCCAAAACGTCCCAAATTCTAACTCTGTCGTTTTTCGCCAATGTCCCAAAATCTTAAATGGCGTCTCACATCTAAACGAAGACAGATAGGAACAAGCCGATTCTTTCAGTGAATTTGTCTCACTCTTAGCTTTCAAACGAGCTATGGCACGACTAAATCCGTCCACTGGAAGCCAAAATCGAAGCGAGCTGTCCAGAGGGGGGGGGAGTCAGCGAAATTTTTCTCTCCGATTGCGTTGAAACTCACCATACCGATAGAGAATTTCACGCTGATTCCAAATCTGAAATCCGTTTTCCAATCCGATGCTTCGTTTTGAAGCTACAGCCCAAAACGTCCCAAATTCTAACTCTGTCGTTTTTCGCCAATGTCCCAAAATCTTAAATGGCGTCTCACATCTAAACGAAGACAGATAGGAACAAGCCGATTCTTTCAGTGAATTTGTCTCACTCTTAGCTTTCAAACGAGCTATGGCACGACTAAATCCGTCCACTGGAAGCCAAAATCGAAGCGAGCTGTCCAGAGGGGGGGGGAGTCAGCGAAATTTTTCTCTCCGATTGCGTTCAAATTCACCATACCGATAGAGAATTTCACGCTGATTCCAAATCTGAAATCCGTTTTCCAATCCGATGCTTCGTTTTGAAGCTACAGCCCAAAACGTCCCAAATTCTAACTCTGTCGTTTTTCGCCAATGTCCCAAAATCTTAAATGGCGTCTCACATCTAAACGAAGACAGATAGGAACAAGCCGATTCTTTCAGTGAATTTGTCTCACTCTTAGCTTTCAAACGAGCTATGGCACGACTAAATCCGTCCACTGGAAGCCAAAATCGAAGCGAGCTGTCCAGAGGGGGGGGGAGTCAGCGAAATTTTTCTCTCCGATTGCGTTCAAATTCACCATACCGATAGAGAATTTCACGCTGATTCCAAATCTGAAATCCGTTTTCCAATCCGATGCTTCGTTTTGAAGCTACAGCCCAAAACGTCCCAAATTCTAACTCTGTCGTTTTTCGCCAATGTCCCAAAATCTTAAATGGCGTCTCACATCTAAACGAAGACAGATAGGAACAAGCCGATTCTTTCAGTGAATTTGTCTCACTCTTAGCTTTCAAACGAGCTATGGCACGACTAAATCCGTCCACTGGAAGCCAAAATCGAAGCGAGCTGTCCAGAGGGGGGGGGGAGTCAGCGAAATTTTTCTCTCCGATTGACTTGAAACTCACCATACAGATAGAGAATTTCACGCTGATTCCAAATCTGAAATCCGTTTTCCAATCCGATGCTTCGTTTTGAAGCTACAGCCCAAAACGTCCCAAATTCTAACTCTGTCGTTTTTCGCCAATGTCCCAAAATCTTAAATGGCGTCTCACATCTAAACGAAGACAGATAGGAACAAGCCGATTCTTTCAGTGAATTTGTCTCACTCTTAGCTTTCAAACGAGCTATGGCACGACTAAATCCGTCCACTGGAAGCCAAAATCGAAGCGAGCTGTCCAGAGGGGGGGGGAGTCAGCGAAATTTTTCTCTCCGATTGCGTTCAAATTCACCATACCGATAGAGAATTTCACGCTGATTCCAAATCTGAAATCCGTTTTCCAATCCGATGCTTCGTTTTGAAGCTACAGCCCAAAACGTCCCAAATTCTAACTCTGTCGTTTTTCGCCAATGTCCCAAAATCTTAAATGGCGTCTCACATCTAAACGAAGACAGATAGGAACAAGCCGATTCTTTCAGTGAATTTGTCTCACTCTTAGCTTTCAAACGAGCTATGGCACGACTAAATCCGTCCACTGGAAGCCAAAATCGAAGCGAGCTGTCCAGAGGGGGGGGGGAGTCAGCGAAATTTTTCTCTCCGATTGCGTTCAAATTCACCATACCGATAGAGAATTTCACGCTGATTCCAAATCTGAAATCCGTTTTCCAATCCGATGCTTCGTTTTGAAGCTACAGCCCAAAACGTCCCAAATTCTAACTCTGTCGTTTTTCGCCAATGTCCCAAAATCTTAAATGGCGTCTCACATCTAAACGAAGACAGATAGGAACAAGCCGATTCTTTCAGTGAATTTGTCTCACTCTTAGCTTTCAAACGAGCTATGGCACGACTAAATCCGTCCACTGGAAGCCAAAATCGAAGCGAGCTGTCCAGAGGGGGGGGGAGTCAGCGAAATTTTTCTCTCCGATTGCGTTCAAATTCACCATACCGATAGAGAATTTCACGCTGATTCCAAATCTGAAATCCGTTTTCCAATCCGATGCTTCGTTTTGAAGCTACAGCCCAAAACGTCCCAAATTCTAACTCTGTCGTTTTTCGCCAATGTCCCAAAATCTTAAATGGCGTCTCACATCTAAACGAAGACAGATAGGAACAAGCCGATTCTTTCAGTGAATTTGTCTCACTCTTAGCTTTCAAACGAGCTATGGCACGACTAAATCCGTCCACTGGAAGCCAAAATCGAAGCGAGCTGTCCAGAGGGGGGGGGGAGTCAGCGAAATTTTTCTCTCCGATTGCGTTCAAATTCACCATACCGATAGAGAATTTCACGCTGATTCCAAATCTGAAATCCGTTTTCCAATCCGATGCTTCGTTTTGAAGCTACAGCCCAAAACGTCCCAAATTCTAACTCTGTCGTTTTTCGCCAATGTCCCAAAATCTTAAATGGCGTCTCACATCTAAACGAAGACAGATAGGAACAAGCCGATTCTTTCAGTGAATTTGTCTCACTCTTAGCTTTCAAACGAGCTATGGCACGACTAAATCCGTCCACTGGAAGCCAAAATCGAAGCGAGCTGTCCAGAGGGGGGGGGGAGTCAGCGAAATTTTTCTCTCCGATTGCGTTCAAATTCACCATACCGATAGAGAATTTCACGCTGATTCCAAATCTGAAATCCGTTTTCCAATCCGATGCTTCGTTTTGAAGCTACAGCCCAAAACGTCCCAAATTCTAACTCTGTCGTTTTTCGCCAATGTTCCAAAATCTTAAATGGCGTCTCACATCTAAACGAAGACAGATAGGAACAAGCCGATTCTTTCAGTGAATTTGTCTCACTCTTAGCTTTCAAACGAGCTATGGCACGACTAAATCCGTCCACTGGAAGCCAAGATCGAAGCGAGCTGTCCAGAGGGGGGGGGAGTCAGCGAAATTTTTCTCTCCGATTGCGTTCAAATTCACCATACCGATAGAGAATTTCACGCTGATTCCAAATCTGAAATCCGTTTTCCAATCCGATGCTTCGTTTTGAAGCTACAGCCCAAAACGTCCCAAATTCTAACTCTGTCGTTTTTCGCCAATGTCCCAAAATCTTAAATGGCGTCTCACATCTAAACGAAGACAGATAGGAACAAGCCGATTCTTTCAGTGAATTTGTCTCACTCTTAGCTTTCAAACGAGCTATGGCACGACTAAATCCGTCCACTGGAAGCCAAGATCGAAGCGAGCTGTCCAGAGGGGGGGGGAGTCAGCGAAATTTTTCTCTCCGATTGCGTTCAAATTCACCATACCGATAGAGAATTTCACGCTGATTCCAAATCTGAAATCCGTTTTCCAATCCGATGCTTCGTTTTGAAGCTACAGCCCAAAACGTCCCAAATTCTAACTCTGTCGTTTTTCGCCAATGTCCCAAAATCTTAAATGGCGTCTCACATCTAAACGAAGACAGATAGGAACAAGCCGATTCTTTCAGTGAATTTGTCTCACTCTTAGCTTTCAAACGAGCTATGGCACGACTAAATCCGTCCACTGGAAGCCAAGATCGAAGCGAGCTGTCCAGAGGGGGGGGGAGTCAGCGAAATTTTTCTCTCCGATTGCGTTCAAATTCACCATACCGATAGAGAATTTCACGCTGATTCCAAATCTGAAATCCGTTTTCCAATCCGATGCTTCGTTTTGAAGCTACAGCCCAAAACGTCCCAAATTCTAACTCTGTCGTTTTTCGCCAATGTCCCAAAATCTTAAATGGCGTCTCACATCTAAACGAAGACAGATAGGAACAAGCCGATTCTTTCAGTGAATTTGTCTCACTCTTAGCTTTCAAACGAGCTATGGCACGACTAAATCCGTCCACTGGAAGCCAAGATCGAAGCGAGCTGTCCAGAGGGGGGGGGAGTCAGCGAAATTTTTCTCTCCGATTGCGTTCAAATTCACCATACCGATAGAGAATTTCACGCTGATTCCAAATCTGAAATCCGTTTTCCAATCCGATGCTTCGTTTTGAAGCTACAGCCCAAAACGTCCCAAATTCTAACTCTGTCGTTTTTCGCCAATGTCCCAAAATCTTAAATGGCGTCTCACATCTAAACGAAGACAGATAGGAACAAGCCGATTCTTTCAGTGAATTTGTCTCACTCTTAGCTTTCAAACGAGCTATGGCACGACTAAATCCGTCCACTGGAAGCCAAGATCGAAGCGAGCTGTCCAGAGGGGGGGGGAGTCAGCGAAATTTTTCTCTCCGATTGCGTTCAAATTCACCATACCGATAGAGAATTTCACGCTGATTCCAAATCTGAAATCCGTTTTCCAATCCGATGCTTCGTTTTGAAGCTACAGCCCAAAACGTCCCAAATTCTAACTCTGTCGTTTTTCGCCAATGTCCCAAAATCTTAAATGGCGTCTCACATCTAAACGAAGACAGATAGGAACAAGCCGATTCTTTCAGTGAATTTGTCTCACTCTTAGCTTTCAAACGAGCTATGGCACGACTAAATCCGTCCACTGGAAGCCAAGATCGAAGCGAGCTGTCCAGAGGGGGGGGGAGTCAGCGAAATTTTTCTCTCCGATTGCGTTCAAATTCACCATACCGATAGAGAATTTCACGCTGATTCCAAATCTGAAATCCGTTTTCCAATCCGATGCTTCGTTTTGAAGCTACAGCCCAAAACGTCCCAAATTCTAACTCTGTCGTTTTTCGCCAATGTCCCAAAATCTTAAATGGCGTCTCACATCTAAACGAAGACAGATAGGAACAAGCCGATTCTTTCAGTGAATTTGTCTCACTCTTAGCTTTCAAACGAGCTATGGCACGACTAAATCCGTCCACTGGAAGCCAAGATCGAAGCGAGCTGTCCAGAGGGGGGGGGAGTCAGCGAAATTTTTCTCTCCGATTGCGTTCAAATTCACCATACCGATAGAGAATTTCACGCTGATTCCAAATCTGAAATCCGTTTTCCAATCCGATGCTTCGTTTTGAAGCTACAGCCCAAAACGTCCCAAATTCTAACTCTGTCGTTTTTCGCCAATGTTCCAAAATCTTAAATGGCGTCTCACATCTAAACGAAGACAGATAGGAACAAGCCGATTCTTTCAGTGAATTTGTCTCACTCTTAGCTTTCAAACGAGCTATGGCACGACTAAATCCGTCCACTGGAAGCTAAGATCGAAGCGAGCTGTCCAGAGGGGGGGGGAGTCAGCGAAATTTTTCTCTCCGATTGCGTTCAAATTCACCATACCGATAGAGAATTTCACGCTGATTCCAAATCTGAAATCCGTTTTCCAATCCGATGCTTCGTTTTGAAGCTACAGCCCAAAACGTCCCAAATTCTAACTCTGTCGTTTTTCGCCAATGTTCCAAAATCTTAAATGGCGTCTCACATCTAAACGAAGACAGATAGGAACAAGCCGATTCTTTCAGTGAATTTGTCTCACTCTTAGCTTTCAAACGAGCTATGGCACGACTAAATCCGTCCACTGGAAGCTAAGATCGAAGCGAGCTGTCCAGAGGGGGGGGGAGTCAGCGAAATTTTTCTCTCCGATTGCGTTCAAATTCACCATACCGATAGAGAATTTCACGCTGATTCCAAATCTGAAATCCGTTTTCCAATCCGATGCTTCGTTTTGAAGCTACAGCCCAAAACGTCCCAAATTCTAACTCTGTCGTTTTTCGCCAATGTTCCAAAATCTTAAATGGCGTCTCACATCTAAACGAAAACAGATAGGAACAAGCCGATTCTTTCAGTGAATTTGTCTCACTCTTAGCTTTCAAACGAGCTATGGCACGACTAAATCCGTCCACTGGAAGCTAAGATCGAAGCGAGCTGTCCAGAGGGGGGGGGAGTCAGCGAAATTTTTCTCTCCGATTGCGTTCAAATTCACCATACCGATAGAGAATTTCACGCTGATTCCAAATCTGAAATCCGTTTTCCAATCCGATGCTTCGTTTTGAAGCTACAGCCCAAAACGTCCCAAATTCTAACTCTGTCGTTTTTCGCCAATGTTCCAAAATCTTAAATGGCGTCTCACATCTAAACGAAAACAGATAGGAACAAGCCGATTCTTTCAGTGAATTTGTCTCACTCTTAGCTTTCAAACGAGCTATGGCACGACTAAATCCGTCCACTGGAAGCTAAGATCGAAGCGAGCTGTCCAGAGGGGGGGGGAGTCAGCGAAATTTTTCTCTCCGATTGCGTTCAAATTCACCATACCGATAGAGAATTTCACGCTGATTCCAAATCTGAAATCCGTTTTCCAATCCGATGCTTCGTTTTGAAGCTACAGCCCAAAACGTCCCAAATTCTAACTCTGTCGTTTTTCGCCAATGTTCCAAAATCTTAAATGGCGTCTCACATCTAAACGAAGACAGATAGGAACAAGCCGATTCTTTCAGTGAATTTGTCTCACTCTTAGCTTTCAAACGAGCTATGGCACGACTAAATCCGTCCACTGGAAGCTAAGATCGAAGCGAGCTGTCCAGAGGGGGGGGGGAGTCAGCGAAATTTTTCTCTCCGATTGCGTTCAAATTCACCATACCGATAGAGAATTTCACGCTGATTCCAAATCTGAAATCCGTTTTCCAATCCGATGCTTCGTTTTGAAGCTACAGCCCAAAACGTCCCAAATTCTAACTCTGTCGTTTTTCGCCAATGTTCCAAAATCTTAAATGGCGTCTCACATCTAAACGAAAACAGATAGGAACAAGCCGATTCTTTCAGTGAATTTGTCTCACTCTTAGCTTTCAAACGAGCTATGGCACGACTAAATCCGTCCACTGGAAGCTAAGATCGAAGCGAGCTGTCCAGAGGGGGGGGGAGTCAGCGAAATTTTTCTCTCCGATTGCGTTCAAATTCACCATACCGATAGAGAATTTCACGCTGATTCCAAATCTGAAATCCGTTTTCCAATCCGATGCTTCGTTTTGAAGCTACAGCCCAAAACGTCCCAAATTCTAACTCTGTCGTTTTTCGCCAATGTTCCAAAATCTTAAATGGCGTCTCACATCTAAACGAAAACAGATAGGAACAAGCCGATTCTTTCAGTGAATTTGTCTCACTCTTAGCTTTCAAACGAGCTATGGCACGACTAAATCCGTCCACTGGAAGCTAAGATCGAAGCGAGCTGTCCAGAGGGGGGGGGAGTCAGCGAAATTTTTCTCTCCGATTGCGTTCAAATTCACCATACCGATAGAGAATTTCACGCTGATTCCAAATCTGAAATCCGTTTTCCAATCCGATGCTTCGTTTTGAAGCTACAGCCCAAAACGTCCCAAATTCTAACTCTGTCGTTTTTCGCCAATGTTCCAAAATCTTAAATGGCGTCTCACATCTAAACGAAGACAGATAGGAACAAGCCGATTCTTTCAGTGAATTTGTCTCACTCTTAGCTTTCAAACGAGCTATGGCACGACTAAATCCGTCCACTGGAAGCTAAGATCGAAGCGAGCTGTCCAGAGGGGGGGGGGAGTCAGCGAAATTTTTCTCTCCGATTGCGTTCAAATTCACCATACCGATAGAGAATTTCACGCTGATTCCAAATCTGAAATCCGTTTTCCAATCCGATGCTTCGTTTTGAAGCTACAGCCCAAAACGTCCCAAATTCTAACTCTGTCGTTTTTCGCCAATGTTCCAAAATCTTAAATGGCGTCTCACATCTAAACGAAAACAGATAGGAACAAGCCGATTCTTTCAGTGAATTTGTCTCACTCTTAGCTTTCAAACGAGCTATGGCACGACTAAATCCGTCCACTGGAAGCTAAGATCGAAGCGAGCTGTCCAGAGGGGGGGGGAGTCAGCGAAATTTTTCTCTCCGATTGCGTTCAAATTCACCATACCGATAGAGAATTTCACGCTGATTCCAAATCTGAAATCCGTTTTCCAATCCGATGCTTCGTTTTGAAGCTACAGCCCAAAACGTCCCAAATTCTAACTCTGTCGTTTTTCGCCAATGTTCCAAAATCTTAAATGGCGTCTCACATCTAAACGAAAACAGATAGGAACAAGCCGATTCTTTCAGTGAATTTGTCTCACTCTTAGCTTTCAAACGAGCTATGGCACGACTAAATCCGTCCACTGGAAGCTAAGATCGAAGCGAGCTGTCCAGAGGGGGGGGGAGTCAGCGAAATTTTTCTCTCCGATTGCGTTCAAATTCACCATACCGATAGAGAATTTCACGCTGATTCCAAATCTGAAATCCGTTTTCCAATCCGATGCTTCGTTTTGAAGCTACAGCCCAAAACGTCCCAAATTCTAACTCTGTCGTTTTTCGCCAATGTTCCAAAATCTTAAATGGCGTCTCACATCTAAACGAAAACAGATAGGAACAAGCCGATTCTTTCAGTGAATTTGTCTCACTCTTAGCTTTCAAACGAGCTATGGCACGACTAAATCCGTCCACTGGAAGCTAAGATCGAAGCGAGCTGTCCAGAGGGGGGGGGAGTCAGCGAAATTTTTCTCTCCGATTGCGTTCAAATTCACCATACCGATAGAGAATTTCACGCTGATTCCAAATCTGAAATCCGTTTTCCAATCCGATGCTTCGTTTTGAAGCTACAGCCCAAAACGTCCCAAATTCTAACTCTGTCGTTTTTCGCCAATGTTCCAAAATCTTAAATGGCGTCTCACATCTAAACGAAAACAGATAGGAACAAGCCGATTCTTTCAGTGAATTTGTCTCACTCTTAGCTTTCAAACGAGCTATGGCACGACTAAATCCGTCCACTGGAAGCTAAGATCGAAGCGAGCTGTCCAGAGGGGGGGGGAGTCAGCGAAATTTTTCTCTCCGATTGCGTTCAAATTCACCATACCGATAGAGAATTTCACGCTGATTCCAAATCTGAAATCCGTTTTCCAATCCGATGCTTCGTTTTGAAGCTACAGCCCAAAACGTCCCAAATTCTAACTCTGTCGTTTTTCGCCAATGTTCCAAAATCTTAAATGGCGTCTCACATCTAAACGAAAACAGATAGGAACAAGCCGATTCTTTCAGTGAATTTGTCTCACTCTTAGCTTTCAAACGAGCTATGGCACGACTAAATCCGTCCACTGGAAGCTAAGATCGAAGCGAGCTGTCCAGAGGGGGGGGGAGTCAGCGAAATTTTTCTCTCCGATTGCGTTCAAATTCACCATACCGATAGAGAATTTCACGCTGATTCCAAATCTGAAATCCGTTTTCCAATCCGATGCTTCGTTTTGAAGCTACAGCCCAAAACGTCCCAAATTCTAACTCTGTCGTTTTTCGCCAATGTTCCAAAATCTTAAATGGCGTCTCACATCTAAACGAAAACAGATAGGAACAAGCCGATTCTTTCAGTGAATTTGTCTCACTCTTAGCTTTCAAACGAGCTATGGCACGACTAAATCCGTCCACTGGAAGCTAAGATCGAAGCGAGCTGTCCAGAGGGGGGGGGAGTCAGCGAAATTTTTCTCTCCGATTGCGTTCAAATTCACCATACCGATAGAGAATTTCACGCTGATTCCAAATCTGAAATCCGTTTTCCAATCCGATGCTTCGTTTTGAAGCTACAGCCCAAAACGTCCCAAATTCTAACTCTGTCGTTTTTCGCCAATGTTCCAAAATCTTAAATGGCGTCTCACATCTAAACGAAAACAGATAGGAACAAGCCGATTCTTTCAGTGAATTTGTCTCACTCTTAGCTTTCAAACGAGCTATGGCACGACTAAATCCGTCCACTGGAAGCTAAGATCGAAGCGAGCTGTCCAGAGGGGGGGGGAGTCAGCGAAATTTTTCTCTCCGATTGCGTTCAAATTCACCATACCGATAGAGAATTTCACGCTGATTCCAAATCTGAAATCCGTTTTCCAATCCGATGCTTCGTTTTGAAGCTACAGCCCAAAACGTCCCAAATTCTAACTCTGTCGTTTTTCGCCAATGTTCCAAAATCTTAAATGGCGTCTCACATCTAAACGAAAACAGATAGGAACAAGCCGATTCTTTCAGTGAATTTGTCTCACTCTTAGCTTTCAAACGAGCTATGGCACGACTAAATCCGTCCACTGGAAGCTAAGATCGAAGCGAGCTGTCCAGAGGGGGGGGGGAGTCAGCGAAATTTTTCTCTCCGATTGCGTTCAAATTCACCATACCGATAGAGAATTTCACGCTGATTCCAAATCTGAAATCCGTTTTCCAATCCGATGCTTCGTTTTGAAGCTACAGCCCAAAACGTCCCAAATTCTAACTCTGTCGTTTTTCGCCAATGTTCCAAAATCTTAAATGGCGTCTCACATCTAAACGAAAACAGATAGGAACAAGCCGATTCTTTCAGTGAATTTGTCTCACTCTTAGCTTTCAAACGAGCTATGGCACGACTAAATCCGTCCACTGGAAGCTAAGATCGAAGCGAGCTGTCCAGAGGGGGGGGGAGTCAGCGAAATTTTTCTCTCCGATTGCGTTCAAATTCACCATACCGATAGAGAATTTCACGCTGATTCCAAATCTGAAATCCGTTTTCCAATCCGATGCTTCGTTTTGAAGCTACAGCCCAAAACGTCCCAAATTCTAACTCTGTCGTTTTTCGCCAATGTTCCAAAATCTTAAATGGCGTCTCACATCTAAACGAAAACAGATAGGAACAAGCCGATTCTTTCAGTGAATTTGTCTCACTCTTAGCTTTCAAACGAGCTATGGCACGACTAAATCCGTCCACTGGAAGCTAAGATCGAAGCGAGCTGTCCAGAGGGGGGGGGGAGTCAGCGAAATTTTTCTCTCCGATTGCGTTCAAATTCACCATACCGATAGAGAATTTCACGCTGATTCCAAATCTGAAATCCGTTTTCCAATCCGATGCTTCGTTTTGAAGCTACAGCCCAAAACGTCCCAAATTCTAACTCTGTCGTTTTTCGCCAATGTTCCAAAATCTTAAATGGCGTCTCACATCTAAACGAAGACAGATAGGAACAAGCCGATTCTTTCAGTGAATTTGTCTCACTCTTAGCTTTCAAACGAGCTATGGCACGACTAAATCCGTCCACTGGAAGCTAAGATCGAAGCGAGCTGTCCAGAGGGGGGGGGAGTCAGCGAAATTTTTCTCTCCGATTGCGTTCAAATTCACCATACCGATAGAGAATTTCACGCTGATTCCAAATCTGAAATCCGTTTTCCAATCCGATGCTTCGTTTTGAAGCTACAGCCCAAAACGTCCCAAATTCTAACTCTGTCGTTTTTCGCCAATGTTCCAAAATCTTAAATGGCGTCTCACATCTAAACGAAAACAGATAGGAACAAGCCGATTCTTTCAGTGAATTTGTCTCACTCTTAGCTTTCAAACGAGCTATGGCACGACTAAATCCGTCCACTGGAAGCTAAGATCGAAGCGAGCTGTCCAGAGGGGGGGGGAGTCAGCGAAATTTTTCTCTCCGATTGCGTTCAAATTCACCATACCGATAGAGAATTTCACGCTGATTCCAAATCTGAAATCCGTTTTCCAATCCGATGCTTCGTTTTGAAGCTACAGCCCAAAACGTCCCAAATTCTAACTCTGTCGTTTTTCGCCAATGTTCCAAAATCTTAAATGGCGTCTCACATCTAAACGAAAACAGATAGGAACAAGCCGATTCTTTCAGTGAATTTGTCTCACTCTTAGCTTTCAAACGAGCTATGGCACGACTAAATCCGTCCACTGGAAGCTAAGATCGAAGCGAGCTGTCCAGAGGGGGGGGGGAGTCAGCGAAATTTTTCTCTCCGATTGCGTTCAAATTCACCATACCGATAGAGAATTTCACGCTGATTCCAAATCTGAAATCCGTTTTCCAATCCGATGCTTCGTTTTGAAGCTACAGCCCAAAACGTCCCAAATTCTAACTCTGTCGTTTTTCGCCAATGTTCCAAAATCTTAAATGGCGTCTCACATCTAAACGAAAACAGATAGGAACAAGCCGATTCTTTCAGTGAATTTGTCTCACTCTTAGCTTTCAAACGAGCTATGGCACGACTAAATCCGTCCACTGGAAGCTAAGATCGAAGCGAGCTGTCCAGAGGGGGGGGGAGTCAGCGAAATTTTTCTCTCCGATTGCGTTCAAATTCACCATACCGATAGAGAATTTCACGCTGATTCCAAATCTGAAATCCGTTTTCCAATCCGATGCTTCGTTTTGAAGCTACAGCCCAAAACGTCCCAAATTCTAACTCTGTCGTTTTTCGCCAATGTTCCAAAATCTTAAATGGCGTCTCACATCTAAACGAAAACAGATAGGAACAAGCCGATTCTTTCAGTGAATTTGTCTCACTCTTAGCTTTCAAACGAGCTATGGCACGACTAAATCCGTCCACTGGAAGCTAAGATCGAAGCGAGCTGTCCAGAGGGGGGGGGGAGTCAGCGAAATTTTTCTCTCCGATTGCGTTCAAATTCACCATACCGATAGAGAATTTCACGCTGATTCCAAATCTGAAATCCGTTTTCCAATCCGATGCTTCGTTTTGAAGCTACAGCCCAAAACGTCCCAAATTCTAACTCTGTCGTTTTTCGCCAATGTTCCAAAATCTTAAATGGCGTCTCACATCTAAACGAAAACAGATAGGAACAAGCCGATTCTTTCAGTGAATTTGTCTCACTCTTAGCTTTCAAACGAGCTATGGCACGACTAAATCCGTCCACTGGAAGCTAAGATCGAAGCGAGCTGTCCAGAGGGGGGGGGGAGTCAGCGAAATTTTTCTCTCCGATTGCGTTCAAATTCACCATACCGATAGAGAATTTCACGCTGATTCCAAATCTGAAATCCGTTTTCCAATCCGATGCTTCGTTTTGAAGCTACAGCCCAAAACGTCCCAAATTCTAACTCTGTCGTTTTTCGCCAATGTTCCAAAATCTTAAATGGCGTCTCACATCTAAACGAAAACAGATAGGAACAAGCCGATTCTTTCAGTGAATTTGTCTCACTCTTAGCTTTCAAACGAGCTATGGCACGACTAAATCCGTCCACTGGAAGCTAAGATCGAAGCGAGCTGTCCAGAGGGGGGGGGGAGTCAGCGAAATTTTTCTCTCCGATTGCGTTCAAATTCACCATACCGATAGAGAATTTCACGCTGATTCCAAATCTGAAATCCGTTTTCCAATCCGATGCTTCGTTTTGAAGCTACAGCCCAAAACGTCCCAAATTCTAACTCTGTCGTTTTTCGCCAATGTTCCAAAATCTTAAATGGCGTCTCACATCTAAACGAAGACAGATAGGAACAAGCCGATTCTTTCAGTGAATTTGTCTCACTCTTAGCTTTCAAACGAGCTATGGCACGACTAAATCCGTCCACTGGAAGCTAAGATCGAAGCGAGCTGTCCAGAGGGGGGGGGAGTCAGCGAAATTTTTCTCTCCGATTGCGTTCAAATTCACCATACCGATAGAGAATTTCACGCTGATTCCAAATCTGAAATCCGTTTTCCAATCCGATGCTTCGTTTTGAAGCTACAGCCCAAAACGTCCCAAATTCTAACTCTGTCGTTTTTCGCCAATGTTCCAAAATCTTAAATGGCGTCTCACATCTAAACGAAGACAGATAGGAACAAGCCGATTCTTTCAGTGAATTTGTCTCACTCTTAGCTTTCAAACGAGCTATGGCACGACTAAATCCGTCCACTGGAAGCTAAGATCGAAGCGAGCTGTCCAGAGGGGGGGGGAGTCAGCGAAATTTTTCTCTCCGATTGCGTTCAAATTCACCATACCGATAGAGAATTTCACGCTGATTCCAAATCTGAAATCCGTTTTCCAATCCGATGCTTCGTTTTGAAGCTACAGCCCAAAACGTCCCAAATTCTAACTCTGTCGTTTTTCGCCAATGTTCCAAAATCTTAAATGGCGTCTCACATCTAAACGAAGACAGATAGGAACAAGCCGATTCTTTCAGTGAATTTGTCTCACTCTTAGCTTTCAAACGAGCTATGGCACGACTAAATCCGTCCACTGGAAGCTAAGATCGAAGCGAGCTGTCCAGAGGGGGGGGGAGTCAGCGAAATTTTTCTCTCCGATTGCGTTCAAATTCACCATACCGATAGAGAATTTCACGCTGATTCCAAATCTGAAATCCGTTTTCCAATCCGATGCTTCGTTTTGAAGCTACAGCCCAAAACGTCCCAAATTCTAACTCTGTCGTTTTTCGACAATCTCCCAAAATCTTAAATGGCGTCTCACATCTAAACGAAAACAGATAGGAACAAGCCGATTCTTTCAGTGAATTTGTCTCACTCTTAGCTTTCAAACGAGCTATGGCACGACTAAATCCGTCCACTGGAAGCTAAGATCGAAGCGAGCTGTCCAGAGGGGGGGGGAGTCAGCGAAATTTTTCTCTCCGATTGCGTTCAAATTCACCATACCGATAGAGAATTTCACGCTGATTCCAAATCTGAAATCCGTTTTCCAATCCGATGCTTCGTTTTGAAGCTACAGCCCAAAACGTCCCAAATTCTAACTCTGTCGTTTTTCGCCAATGTTCCAAAATCTTAAATGGCGTCTCACATCTAAACGAAGACAGATAGGAACAAGCCGATTCTTTCAGTGAATTTGTCTCACTCTTAGCTTTCAAACGAGCTATGGCACGACTAAATCCGTCCACTGGAAGCTAAGATCGAAGCGAGCTGTCCAGAGGGGGGGGGAGTCAGCGAAATTTTTCTCTCCGATTGCGTTCAAATTCACCATACCGATAGAGAATTTCACGCTGATTCCAAATCTGAAATCCGTTTTCCAATCCGATGCTTCGTTTTGAAGCTACAGCCCAAAACGTCCCAAATTCTAACTCTGTCGTTTTTCGCCAATGTTCCAAAATCTTAAATGGCGTCTCACATCTAAACGAAGACAGATAGGAACAAGCCGATTCTTTCAGTGAATTTGTCTCACTCTTAGCTTTCAAACGAGCTATGGCACGACTAAATCCGTCCACTGGAAGCTAAGATCGAAGCGAGCTGTCCAGAGGGGGGGGGGAGTCAGCGAAATTTTTCTCTCCGATTGCGTTCAAATTCACCATACCGATAGAGAATTTCACGCTGATTCCAAATCTGAAATCCGTTTTCCAATCCGATGCTTCGTTTTGAAGCTACAGCCCAAAACGTCCCAAATTCTAACTCTGTCGTTTTTCGACAATCTCCCAAAATCTTAAATGGCGTCTCACATCTAAACGAAAACAGATAGGAACAAGCCGATTCTTTCAGTGAATTTGTCTCACTCTTAGCTTTCAAACGAGCTATGGCACGACTAAATCCGTCCACTGGAAGCTAAGATCGAAGCGAGCTGTCCAGAGGGGGGGGGAGTCAGCGAAATTTTTCTCTCCGATTGCGTTCAAATTCACCATACCGATAGAGAATTTCACGCTGATTCCAAATCTGAAATCCGTTTTCCAATCCGATGCTTCGTTTTGAAGCTACAGCCCAAAACGTCCCAAATTCTAACTCTGTCGTTTTTCGCCAATGTTCCAAAATCTTAAATGGCGTCTCACATCTAAACGAAGACAGATAGGAACAAGCCGATTCTTTCAGTGAATTTGTCTCACTCTTAGCTTTCAAACGAGCTATGGCACGACTAAATCCGTCCACTGGAAGCCAAGATCGAAGCGAGCTGTCCAGAGGGGGGGGGAGTCAGCGAAATTTTTCTCTCCGATTGCGTTCAAATTCACCATACCGATAGAGAATTTCACGCTGATTCCAAATCTGAAATCCGTTTTCCAATCCGATGCTTCGTTTTGAAGCTACAGCCCAAAACGTCCCAAATTCTAACTCTGTCGTTTTTCGCCAATGTCCCAAAATCTTAAATGGCGTCTCACATCTAAACGAAGACAGATAGGAACAAGCCGATTCTTTCAGTGAATTTGTCTCACTCTTAGCTTTCAAACGAGCTATGGCACGACTAAATCCGTCCACTGGAAGCTAAGATCGAAGCGAGCTGTCCAGAGGGGGGGGGAGTCAGCGAAATTTTTCTCTCCGATTGCGTTCAAATTCACCATACCGATAGAGAATTTCACGCTGATTCCAAATCTGAAATCCGTTTTCCAATCCGATGCTTCGTTTTGAAGCTACAGCCCAAAACGTCCCAAATTCTAACTCTGTCGTTTTTCGCCAATGTTCCAAAATCTTAAATGGCGTCTCACATCTAAACGAAAACAGATAGGAACAAGCCGATTCTTTCAGTGAATTTGTCTCACTCTTAGCTTTCAAACGAGCTATGGCACGACTAAATCCGTCCACTGGAAGCCAAAATCGAAGCGAGCTGTCCAGAGGGGGGGGGAGTCAGCGAAATTTTTCTCTCCGATTGCGTTCAAATTCACCATACCGATAGAGAATTTCACGCTGATTCCAAATCTGAAATCCGTTTTCCAATCCGATGCTTCGTTTTGAAGCTACAGCCCAAAACGTCCCAAATTCTAACTCTGTCGTTTTTCGCCAATGTTCCAAAATCTTAAATGGCGTCTCACATCTAAACGAAGACAGATAGGAACAAGCCGATTCTTTCAGTGAATTTGTCTCACTCTTAGCTTTCAAACGAGCTATGGCACGACTAAATCCGTCCACTGGAAGCTAAGATCGAAGCGAGCTGTCCAGAGGGGGGGGGAGTCAGCGAAATTTTTCTCTCCGATTGCGTTCAAATTCACCATACCGATAGAGAATTTCACGCTGATTCCAAATCTGAAATCCGTTTTCCAATCCGATGCTTCGTTTTGAAGCTACAGCCCAAAACGTCCCAAATTCTAACTCTGTCGTTTTTCGCCAATGTTCCAAAATCTTAAATGGCGTCTCACATCTAAACGAAGACAGATAGGAACAAGCCGATTCTTTCAGTGAATTTGTCTCACTCTTAGCTTTCAAACGAGCTATGGCACGACTAAATCCGTCCACTGGAAGCTAAGATCGAAGCGAGCTGTCCAGAGGGGGGGGGGAGTCAGCGAAATTTTTCTCTCCGATTGCGTTCAAATTCACCATACCGATAGAGAATTTCACGCTGATTCCAAATCTGAAATCCGTTTTCCAATCCGATGCTTCGTTTTGAAGCTACAGCCCAAAACGTCCCAAATTCTAACTCTGTCGTTTTTCGCCAATGTTCCAAAATCTTAAATGGCGTCTCACATCTAAACGAAGACAGATAGGAACAAGCCGATTCTTTCAGTGAATTTGTCTCACTCTTAGCTTTCAAACGAGCTATGGCACGACTAAATCCGTCCACTGGAAGCTAAGATCGAAGCGAGCTGTCCAGAGGGGGGGGGGAGTCAGCGAAATTTTTCTCTCCGATTGCGTTCAAATTCACCATACCGATAGAGAATTTCACGCTGATTCCAAATCTGAAATCCGTTTTCCAATCCGATGCTTCGTTTTGAAGCTACAGCCCAAAACGTCCCAAATTCTAACTCTGTCGTTTTTCGCCAATGTCCCAAAATCTTAAATGGCGTCTCACATCTAAACGAAGACAGATAGGAACAAGCCGATTCTTTCAGTGAATTTGTCTCACTCTTAGCTTTCAAACGAGCTATGGCACGACTAAATCCGTCCACTGGAAGCTAAGATCGAAGCGAGCTGTCCAGAGGGGGGGGGGAGTCAGCGAAATTTTTCTCTCCGATTGCGTTCAAATTCACCATACCGATAGAGAATTTCACGCTGATTCCAAATCTGAAATCCGTTTTCCAATCCGATGCTTCGTTTTGAAGCTACAGCCCAAAACGTCCCAAATTCTAACTCTGTCGTTTTTCGCCAATGTCCCAAAATCTTAAATGGCGTCTCACATCTAAACGAAGACAGATAGGAACAAGCCGATTCTTTCAGTGAATTTGTCTCACTCTTAGCTTTCAAACGAGCTATGGCACGACTAAATCCGTCCACTGGAAGCTAAGATCGAAGCGAGCTGTCCAGAGGGGGGGGGAGTCAGCGAAATTTTTCTCTCCGATTGCGTTCAAATTCACCATACCGATAGAGAATTTCACGCTGATTCCAAATCTGAAATCCGTTTTCCAATCCGATGCTTCGTTTTGAAGCTACAGCCCAAAACGTCCCAAATTCTAACTCTGTCGTTTTTCGCCAATGTTCCAAAATCTTAAATGGCGTCTCACATCTAAACGAAAACAGATAGGAACAAGCCGATTCTTTCAGTGAATTTGTCTCACTCTTAGCTTTCAAACGAGCTATGGCACGACTAAATCCGTCCACTGGAAGCTAAGATCGAAGCGAGCTGTCCAGAGGGGGGGGGAGTCAGCGAAATTTTTCTCTCCGATTGCGTTCAAATTCACCATACCGATAGAGAATTTCACGCTGATTCCAAATCTGAAATCCGTTTTCCAATCCGATGCTTCGTTTTGAAGCTACAGCCCAAAACGTCCCAAATTCTAACTCTGTCGTTTTTCGCCAATGTCCCAAAATCTTAAATGGCGTCTCACATCTAAACGAAGACAGATAGGAACAAGCCGATTCTTTCAGTGAATTTGTCTCACTCTTAGCTTTCAAACGAGCTATGGCACGACTAAATCCGTCCACTGGAAGCTAAGATCGAAGCGAGCTGTCCAGAGGGGGGGGGGAGTCAGCGAAATTTTTCTCTCCGATTGCGTTCAAATTCACCATACCGATAGAGAATTTCACGCTGATTCCAAATCTGAAATCCGTTTTCCAATCCGATGCTTCGTTTTGAAGCTACAGCCCAAAACGTCCCAAATTCTAACTCTGTCGTTTTTCGCCAATGTTCCAAAATCTTAAATGGCGTCTCACATCTAAACGAAGACAGATAGGAACAAGCCGATTCTTTCAGTGAATTTGTCTCACTCTTAGCTTTCAAACGAGCTATGGCACGACTAAATCCGTCCACTGGAAGCTAAGATCGAAGCGAGCTGTCCAGAGGGGGGGGGGAGTCAGCGAAATTTTTCTCTCCGATTGCGTTCAAATTCACCATACCGATAGAGAATTTCACGCTGATTCCAAATCTGAAATCCGTTTTCCAATCCGATGCTTCGTTTTGAAGCTACAGCCCAAAACGTCCCAAATTCTAACTCTGTCGTTTTTCGCCAATGTCCCAAAATCTTAAATGGCGTCTCACATCTAAACGAAGACAGATAGGAACAAGCCGATTCTTTCAGTGAATTTGTCTCACTCTTAGCTTTCAAACGAGCTATGGCACGACTAAATCCGTCCACTGGAAGCTAAGATCGAAGCGAGCTGTCCAGAGGGGGGGGGGAGTCAGCGAAATTTTTCTCTCCGATTGCGTTCAAATTCACCATACCGATAGAGAATTTCACGCTGATTCCAAATCTGAAATCCGTTTTCCAATCCGATGCTTCGTTTTGAAGCTACAGCCCAAAACGTCCCAAATTCTAACTCTGTCGTTTTTCGCCAATGTTCCAAAATCTTAAATGGCGTCTCACATCTAAACGAAGACAGATAGGAACAAGCCGATTCTTTCAGTGAATTTGTCTCACTCTTAGCTTTCAAACGAGCTATGGCACGACTAAATCCGTCCACTGGAAGCCAAGATCGAAGCGAGCTGTCCAGAGGGGGGGGGGAGTCAGCGAAATTTTTCTCTCCGATTGCGTTCAAATTCACCATACCGATAGAGAATTTCACGCTGATTCCAAATCTGAAATCCGTTTTCCAATCCGATGCTTCGTTTTGAAGCTACAGCCCAAAACGTCCCAAATTCTAACTCTGTCGTTTTTCGCCAATGTTCCAAAATCTTAAATGGCGTCTCACATCTAAACGAAAACAGATAGGAACAAGCCGATTCTTTCAGTGAATTTGTCTCACTCTTAGCTTTCAAACGAGCTATGGCACGACTAAATCCGTCCACTGGAAGCTAAGATCGAAGCGAGCTGTCCAGAGGGGGGGGGAGTCAGCGAAATTTTTCTCTCCGATTGCGTTCAAATTCACCATACCGATAGAGAATTTCACGCTGATTCCAAATCTGAAATCCGTTTTCCAATCCGATGCTTCGTTTTGAAGCTACAGCCCAAAACGTCCCAAATTCTAACTCTGTCGTTTTTCGCCAATGTTCCAAAATCTTAAATGGCGTCTCACATCTAAACGAAAACAGATAGGAACAAGCCGATTCTTTCAGTGAATTTGTCTCACTCTTAGCTTTCAAACGAGCTATGGCACGACTAAATCCGTCCACTGGAAGCTAAGATCGAAGCGAGCTGTCCAGAGGGGGGGGGGAGTCAGCGAAATTTTTCTCTCCGATTGCGTTCAAATTCACCATACCGATAGAGAATTTCACGCTGATTCCAAATCTGAAATCCGTTTTCCAATCCGATGCTTCGTTTTGAAGCTACAGCCCAAAACGTCCCAAATTCTAACTCTGTCGTTTTTCGACAATCTCCCAAAATCTTAAATGGCGTCTCACATCTAAACGAAAACAGATAGGAACAAGCCGATTCTTTCAGTGAATTTGTCTCACTCTTAGCTTTCAAACGAGCTATGGCACGACTAAATCCGTCCACTGGAAGCTAAGATCGAAGCGAGCTGTCCAGAGGGGGGGGGAGTCAGCGAAATTTTTCTCTCCGATTGCGTTCAAATTCACCATACCGATAGAGAATTTCACGCTGATTCCAAATCTGAAATCCGTTTTCCAATCCGATGCTTCGTTTTGAAGCTACAGCCCAAAACGTCCCAAATTCTAACTCTGTCGTTTTTCGCCAATGTCCCAAAATCTTAAATGGCGTCTCACATCTAAACGAAGACAGATAGGAACAAGCCGATTCTTTCAGTGAATTTGTCTCACTCTTAGCTTTCAAACGAGCTATGGCACGACTAAATCCGTCCACTGGAAGCTAAGATCGAAGCGAGCTGTCCAGAGGGGGGGGGGAGTCAGCGAAATTTTTCTCTCCGATTGCGTTCAAATTCACCATACCGATAGAGAATTTCACGCTGATTCCAAATCTGAAATCCGTTTTCCAATCCGATGCTTCGTTTTGAAGCTACAGCCCAAAACGTCCCAAATTCTAACTCTGTCGTTTTTCGCCAATGTCCCAAAATCTTAAATGGCGTCTCACATCTAAACGAAGACAGATAGGAACAAGCCGATTCTTTCAGTGAATTTGTCTCACTCTTAGCTTTCAAACGAGCTATGGCACGACTAAATCCGTCCACTGGAAGCTAAGATCGAAGCGAGCTGTCCAGAGGGGGGGGGGAGTCAGCGAAATTTTTCTCTCCGATTGCGTTCAAATTCACCATACCGATAGAGAATTTCACGCTGATTCCAAATCTGAAATCCGTTTTCCAATCCGATGCTTCGTTTTGAAGCTACAGCCCAAAACGTCCCAAATTCTAACTCTGTCGTTTTTCGCCAATGTTCCAAAATCTTAAATGGCGTCTCACATCTAAACGAAAACAGATAGGAACAAGCCGATTCTTTCAGTGAATTTGTCTCACTCTTAGCTTTCAAACGAGCTATGGCACGACTAAATCCGTCCACTGGAAGCTAAGATCGAAGCGAGCTGTCCAGAGGGGGGGGGGAGTCAGCGAAATTTTTCTCTCCGATTGCGTTCAAATTCACCATACCGATAGAGAATTTCACGCTGATTCCAAATCTGAAATCCGTTTTCCAATCCGATGCTTCGTTTTGAAGCTACAGCCCAAAACGTCCCAAATTCTAACTCTGTCGTTTTTCGACAATCTCCCAAAATCTTAAATGGCGTCTCACATCTAAACGAAGACAGATAGGAACAAGCCGATTCTTTCAGTGAATTTGTCTCACTCTTAGCTTTCAAACGAGCTATGGCACGACTAAATCCGTCCACTGGAAGCTAAGATCGAAGCGAGCTGTCCAGAGGGGGGGGGGAGTCAGCGAAATTTTTCTCTCCGATTGCGTTCAAATTCACCATACCGATAGAGAATTTCACGCTGATTCCAAATCTGAAATCCGTTTTCCAATCCGATGCTTCGTTTTGAAGCTACAGCCCAAAACGTCCCAAATTCTAACTCTGTCGTTTTTCGCCAATGTTCCAAAATCTTAAATGGCGTCTCACATCTAAACGAAAACAGATAGGAACAAGCCGATTCTTTCAGTGAATTTGTCTCACTCTTAGCTTTCAAACGAGCTATGGCACGACTAAATCCGTCCACTGGAAGCTAAGATCGAAGCGAGCTGTCCAGAGGGGGGGGGAGTCAGCGAAATTTTTCTCTCCGATTGCGTTCAAATTCACCATACCGATAGAGAATTTCACGCTGATTCCAAATCTGAAATCCGTTTTCCAATCCGATGCTTCGTTTTGAAGCTACAGCCCAAAACGTCCCAAATTCTAACTCTGTCGTTTTTCGACAATCTCCCAAAATCTTAAATGGCGTCTCACATCTAAACGAAGACAGATAGGAACAAGCCGATTCTTTCAGTGAATTTGTCTCACTCTTAGCTTTCAAACGAGCTATGGCACGACTAAATCCGTCCACTGGAAGCTAAGATCGAAGCGAGCTGTCCAGAGGGGGGGGGAGTCAGCGAAATTTTTCTCTCCGATTGCGTTCAAATTCACCATACCGATAGAGAATTTCACGCTGATTCCAAATCTGAAATCCGTTTTCCAATCCGATGCTTCGTTTTGAAGCTACAGCCCAAAACGTCCCAAATTCTAACTCTGTCGTTTTTCGCCAATGTTCCAAAATATCTTAAATGGCGTCTCACATCTAAACGAAGACAGATAGGAACAAGCCGATTCTTTCAGTGAATTTGTCTCACTCTTAGCTTTCAAACGAGCTATGGCACGACTAAATCCGTCCACTGGAAGCTAAGATCGAAGCGAGCTGTCCAGAGGGGGGGGGGAGTCAGCGAAATTTTTCTCTCCGATTGCGTTCAAATTCACCATACCGATAGAGAATTTCACGCTGATTCCAAATCTGAAATCCGTTTTCCAATCCGATGCTTCGTTTTGAAGCTACAGCCCAAAACGTCCCAAATTCTAACTCTGTCGTTTTTCGACAATGTCCCAAAATCTTAAATGGCGTCTCACATCTAAACGAAGACAGATAGGAACAAGCCGATTCTTTCAGTGAATTTGTCTCACTCTTAGCTTTCAAACGAGCTATGGCACGACTAAATCCGTCCACTAGAAGCCAAAATCGAAGCAAGCTCTCCCGAGGGGGGGGGGAGTCAGCGAAAATTTTTTCTCTCCGATGGCGTTCAAATTCACCATACCGATGCAGAATTTCACGCTGAATCCGAATCTGGCCTCCGTTTTCTCATCCGATGCTTCGTTTGGGCGCTACACACCAAAACGTCCCAAATTTTAACTCTGCCAAAATTTTGAAGAAACATTTTTTCTCGCCGATTGACTTCAAATTCACCATACCGATGCGGAATTTTACACTGATCACGAATCTAAAGTCCGTTTCACCATTCCACCACGCCAACCTAGACGGTCGCCCACGTCAACCTAGACGGTCGCCCACGTCAACCTAGACGGTCGCCCACGTCAACCTAGGCGGTCGGCCACGTCAACCCATACGAGACCAACACATCCGAGTCTCACACTCTGTCGTTTTCGAGGGAGGGGGAGGGGAGGGGGAGGGGGGCACGCCGGTCGGGTGTTTGTCACTTTCTTACTACTCATTACCATTCTCGTAATCCTTTGCTCCTGAAGATAATAGCTCTGAACTTTTGAAATATATCTGGCTGATGTAAATTAAATCAACTTGACTTTTCCGAAAACTACAGCAGTCTAGGGCCAAACCACATAGAATGATTAATTTAGGTGTAGTATGAATTTCTTCTTTTGTAATTCAGTTCTGTCATCAAGAATTCTAGTGCTAGTCTAGTGCATTACTAATGCGAAACGTTGTGATGCAGTGGCTTTGCACTATAAACCAAAATCAGTGATAAAGTGGAATTTTTGAAATGATTAAGTTTCTTTTCATATAGGGATAGGCCTATAAAATACTGATGGTTAAGCCCATTGTATTCTCTACTATATATCGTGATATTGACAAATAAACTGACAATTGATATGCTATTTTACATTTGTCAATAGGCTATATGATTGACCTAATATGTCCTAAGTAGTAGTATCAGTTTTACATGTATTTGCATTCAGGCATAATTATATGCATGCAGCAATGCTCATAATTAATTTTAAAACATAAAAATTAGTGTCTTGCATATGATGTTGAAGGCTAGGAACAAGAGCCAATTCAATTTTCTTGGCATTGTGCTAAAAACAAGCGGGTCACTCCTTCTCTATATTTGCCTTCATAAAGTTATGTACAATAAAATTTGAGTAGATAAAAACCGCGGCGCTTCGTGTCACATACACATCAAAAGGTGGGAGGAGATTTTCAATGACGCAAGTCGGACAATTTGACGCAGAAAACCATTTTTACCAACTGAATTCGTCACTTCAGATACGTGACGTGAAGCAAGTCGGTCTTTATGACGCAAATGGTATATTAGACGCAAGAAGTATATTTGACTCAAGCTGACGTAAATGAAAATTGAAGTCAGACTTTTTGACGCAGTTCGTATATTTGACTCAAAATCATGAAATAAATTCTGAAAACTTCCTGACGCGTCCGAACAATTTGACGCATTTGGTATATTTGACTCAAAAACGATCGATAATGCAATGCGGTATATTAATATCTAAATATGCGGTCAGAAGTTCTCTCAACAATTTTATGTATCGAATAAAGCGCTTATCTCAAAAGAACAAGTTAACATGGAATCAAATAGGCCTATATCAAATGATGCCCAAAATTTACAATCTTAGTTCAGACAGCGGTTCATGGTAAATTTTGCACAACAGAGATATGGCGATCATGCTTTCTTCCAATTCAATGTTATCCACTGTTAGAATTATTTGTCAGGATAATTTGCTTTAAGTTTCAATGATCATCACACTATAAATGAGCTAATCACAGGAGTAATTTTCTGTCATCTGGAACATTCATCGTATTCGAAATATAATTTGCAGAATGTTCGAATCGATTAATTAGAAAATTGCCATCTCATGTCAAGTAATGAGACCGAAAAGCTGACACTCTGTTTATCAGGAGGGCAACGACATGGCCTGAATAGTAGGCCTTGCCTACATTCTTTGGTTTATTCACGGGATCGTCAAGTAGGCAAGTCATTCCTTGAAAATGCATGAAACTGAAGGACTTGTGGAATTGAAACTGAGAAATTGTTTAGGTCTAATTTTTGGAATGTGAATTTCGCAAGGAAGTGGAGGGGAGCACAGTATGGAAGTTACAATATCCGAAAGCAATGGACCTGTCAATAAGATCTTTGTAAAGGGATAAAACAGCAGAGCATTTACTGGCCTCACACCAAGTGAGCAAAAATTAGAGGAAAAACTTGACAACAATAATAAATATGAACAGGACAAAGAACAAGAATAGAAGGATATCAGCAGATGTCACTTCCCTTTCAGACTATGGTTTTCAATGATTTTTGCTATTTTCTTGATGTTGTTATTTATGAATTGTTGAAGCCAAAATAGGCTACCAAAATTCACTCTAAGCATTCGATAGGGCTCTGAGATTCTTAGAGATATTTTTTGTTGAGTGTAGATGGCACTCAAATATTCTTTTCTTTTGTTCCCTGTATAAGTTGGCATAGTTATTGGTATTACTGAATAAGTTAGTAAGTAACTTCCCATGTTTGATATCGCTATAATTGTATCGTATCGTGAAGTGTCAGTTTATTCTGCAGCGCTGTGTTGTATTGGCTAATGCAAAAGTTGTTTTAGTGAACATGCATCCTCTCGGTATAAATGTAATGTGTCAGCAGGGGCGTCGGAACCGGGGTAGCAGGGGTAGCAGCTGCTACCCCTAAATTTGAGTAGGGGTAGCAAAGTATGTCATTTGCTACCCCTGAAATACCGATGCACAAGACATCGGAAAAATTCCTGTAAGCAGGTAGATGAGGATTCAGGAATGTATGCTTGTCATCTATCTCGAAACTTTGTCAATTCATCAATCAAATGCAACGTTGGACCTTCTTATCAATTATGATGCCGTTGAGAAGAAGAACACATCCAAGGTCTCTCTCCTAATGGCAAAAATGCGGAATTCCGTTTTCGAAACTGTCTTTTCAGTCGCGATACTTGGACCATCAAGATCAAGGAAAGCAATAAAAATCAATGGTAAGCTTTATATGACTGAATTATAGTTCATTTGTAGTTAGATTACCTATCTTTAATTCTAGAAAGAACTAGAAGAAATATCCATCATACGACTAGTTGACTGATTTTTCGCGTGAGATAAGGTCTTTTACTAGAGCTTGCAACCTCGACCAAATCCCAAAATCCTATCTCGGGATATCGGGATTTTCTGAAATTTATAGCTAGCATAAACCTGTGAACTATGCTCTTATCTTTCACCGATTGTTTGTGTACATAAATCGCTATGAATCTTGAATCTTTTTTGTATATAACCACATCATTTCGCTTCATTAGCATAAAGTAATCCTTCAATTTGATGAAACACTGCATGTAGTATTGGATCATAAATATTTACACAGCGAGAAAATGTCGCTGTGAGTGAGCTATAGAACAACAAAAGTGGACTTGTAATAGAATTTCTGAAGAAATATACTAGGAATATAGTACATTAACAAACTATCAAACAGGTAGCAAATCGCGCAGGTTGACTGTTGAGTGCTTGAACTGCAACAGCATTCTACATCCTTTAATACACGATTAAGCATTACGAGGTGAATGCCAATTGCCAGTGCGACAAATACCACGAAGTCTATTAATGTAAGTCTACTGTAGTTCTGAATATGAACTTTGAAATATCGGAGTTTTAATGGTACACATTAACACAAATTATACTATGTTCATGTTCGACACAATTTTGTAAATGATTTAAACTATCTTTCATCTATGATTTCATTGGCCAACCTCTACATAAATAGAGGTGAATCCCAGGGAATGGCCTCCCTGACGGGAGCCCAGAACCTATGCTCAAATTTTTAAAATTACAGGATCAAGATGATTGTATTTCAGCTATGATTTCATTGGCCAACATTTAGATATACATATGTAGATGTGTACTATTGATGTTCCGGGTTTTATCCTGATCAACCTGATCAGAATTACAATTTTCCTATTTGTAATGGGCGACGCTGCCAAGCTAAATGGTTCAAATTGTATAACTGGTTTCATTGTAATGAAAAGTAAGATTCTATTACCTGCTACACCTGTACAAAAGCATATCTACCTAGGCTTATCCTGCTACCTAAAGAAGCAGCTTTTCTTGCAAACGAGATCTCTACTTGGAGCAAAGCAGTCAGCGTTTTATCGAAGCACGAGAAAAGCGATCATCATTTACTTGTCCACTCGAAGTTACTTAGCGCACGGAAATCCACTTCAACAAATGTCCAGCTTTCGCAGGCTACCAGGAAACAACAGAGAGAAGCTTGGGATGCCATGACTGCGATCGTCGGATCAATTCGGTATTTGACTGCCGCAGGTCAACCTCTTAGAGGTAGTAGCGAAGAATCTAACGGAAATCTCATGCTGTTGCTGAAGGAGAGACGCAGCCCCGTAGCCAGACGCTGCTCTTAGGGGGGGGGCGACTTTCTGATGAATTTTCAAAACAAAAATGAACAATGTGCTGCTTTTACATGATAGTTTTAAATAATAGACGGATACCGACTAGATTGAAATATGAAATTATTTAAGTATATAAAGACTACGTACTTCACACACATGACTGCTGAGTAATTGCTGATATGCCAATTATGTACATGTACAACATAAACCGCATAGCAGATGTTAAAGCCAAAAGAAAACAATTCCTGTTCAATAATTAGTTTTTTTCCAAAAGAGCTGAAGTCTACGAGGTCATTTTGAAAAAAGGACTAAAAATTCATCCAAATCCAATGAATTAGCTCGCTCCTTTTCAAAATCCCAGGAAAACCAGATTCGCTTTTCGCTCTTGTGTCATGGAACGTCGCGTAGGAGTGTCAGTTCTTGCTTCAGTAGAAAACTACTTTCACAAGTAGCTGTACTGTTGCCGATCGTAGAAACGTCTGCCAGCATCTTGTAGACATTGGGAAAGGCGAGCCGTTGCTCATAAATTTCAGCGAGAACTTCTTTGTAGTCGTTATGGTCGGCAATCGGCAACGTCCTCTCTAGTAGATTTCTCGCAACCATGAGTTCTGAATCATCTGGTATGATAATACCGATTTTTCTGGAGGTATGAGAGCATGACGAGAAAAAAAATTCGACACCTTTCTTGATGCAGCTGAGGTGGCACCATACAACCATTCGTTATCTTCGAACCGACGCTTGAACTCAAACACGATGACATCGACTACTTCAAACATAATGTATTTCATTTCATTTTCTGATGATAGATCGCATTGTGTATATCCAGCTCCAGTCCGAAAGTAAAACGAAAGTAGTTTTCGGAAATGTGAAGACATCAATTTTCATAAATTTTCGTTAACTTAAAAATTATAGTTTCAAAAATACAGAAATTATAGTTTCCAGTCCATTTAACCGTATCTTCACCATGATTTTCTAGGGGGGGGGCGAAAAATTTTGCAGGTGGGGCAACGCCTCCGTGGCCCCCCCTTAGCTACGGGCCTGGAGAGACGTACAGATATTCCTGTTTTGGATTCATGGCTCTCTCGCAGAGATAAATGGCTCAGCGCAGACATTCAAAATGAAGTAATCGAACTACTGGCACATACCTTGCAGAGATCTCAAATGAACAAAATGAAAGATGAAGCAACATTTTACTCGTTTATAGCGGACAGTACCACAGACAAAGGAGGTGAGGAGCAATTTTCCATCACATTTCGCTACGTCTCTCAGGATAGCTTGGATGTTGCAGAGCTCTTTGCTGGTCTGTATCAACCAGGACAGTCGTTGACAAACTGCATCATTGACGTTATTCGCCGAGTCGGACTAGATGCAAGAAATCTCAGAGGAGTCTGCTTTGATGGAGCTTCTAATATGTCAGGACGGCTTGATGGGTTACAAGCGAACTTGAAAAGGATACAACCGAAATGCCTGCATGTGCACTGTTGCAGTCATGCTTTTATCTTGTCGTTCAGGAAGTCATTCTCGAATGTGATTTGCTCAGAGATGTTTTACTGGTCGTAAAAGATGCAAGTAAAATCATAAGAGAATCAATCATCAAAGCGACGGACATTGTATGAGACTGTTCTTGAAGACGACGAGGAAAGACCCTTGCATCTTCTGGCTGTTTGTCCTACTCGATGGGTTGTTCGAGTCAAGGCAATGCAACGATTTTTGGACAACCTTGATAGAGTGAAAGCAACTGTTAATGAACTAATAGCCTCAAAGGGGAGCACCAGACCAGAAGTTCGGTCGACTTTACAAGGACACGTCCGGAAAATGGAGAAGAAAAAATTCCTAGTGGGAATTCAAATGGCTGTAGCTATCGTGAAGCCATGCGAAGAGGTTGCTGTGACGCTCCAGACGGCAGGACTTTCAGCCTCTGATGTGAAGAGCATTGTTGAGATATTGATTACAGAGCTTGAAGGGATGAGGAGTGACGACAAGTTCAATGAAATTGAAGAAAGTGCTATGGTGACGATGAAGACCAACAAAGATTCAAGCATCAACGCAGCTACATCAGAGACCACACGATCATCAAAACTACCTTTGAGATACACATACACTGTCGAAGCTTACGGACATCGAAGAACTGTCTCATCGGATAAGAATCTGAAAGTATCTTATTTCGAAGCCATAGATCGAGTAACAGCAGAACTGAAAAGACGATTCCATCAGCCAGATTTTGAAACATTAACTAATTTCGAAAGTGTTCTTCATAGAAGAGACAAAAGTGTCAATGAGTTGAAATCAATTTTGCCTGTTCACCACACTGACTTCAATCTAGAGTCTTTAGCTGCACAGCTACGAATGCTGTCGTCTTTCTTGAAGATGGAAAATGTGGATGATCCAACACAAGCTTCAGCGTTGCTGAAGCATTTAGCCAAACAGCCGAAAGCCGTTAGGATTTTGTTTTCGGAGGTAATTAAACTCATTCAGATAATCATCACCATACCAGCCTCATCTGCTGATAGGACATTCAGTGCCTTGCGCCGCCTAAAGTCTGAGTACCGATGTACTATGATTCAATCACGCCTAACTTACTTGATTCTTCTTCATGTACACTAAGTATCTAAACATCAGACCATGGAATTGAGCATTTCCTCTATTATGAGAGAGTTTGCTTCCCGTACTCCCGAGAGGAAAGCTCGATTTGGCAACGGTGTGTGGTGAGATGTAATGACCTAAAGATGTACATGTATAATCTTCATTTACATGATACTAGATTTTAGAATCAAAAATTACATGTCGGGCCGAAGTGTATCGATGTGTCGACCTGGTTTTGCATTGACCAGCAGAAAGTGAAGTAGCAGTTGCCATAAATGGTACCTACATGTCACGTCAAAACCGAACCATCGGATATTTGTAAGTAGTCAAGCAGCTTTGTGACGTCTCTCAAAAATAGGTTTACAATTTTTATGAATGGGAAAATTTTGAGACACATTTGTATTTAATAGGCTGACATTGTTTACATCGTATAGGTTGACATTACTAAATGCTATGCAGTATAGTGGCGGCTGGGTACTTAGTAGTTCTTTGAATGCTCAGAATTATTTTCATCAAATGTTGCCTTAGTAGACCTACCTTCACAAAATGAAGTTTAGATAGAAATGTCAGTATAGCTGGATTAATCATTGAATTTCAGCGCATCTAACACTTTTGGAAACAGTTTTCATCGTAATAGTGTCGTTCAGACGATTCATTGCCATACTCACCATACATACTCATGTTTATAAATTTGTTACATTGATTGCAGTACATGCAGCCAACACACGTGCATGAGCGCAGTTTTTATGAGTTTGAGTGAAATATACTCTTTGATTTCTTACTTTTGACTTTTGAGTTACATCATCCCACAAATGATACGTGTAGTACATATAATGCATGCATGAGAATTATGTCACAAGTATACTGTGCGCCCATGTGAATAAAATTAGATTTGTTAGCCTCACTAAATCTGAAATATTCGGGCGATGGTGCTTGAATATAGGCCTACTAAAAATCGAAGGGTTGTCCATGAAAAAAAATTTGCTACCCCTAGTAAAAAAACTGTTCCGACGCCCCTGTGTGTCAGAAACTATTCAAATCACAACCCACTTATCACGTGCTGTTATCACGTCTGTATCTTTGCCAACTATACATCTGACTCAAATACAATTAAAGTTATTCGATTGTTTTGCTTTTTAACCTGCGCTACAACAACAGGTTATGGGCCCAGAAAACGTCTCAACTGCGTGTTATTGTGAATAACTGTAACTCATTATTGTCGTCGTGCATCTGACATTGAATTTTACCTCGCGTTCGTCGTTGTGACCTTGGTGTCTCCAGCTGTGGATTCAGTGTAGTAATGGAGGCAACATCGGCGAAATTACCCTTACTCAAAGACAGATTCGAGTCTTGGCGAGGATGGAAAATGCATATGCAAGCCCTTCTATTGGCGGACGACTTATGGGAAGTAGTTGGCACTGGTACCGAGAAGAAGCCGTTGCCCATTGCCCTTCTTGCTGACGGGTCAAATGCGGCTGATGTCAGAGTCAGAGAAAAACAGATTTCTACGTTCAACGATAAAGTGAAGAGAGCCATCAAGATTCTCGTCACTGGAATTAGTGGTGAACTGTTTTATTTGTGGGATGGTTTTCCTGATGACCCTAGAAAGTTATGGGTTGATCTCGTCACTCATTTTCAAACGCAGACTCACAGCCATCGCGTTTCTGTTCGTGCGCAGCTTGATTCTCTTGTTTTGAAGGATCGCACTGACCCGGAGAAGTGGTTAAAGGAACGTCTGAGACTGTATCAACAATATGCGATGAGTGGTAATCCCATCGACGAGATGGAACAGTGCATCGAGACTTTAAATTCGCTTCCACCATCTTGGAAAGAATTTAAGAACATGATGAACTTTGTTCTTGGTAAGGACTTAAACATGTCTCTCCTGATGCAAAAAGCAGCTGATTGGTATCGAATGAATGGTTCATCGAAGCAGAAAATTCCAGCTCCTGACAATCATGATAGTCAAGCGCTCAATGTGAAATTCAATCAACGTCAACGATCGAATTGGAACCGTCGCGGTAATTCGACGTCGCAGCAGTGTATCAGTGATCATTCAAAATTTGTGCGGTGTTTCAAGTGCAAAGAACTTGGTCACAGAGCGGGTGTGTGTCCTCGAAGAAAACCCGATTCTGCGGTCACTGTACAGCATGAGAGTGATTCTTCCTTTCTTCTTGCTGAGTGTTTATTCACACCTGATGTGAAATGTGATCTTTCTACCGTTTTAGCAGATTCGGGTGCTACTAGACATATGTCACCAGTTTTTGAGTCTTTTGATGATGATTATCAGCCCTTTGAGGTTGATTCTCGTAATTTTGTTCAGTTAGGAAATAAAGATCGGCTCAAAGCTGTTGGTTCAGGTTCTGTCAAAATGGTTATTAAAACTGATGATGGTCAAGACAAAATTATCAAACTGGTCAATTGTCTATATGTACCTGAACTGCGATGTACGTTAATGTCAGTTTCCCAAACGACAAAACGTGGTTACTCAATTTTGTTTGATAGTGGCGGTATGAAAGTTTTGAATAAAACGGGTAATACTGTTTTATCTGGAAAGTTGTTCGATAAATTGTATAAAGTTGATTGCTCACTTCATTCGAAAGTTTACTTAAATGATGCTGATAATTGTGATTCTATTGTACATGATGTGAAAACCGAATGTTTTTCAGTCTCATTTGAAACATGGCATAAACGTTTTGCGCACATAAATCAGTCATCATTGCGAAATTTACTAACTAGTGCTGCTGTAAGTGATTTGAGTATTAGTGATGATCGTAACGACAAAGCATTTTGTGATGATTGTGCTAAGGGTAAAAGCCATACGTTACCCTTTCCAAAGGAATCTGGTACTCGTGCTGATGGTTTGTTAGATTTGTTACACGTGGATCTGATGGGTCCAATGGAAGTAACGTCACTTGGGGGTCGTCGTTTTGTAATGGTTATAGTCGACGACTGTACTCGTTATTGTTGGGTGCGTTTTTTAGCAAATAAGTCTGACAGTTTTTCAGCCTTCAAAAAGCTCGTGACTGAGTTAGAGACTCAGAAGGAGAGAAAAGTAAAGGCATTGAGGTCAGATTGCGGTGGCGAATTTTTGTCTCGTGAATTTTCTTCTTTTCTAGAAGAACGAGGAATTCGTCGTGAGTTAGCTATTCCTGAGGCAAAACCACAAAATGGCGTAGCTGAGCGCATGAATCGCACCCTAGTTGAACGAGCGAGAACCCTACTCTGTGCATGTAATTTACCAAAGTCTTTTTGGGCGGAGGCAGTTTGTACTGCCTGTTATGTACGAAATAGATGCCCAACTCGTGCATTAAGTACTGGTATGACCCCTTACGAAGCATTTTTTGGTCGTAAGCCGTCTGTTCGTCATTTGCGTGTTTTTGGATGTGTAGCCTTTGCTCACATCCCATCTAATCAGCGGCGTAAGTTTGATGCTAAGGCAGATCAATGTATATTTTTGGGTTACAGCCCGGCCTCGAAAGGCTATCGTTTATGGCATGTTGAACGCCAAAAGATTATTGAACGCCGTGATGTGGTGTTCGATGAGGTCACAATGGGTCGTGTGAAATTTCCCGCAAGGCGGTTGACTGAATCTAGTACAGACCCTGTTGACACTGATCCTGGCATTTTTCGAGTAATATCTGATACTCGAGACAGTGAGCCAACGCTTGAAAGTTCTGAAATTAATTCTGAGATGCTGAGCGGTCCTGATGTACCCGAGTCTGCCACAGAAACCCGGCGCTCGTCTCGTTCCACTTTTTCTATTCCTCCAGAACGCTATGGTTTTGATGCGTTCTCTGCCGAAGAATTTTGTGTTGATGACCCTAAGTCATGGGAGGATGCTATGAATTCTCAACTTAAAAATAAGTGGAAAGATGCAGCTGATAAAGAATATAATTCACTAATGCGTCACAATGCTTGGACTTTGTGTGAATTGCCTGCTGGACGAAATGTTGTTAGTAATCGTTGGGTTTTTAGAACGAAGACAAACGAATCTGGTGAAGCTTGTCGTTTTAAGGCTAGACTTGTTGCTAAAGGTTTTTCTCAGAAATACGGAACTGATTATTTAGAGACCTTTGCTCCTGTTGTACGTCATGACAGCATTAGATGTTTAATTTCTATTGCCGTAAATCGTGGGATGTTATTGCACCAATTTGATGTTGAAACTGCGTTTCTTAATGGCAAGTTAGATGAGACAATATTTATGAAACAACCTGAGGGTTACATTGTCGAGGGAAAAGAAAATCTTGTGTGCAAATTGAGTTGTTCGTTGTATGGGTTGAAACAGTCTCCAAGGTGTTGGAATTTTGTTTTGAAAGATCAGTTACTGGATATGGGACTGAACTGCTCTGAGAATGATCCTTGTGTTTATGAAGGTATCATTGATAGCGAACGTGTTATGTTGGCTGTTTATGTTGACGACATGATTTTAGCAGCAACGTCCGAAAATGTTATCAAACATGCACATAAATTATTTCTTGACCGTTTTGATGTTAAGTATATTGGGCCTTTGCGATATTTTCTCGGAGTGCGTATTGTGCATCACCCAAATTCTATTCTACTTGTGCAAGATAGATACGCTGAAAACGTTGTGAAAAAGTTTCGCATGGATGATTCTTTTCCTGTTTCTACTCCCATGGAAGCGGGTAGTGTACTTGTAAAGCGCACTGAAGGTGACAAGGAATTTGATCCTTTTATTTACCAGTCAGCAATCGGTTGTCTTTTGTATTTGAGTAATTTTACTAGACCTGATTTGTGTTTTGCTGTTCACAAGTTGGCTCAGTTTTCTAAAGATCCCAGTGAAGTTCATTGGAAAGCTGTGAAACGTGTCTTGTCCTACCTGAAAGGTACTTTAAAATTTGGAATCAAGTTTGAGAAGGAGTGTATTGGCAATATTATTGTTGTTTTTTGTGACGCCGACTTTGCCGGTGATTTGCAAGATCGCAAGTCCACTTCTGGCCATGTTTTGTTTAATGGTAAATGTCCAATTTCTTGGTTGTGTCAAAAACAGTCTATTACCGCTCTTTCTACTGCTGAGGCAGAATACGTTTCATTGTGTGAAGCTGCGAAGAAGATAGTGTGGACTCGTCGTTTATTTACTGACCTTAATTGTCCTCAAACGGAACCTACGATTGTCTATGAAGACAATAAAGCAGCGATCGCCATTTCTTTGGCAAGTCCTGGTGAAAATCCTAAAGTAAAGCACATTGCTTTGAGGTATCATTACACTCGTGATTGTATTGAAAATCGTGTAATAAAACTTGAGTACTGTTCGTCGCAAGAAATGACAGCAGACATTTTTACAAAGCCACTTCCAAAAGACACCTTTTTGAGATTGCGTAATTCTCTTGGTCTTTGTACAATTAATGAAATATAAGTATAATTCATATTTTGAGTGAGAAGGAGTGTTGAGTGTAGATGGCACTCGAATATTCTTTTCTTTTGTTCCCTGTATAAGTTGGCATAGTTATTGGTACTACTGAATAAGTTAGTAAGTAACTTCCCATGTTTGATATCGCTATAATTGTATCGTATCGTGAAGTGTCAGTTTATTCTGCAGCGCTGTGTTGTATTGGCTAATGCAAAAGTTGTTTTAGTGAACATGTATCCTCTCGGTATAAATGTAATGTGTCAGAAACTATTCAAATCACAACCCACTTATCACGTGCTGTTATCACGTCTGTATCTTTGCCAACTATACATCTGACTCAAATACAATTAAAGTTATTCGATTGTTTTGCTTTTTAACCTGCGCTACAACAACATTTTTATATGCTGGGATTACAAAATGACAGAATCTAAAAAAACAAGAAATCGCAGTGGGCAGCAATGGTATGAATACACATATAGACATGCGATAATTAGACTTCTAAAATATCTGTCACATGCATGTGCAGATATCATCATTACGAGAATACATTACTGTCTACTTTCGTCTACATTGTACCATAGCTAAGTTACGCACGATGATGATGCTGAAGCACTGCATGTCGCCTTCTTTAAATCGCACCCCTCCGAGCAAACGGATACCCGATCAGCATCTTATAGTTTCTCCGGATATCCACGGATCTTCACGGCTGAACGGATGCACACCATTATTTCTACGTCAGGAGCCGCTTGGATATCCAGTTTATCTCCGCGGATAACAAATTTTTATCCCAAGGAGATCCGTGTCTTATAAGCGGATATGTTTGATATCCAACCGATATCTGGTTCGTTGTTTTTGACGGATATCCGTGCTATCGGGTGTGCATTCTGCTTATCCGCCTGGCATCCCTTTGTTAACAATGGATATGTGGCAATCGCGACTTCGATGTCAGTTTGCTATTAAATCAAAAAAGTTATCAGTTAGCCAAGCTGCTGTATTATTATCCAATCTTACTAATTTTCATCGATATGACGGCCTGTTCACGTAAAAAGGATTTTCAAATTATATCTTTGTATTATTCTATTCCTCAATTTCACGGTGGAAGCAGTCAAATAAAAACACAACGCCTTTAACGATCACAAGTCTATTATCGCCATGTATTTCACGTAACGAATCTGTGTCCTTCGACAACTTAAGTTCTTTACGATATAAACAAATATGATGCAAAAAAACTATGATACATATAAACAATCGACAGCTCATAGATAACAACACATGGATAGAGTAAATATGAAGTCCATAAGATCACACTCCCCTCTGATCCTCAAGGATCATCGACTACATACACACGAAATTTCATACAAAAAGCATCAAAGAAGCATACAATCAAGACAATATCAGTCGGGCCACAGTTCAACACCATACCGATCTGGAGCTGCTCTTACTCTTGTACCGCGCCGTAAATCAGTACCGGTATCTGTGACATTTTCAACATCGTCAACGTCAGCCTCATTATAACTGTAATTAGATTCAACAGATGAAAAAATAGGCCAACCATCATAATTGTCTGTGGAATCTATAATCGGAATATCAGCGTCCTCGGAATCAATACTTGTCATGCGGATGTCCCTGACGTGCCGGGGAAAACCGTCCACTTCGACTGCTTGCCCAGAAATAATTTTAGTCACAGTTCCACGTTTATACCTCGTGTCGCATCGGACTCCATCTGGCTTGACCCACACCGTGTCCCCAATTTGATAATTATTTCCACCAGGACTTTCGTTATCCTCGCAATAGTCATCAATACCCAAAATTCGGACTTCGTACTGATACAGACGATTAGCAGGAGCGGACTCAGCGGTCTTATCATCTTTCGGTGAAATGTTGTGCCAATAAACAGCCTCACCAATCGAGCATCCTGTTCGCGCTGCTATACGTTTAATTTGACGGTGTGACCTTTCGGCAATACCATTACCAGATGGCACGTATGCACATCTGAAACGCATACGAACTTTCCAATTCTCCATAAGTTCTGTCACATTTCTGCTGCGAAACGCAGTGTCATTATCTGTGAGTATCTCACGAGGAGCTCCACGCTCTAGAAAGAGCGACTGCAGTACCTTACATACCTCAACACTAGTCTGCATCCGCAGTTCCCTCCAAATCGCAAATCTAGAATCTCCACAATCAATCAGTGTGAGATAATGACGGCCGTTGTAGTGAGTAATATCCATCGCGATTCTGTTCCAAACACCCTCAACGCTTAACCGGCCTTTCTCCCACCTCACTGCCGCTGGATCGATCGACTGACAATCCTGACACTTCCTGACGACCTTCTCCACTTGGCTGCGGGTTACGTGTGGATATTTAATGCGAGAGAAGTACAACGTTCTTAAAACGCCTTGGTGTCCAGTTTCCTTGTGAATATCAAGAATAGGAGGTTCAGGTGTAACAGCACTAATACACGCATGCTTTATCTGGCCTCTTTCGTTGTCAATGCTCATTTTCAGCCATCTGCTAGGGACGCGTGTCAATCCATCCGACAAATTTTCTGAAGATGACACAAGTTGGATATCCACGCTCAGGCTGCACTCATCTACCAAAGATTGGAATACGCCAACACGACGGCGAATCAACATCTCACTTGCAGCTTTTGTTTTAATTCGCGCCCTACCCGTTAGAGCATCCGAAATCCAGTGATATACCGAAAGCGAATCGGTTTTCAGATGAATCGTTTTCATGTTCCACGACAGCGCGATGTTCATCCCCTTCAAAACCGCATCTAACTCTGCCATGTTTATGTGACCGTCTCGTTCCTGTTGAGAGCGAAGCCAACACGCATCCTCAACAGTGTAACCGTGAACCTGCAGAACCGCGCCTATCGCTAAGGAACTCGCGTCCACCCAAAGTGTTGCCTCATCGCCATCGACATTCCACTGACCTCCACAAGGGTCACTATCACAAACTCGCTTTCTTATCTCATCTATGACGGTTTGCAAAACCTTATCACTGATTTCATCATCCCAACCCTCCGAAAGAGAATTCGTACGTCTCTTGAGAAAAGCCACAGCGGGGCGAAGCCAACCGCAAACAGGAAGGTGACTTACCATCTTTCCACAGAACGAAAACACAGTCCTCCTTGTTAGAATTTCTGGCACAGTAGGGACCTGATTAGCGCGTGCCCAGTGCAACTGATTCGATATGCCTGCCGGCTTTCTCCACACCCTTAGCCCTAACACTCGCGCACCATCAGCCACTCGTTCTTCTTGTTTACACACCAATCCGAAGCGAGTCAAATGATCCCGAACGTATTGAACTTTTACCACGTCCTCGTTTACGTAAATATCATCAACATACGGCGAAGTACCTGACTTAACAAGGTCGTCCTGGCCCAGTACATATGCAAGAATCGCCTTCATTATCAGGGGAGCCACATTTAACCCGAAACCAAGCCGGGTAAGACAATACCTTCGACCTTCAAAAATAACTGTCTGAAAAGGCCAAAGTGAAGGCCGCACTCCAATCTGCATATAGGCAGAGCTCAAGTCTAAAAGAGAAGTATTAGTCCCCTGCCGCCGCCATTCACGCAATTTATCAGAACACACATCCGCATTGGCAGTGTGGACATCAATCATGGAATTAAGTTCCCGAAAATCTAGAACTGGTCTGGTTTTCTCCTTGTTCTTTTGAACTACTGCTAAAAGTGGTATAAGTCCTTTCGGGCTACCGAGTGTCACATCATCATAGATTACCAACCAACCTTCATTAATCCACCGTTGGATTTCAGCTTCGTAGTCAGGTCTCACATCGTCCGGCACACGATATTCTGCAACTGTATTCTTCAATCCAATCGGTTCACGCCCATTGAACCATTTCCACTCAATAACCCATTCTTTCTTATCTCTATCAAAAATCGCACGAAAATCACTCTCATCAACCTCATCTCGGCCAGCGCACCTTGCACTACCTTTACCATCACTATCATTCACAGAGGCTAAACTAAAGTTATCATCAATAGGCATATTAGCGCACTTAGCTGTATCGCTGATCACCGATCTACTCAAACACCCAAAGGAAGCACTATTACCATAAACGTAAGCTCCACCCAAGCGATCAATCACATCCATACCGATAATTGCATCCGCAATAAGGTGGTTTATTACAAGACATTCAACTTTCAAATCTTTCACATTCTCGAAAACCATGTTAACAAAAATTGCACCAGCACATTCGGCACTATCGCCTTCAAAGTTATACACCCTTGTACAGTAAGAATTACAAACAGGTTTACACACATTTTTAGAAATCATTGACCTGGAACAGCAAGAGTCAACTAAAGCTCGTACTTTACGTCCATTAACAATAACATTTATTGAAGGAAGCGCCATCACTGCGGTGGAGGGGAAGCTGCTGGCGCACAAGCTCCCCCCAGGGCTTTTCCCTGGTTCAGTGGACATTCAGTAGATTTATGACCTTGGCCACCGCAATTCCAACAAATGATAGGACACTTACAGTCTTTAATCATATGGGGTCCACCACATCGTCTGCATCTCGCTGATGTCATCTTTCGCGAATAATCACCACCCATTGAACGGTCTCCACGTGTCGGTCGAACTGTTGCTGCACAGGAAATCACAGAATCATCCACCAATATGGCCCGAGCACGAGCAAGAAGTTGACTGAGAGTCAGAGAATCCATTCTGGAACCAGCCCGAAGTAGTTGACGAACGTTTTCAGGCAGAGCAGCGACGAAAGCACAGGAAAGCGACTTTTCCGGCATACCACCAAAAGATACCGCCAACTTTCGAAGATCAGCCAGGAGAACATCAACAGATTCCCCAGGCTGAAGGCGTCGGGAAATAAATTTTTCATATGCCGAGAAACGATCTGGTCCAAAGGAAGTAATAAGAGCATCTTTCAGAACGTTCACATCTTTCTTCTCGACAGAAGATAATTGCTGGTACACGGCAAACGCCCCACCTGTCAATCTGAGAGGAATAATATTTTCAATTTTTGTTACTCCGCGCAGGTCACAAACTAACTCCAACTTTTCAAGCCACTCCACGACCGATTGATCTCCATTCCCATCAAACTCAGGAATGAGCCGAAGTTCAGCACCATTAGAATCAGACGACGTAGATTTTGCAGGTGACGTAGTCATAACGCCGTGATAGCTTGTATTATTCTATTCCTCAATTTCACGGTGGAAGCAGTCAAATAAAAACACAACGTCTTTAACGATCACAAGTCTATTATCGCCATGTATTTCACGTAACGAATCTGTGTCCTTCGACAACTTAAGTTCTTTACGATATAAACAAATATGATGCAAAAAAACTATGATACATATAAACAATCGACAGCTCATAGATAACAACACATGGATAGAGTAAATATGAAGTCCATAAGATCACAATCTTACATAAAAATCAAAATGTCAATGTCTGATAAGTTGAACATTCATCTTTGTCATTAAGGCTTGGTTTCATAGATTTTATTAATATGGCCATTCTGAAACGTAGGTTAATGCTGTTTGTATCAAGCGCTATGATTTTGACTGTAAACGGGAAAGCTATGATAGGAGAGCAACTTAGGTGATGTTTGAGTACACTTGAGTCTTTGTTTGTGGCATGTTCTTTAATGCGTGTATGGAGTGAACGGGCTGTACTCCCGATATAATTACTTTTACACGTTTTGCATGTTATTTCATACAGTACCATAGCTCTCAAACAGATGTTGCTGTCAGCAATAACGCACTGATTCAATTTACACTTATGTTTTCTACTTACGAATGGCTTTGAGAAAATCACATTCCAAACATAAGTGTAAATTGAATCAGTGTGTTATTGCTGACAGCAACATCTGTTTGAGAGCTATAGTAGTGTATGAAATAACATGCAAAACGTGTAAAAGTAATTATATCGGGAGTACAGTCCGTTCACTCCATACACGCATTAAAGAACATGCCACAAACAAAGACTCAAGTGTACTCAAACATCACCTAAGTTGCTCTCCTATCATAGCTTTCCCGTTTACAGTCAAAATCATAGCGTTTGATACAAACAGCATTAACCTACGTTTCAGAATGGCCATATTAATAAAATCTATGAAACCAAGCCTCAATGACAAAGATGAATGTTCAACTTATCAGACATTGACATTTTGATTTTTATGTAAGATATAATTTGAAAATCCTTTTTACGTGAACAGGCCGTCATATCGATGAAAATTAGTAAGATTGGATAATAATACAGCAGCTTGGCTAACTGACAACTTTTTTGATTTAATTTAAATATGCTGCTTAAAGAAAATTATATCTCATTATTGAATATCAGTTTGCTATCCCTACGCTGTCATCTACTCGTAGTATTTGATTTCGATATTCGTTGGTTATACATTCGATGCGTGAAGCTAGCAAATGATGAACAATCCAAAAACCAACTAATCCTCAGATCGGACAGATAATTGTAATCTATACAATTCGGTGATCCACTGGCTTCTGGCACAGTTTTTGACTTAACCCTTTCTTTCACTATTTTTAAATAAAACTGAAAAAAAATTTTTTTGTCACTTAGGTAGCTTTAATTGGTCCATAAAATCATATACTGGAGCAAAATTCAGAGAAATGCAGAGGAACATAGATTTTTATAATGTTGTTCTGAAACAACATTGTGCACGATATACATTACCAGATTATATTGTCGCAATGTAGTACCATAACAACATTACGAAATTGTTGTATTTTTATATGCGTATTAACCCGAACGACGTTGCACAACGTACTAGCAAGCATAATATTTGTGCTATTATATTCTTTTATTTCTTTGTATTTTGTTTAGGCTGCTATTACATAAGCTATAGGGCCTACCCACAATAAATATAGGCCTATTAATAACAAAATAGTTATGATAATATGTAATTAATCCTTATTATGATCATCCTATGAGTCATATGAGCGCATCCATCTCGATATGTTATACAATAATAAACTATGTACCTACATTCAGTTTCCATGAAATAAAACAAATTCATTTGCAAAAGTATATGTATAATATGAAAAAATGTATAAAAACATCGAGGCTAATTCATCCTCGATGGAAATACCAATCTGAATTGACAATAAAAATCTACAAAAGCAATGTGCATGCACGGTATGGTACAGTAATTGTGTATAATAAAGTCAACTATTATTTTCCACATCTGTTAGTGAGAAGCATCGGTTAATGTCAAGATCAGACGTACTCTATCAAATACCGCGTACAAAAGCATTTGTACATCGGTACAAAATCTACATAAGCATTTACAATCATGCTGATTAAAGTCATAACTCCATCATATTATTTGCCACATCCGTTAGGCCTAATGAGAAGCATAGCATCGCGTCAATGTACAGTAAAGGACAGGCCTACTTTATGAAACACGGATACACAAAATCTAAAAAGCAAAATCAGGAATATCGTTTAAGAATGGTGAAATTGGTAAAAGCAGTTACGCTGTTTAGTCAAACACAAGTTGATGCAGCACTTAGAGCATGTAACGAATGTATAGCCATTGTCACGTATTTCCGACATCTGCTGTTTTTCTTTGTAAACAGGCCAGTGTCCGACTTCATCACAACGAACATCATGGTGAGGGATCGCCACAGTTGAGCTAGTTCTTGCTTTCTTCTTTAGTCTGTCTTCTGGGTCCATTTGCAATTATATCGATTCTGGTTTCCTTTGCCCAATACATGCGATAAGATGGTAGATTTATTGACGAAGACACATTTCTGTACAAGCGTATGATGGCTCAAGTCAAGAAATAATTGATAACATTTCAGAAAAAATTAAGGAATCCAAGCTTATCAAAACACAATAATTCTAACATTTCGCAATGTTGTAAATATACAACATTCTAATGGATTCGTCTGAATTAAGTATGAACTGAATGATTTTAGCGTATAGCAAACGATCACATTCAGTTTCCTAATACATGTATTACCATAATGCAACATAACATTCTCAGCATATACTCTAATGTAGGAGAAATATTCGATTACACATGAGAAACATAACAAAAAATAAAATTACTTATTTTTTCAACTATTTCACGATGTTGTTCATACACAACATTCAAATACACTTGTGTGAATTCTATATTATAGTTATTACCGATATTACAGCTACACGTTAGAGTTCCTGACATTACTGTTGAGCAGAAAAAAATTTTTATTCCTGTCTTTAGCGTAATCTTATTAGTTATCCTATATCAATTCCGAAGCTTCCACATCGCTGACCCATTTTCTCATCGTGTTCATCAACTTACCTCACAATTGCGGCCGACAGAGGAAAACTGAAGTTGAAAACCACCCCTTTCGACTAGTTCAGATCTCGGGTGATACTGCGACGTGATTCGCTGATCAAATAGTCGAATGACGAGACTGTTAGAATCAATCTCTTGAATGTTGTTCAGGAACAACGCAGAGAAGGAAAGGGTTAAAGCCGAATAACGATTCTCATCTTACCTACTTACACGTACACACAACTAAAAACATTCATGCAATTCATGCAATAACAGAAAAAACAGACAAAAATAGCAGAGATGCCGACAAGCCTCAAGCAACGTAATTTTTAATCCAGTGGATACAGCAACGCATCCATGAGGATTCAAAACTATCGACTGTGAGGTATACATGAAAAATTACTGAAAATACTTGTATTTTTCAACATTAGGAGGCTTGTCAAATCTGAATGTGAATAGCCTCACAGATAGATTTGCATGCATAGAAAATGATCTGAAGAAACTGCATATAAAAAATCTTAGTCATATTGCATTGAAATGTTTTTCTTTGATCGTGTCTGACAAGATAAGGAACCGGATAGAACTCGGCAGATGCGCAGCTTCGTGGTAGGCTTATTTCATTCTGTGAAAGTCTCATTTTCGGCATCGTTCCTAGCAGAATCTCGTTGTGGCTGTTTGACTATTTCTGTGCAACTAGTGATCTTTGAACTCGTGCGATCAGGCCATAGAAATGGATTACGCCTATTCATGTATTCGACCGCTCTGTGTCACTCGAAAGGAAGTAACAGTGAAGATATATTACCTTTCAAATGACAGTCTAAATCATCGGCGCGTAGCGCCAGAGCACCATAGCACTAAAATGTCTATGGTATACGAGTTATGCCATAGAACGTAAAAATATCAAAATACATCAGAGAAATGTAGAGAATCAACAAAAGAAGACTTAGACGAGTAAAGACGTATTCTGACCAACGCGGCAAAGGAGGAAGAGCAAGAGAGCACGTAAGCGCACCTCCAAACGCGACAAAAGAGGGAGAGCATAAGTCCCACGCGGAAATTAAACTAGGAGCAAGTTAACCAAACACGAGCGGACCCTTCGAGAGGAGTAAGAGGGACAGACCGAAGATACAGCATCACGAAGCGGCAAAGAACTAGGTGCAGGAGATCGAAAAGAGCAGCAAAGGAAAGAGAAGAAGAGGAAGAGAAGACACAGCGTCACGAACGCGGCAAAGGACAAGGTACAACAGATCGAGGAGAGCAACAGGGAGAAAGAGAAGACACAGCATCACGAACGCGGCAAAGGACTAGGTGCAACAGATCGAGGAGAGCAGAAGAGAGGAAGAGAAGACATAGCATCGCGAACGCGGCAAACGACGAAGCGCAGCAGATCGAGCAGGGCTACGATCGTGTACATCCGTATCTTCCCTTCAGTCACTACCTCGCCAAATCCCTCTCTATCGGCAATCGACAACTTACGTCACTCGAGGTGCAAGTAAGACCATCCAATCGTTTTTTCTTTTAGTGTTGCGTCAGTTAGACTTATAAACCCTCCCCACGCAACATTTGTGACCGGCTACTGCTTCTACTATGGCTACTAAAGCGATCAAGAAAAGTTCACCTTCCACATCTGACTCACCTGAAGATAACATGATGTCATGTATGAAGCAATTTATGCAGGATGTGATGAAAGTTTTGAAGGAGGGATTCGAAAGACAGCTTGAAGTGATCCAACACGACTTCTTCGATATGCGAAAGGAACTCGACAAGGAAAAGGAGGAGCGAAAACGTCTGGAATCGGAGAACAAAAAGATGAACAATGACATAAAATACCTTAATGGAGAGGTCAACTATCTCGCAGGACGTCTTGACGAGATAGAGCAAGAGAAGAGAATCCGAGACGTAATTGTAAGCAACATCCCGAAAACGGAGGAAGATCCAAAGTTGCAGCTGAGGAGAACTGTCAACTCAATCCTCATGACCGACGCAGTGAAAGAAGGTGATGTAGAAGACATAAAGGTCATCCCAGATAGAGTCAACACCGGTAAAGTTACTCTTGTTGGAACTCTACGAAGCACTGCCATCAAAAAGAACATCTTAACACATCGAAAACTATTTAGAAGTAGAAACATTTTTGTTAGGGAAAATTTGACCGAATCTCGGTATCGCCTCCTTAAGGAGACTAAGGAATTTGCAACGAGATGCAATTTTAAGTTTGTGTGGACTAGGGATGGTGCAGTGTTTCTGCGAAAAGACGAAAACTCCTCTTACATTCGTGTAAAATCTCGAGGTACATTAGATGATGTTTATGATAATTTGTAATAGGCACAATGCAGATATTTTATTGTGATAATGACCCGAAATTTGCTTGTCACTCTCATTTCCTGTCTGTCTAGAAGGTAAAACGAACAATGCAGGATAATCATAAACAAAACTATCACAGCAGTCTCGAGTATGCAGATTTAGATGTAGGTGACTTCGATGATCTTTTAAATCGAAATGATGACTCAATAACTTTAAAAACCTTACATATGAACATTCGATCTTTAAACCGAAATTATCGGGAATTAGTTGTTTTCTTATCTTGTCTAAAATCGAAATTGGATTTATTGATTCTTTCAGAGATATGGAATTTCAATATAGAAATGTACAATAACATATTACCCGGATTTAAATTCTATTATCATCTATCTAGTCATAATAAAAGTGGAGGTGTCGCTATCTTCGTTAATACATCGACTGTTGAGGTAATAAATGTTGAAACTAAGAAGTTAAATAATTGCGATGACCTATGGCTACATTACAATACGACATACTCAAACGAAAACTGCATTATTTGTATATATCGCAGTCCATCATTAGAGATACAACCTTTTACTGATAGTATGTCCCAAATCTTGCGTAAAGTTAAGAAAACTGAGAAGTTAATGATAATTGGAGATCTCAATCTTAATCGAAATAAACAGTCTGATAAATCTATTTGCAAATTTTACGATACAATAACAGATTTTAATTTTTCACCACTGATTTCTACACCAACTAGGATAACGAAAGACTCTATGACTGTCATAGATCAAATGCTAATCCATAATAAAATTTTATACGATAAGAAAATTGATTCATTTGCTGGCAACGTTCGATCAGAACTGACCGATCATTATAGCCAATATCTAATTTTGAAACATCAAAGTAATAGAAAACCAAAATTTTCCATTAACGAACGTCCCATGGTAAGATCATACACCAAAGAAAGAATAAAATTCTTCACAGAAAAAATAGCAGACATTGATTTTGACACTCAGATATTTGACTTGCCATCTGAAAAATTCAAACATTTCCAAGAGAATATTATATCGGTACACGATGAGATATTCCTCCTACAGAAATTGTCTCGGAAAATGTTTAAAGAGAAAGACTGGTTTACAGATGATTTAAGAAAATGTCATAGGAAAAAAATTAGACTTTTCAATAAATGGAAAAAATCTAAACTTGAAAAAGATGAACTAGACTATAAATCGTACGCAAAATATTTCAAATGTTTAGCGAGGACTGAGGAGAGAAAATATCATAACCGCAAATTCTCCTCCATTAAAAATGACACGAAAGAATTGTGGAAATCTATTAATAATCTAAGAGGAAAATCCAAGGCCGATAATTTCATCACAGAAATACAAACGGGTCATGGTGTGAAGTACGACTATAACGACATAGCTAATGAATTAAATGATCATTTTGTAAACATTACAGAAACTCTAGGTAATAGTAATAAAACTAAAACTAACTACGAACACTATCTTGATATGTATCCGAATTCATTCAGGTTTCAGAATTTCACAACGATAGAATTAACTAATACAATAACCACAATGAACAATAACCGATCGACACATGACAGAGTACCATTAAAAATCTTCAAACATTGTCCACTGCAAGTATTTTCCTATCTAACAAAATTATACAATGAATCAGTTAATAGTGGAATATACCCCGATAGCCTGAAGGAATCAACCATTATACCATTGTTTAAAAAAGGTGATAAAAGCAATCCGTCTAACTATAGACCAATATGTCTGCTAAGCTACTTAACAAAAATCTTTGAAAAACTGATCCATAAAATAATGTTATGCTATCTGGAAAAAAATAAGGCCCTCTATGAAAATCAATTTGGATTTCGCAAATGTCATTCAACAAATCTAGCAGTTTTAAAATTAACTGACAAAATATATCAAGCCAAGGCTAATAATCTATTTACTGCTGCTGTAAATCTAGATATAGCCAAGGCCTTCGATGCCGTAGACTTAGACATATTATTAAATAAATTGCATAGGATAGGTTTTCGTGGCTTCATGCACGAATGGTTCACAACATACCTGAAAAACAGGCCGCATACAGTTCTCGTAAATAATGTTAGGTCAAGTAAGCTCACGATTAAAAATGGAGTACCTCAAGGCTCAGCGCTAGGTCCGCTGTTGTTTTTAATTTATATTAATGATATCAAAAATGTTAGCAGTAATGGAGAGCTAAACCTTTTCGCTGACGACACAAATCTAATCGTAAGTGACAAATCCCTCAATGGAGTTATAGTGAAAACTCAAAATTCCTTAGAAAATATACAAACATGGATGGAATGTAATAAGCTTACTCTACATCTAGGAAAATGTGAATTTATACTTATTCCACCAAGAATCCACAAAGAAAAATCAAAAGCAGTAGATATCAGTTTGAAAAACACTAAACTAAGCCAAGTTGAAAGGACAAGATTCCTTGGTGTTAATTTTGATCAAGATTTACGATTTGATGACCATGTGTTTTCGGTAATCAAGAGGTTAAAAAAATTCATACCTATGTTTTACAGACTAAGAGATCTCATGCCGCAAAATACGCTCCGTATGTTGCACGAGCAACTTTGCATCCCATTGATAAAATACTGTTTGATAGCATACGGTAGTGGAAAGAAAGAACCGCTGAATAAATTACAAGGAATGCATAAAATATTGATTAAAATAATATATCGTAAAGAAAAACAATCTCTGAATCTAAATTTCTACAAACGTAAACTATATATGAACGTAGATACAATGTACACGTATGAATTACTAGTTCTTGCTTACAAGATGAAATATATGAATGAATCACTACCACAAATTTTTCAAAATTATGTTAATACATCGATAAGACGCAATAACAACTTCCAGCTTCCCTATTATAGAACTTCTTTGGAGCAAAGCATTAGTAAATTCAAGATACCCTTTTTGTGGAACGCACTTCCTAACCATATTAAAAACACTAATAATTTAAAATCTTTTAAAAAATGTTTAAAGTCTTATCTGATTGATACTATGATCACTTTTTGACAATCATGTCAGTAAATTGCAGAGTGAAAATCAATCAAAATTTTGTAAAATTGTAATCATGTTTTGTAAACAAGTTTGTAAATGTGTTCTTTGACGACTATGTAAATATTGCACATGTATAACGTAATATCTCTTTTGTGAATATGACTTTATTTGATTGACTGACTCCTATAGTGTACTCGTATAGTGATCCTCTCAAAGGCTATAGGGCCAGGTTTATACCCTTATGATGGGTCCTCTGGTCCTTTTCCCTTTCTTTTCAAGTGTAAATTTGTGTAAATGTAAACTTGACACCCACCTGTATATATTCATGTTGTGATTAATGAAATGGGAATAAATCTATTTTCTATTCTATTCTATGTACGTAGATGCGTAACATCGAAACTCAACTCCAGTAAAATGTATACGGCAAGTCAATTGTTATTATTTATAATGACATTACAACCATTGTTAAAATTGAAAGTTATGTTTGGTCTCATTGCAGTTGATGCATTCGTTGTTGATACGCTTGCCATTTCACAAATTTTCTTACTATCTAAAATAGCTGAGCAGTTCGACAACAGATAGTCGTTAGTTCGTTTGTAGTTGCGAACTCCAACAGCACTTTGATGCCCGGTGTGCTCCATGATGAGTTGTTCATCGACATTCGATTGATATAGGCTACTCGCACAGGTAGCTCTGAGACTATGGTTAGTTTTTCTGCCATCAATTCCAGACAGAGAACAGATGTCTTTCATAAATTTACTCAATGAATTTTTGCCAATCGGCCTGTTTGAAAACCAGCATCCATCTTTCGGTTCTTTGAGCGGCTGCAGATAAAATCGCGTTGTTCTTTTCGATCGAACTGAGATAAACTTCGTGAAAAGATCGATGTGACTTTTCCTCCCGTCGCTTGAAACATTTTCAAAATGAACAACTTTCTTTGGAGATTTTCGCATATCCCTTAAACCTCAACTAAATGTCTTGGAAAATTTCTCACTGTAAATGAGGCAGCGTTTACCGTTTCTTTCTGTCGCTTCGAATTGGTCAATTGTCAACTCAGTGTGCTCACTTCCACCTCTTAAAGCGAAATGTATTCCATTTAGGTAGAACAGCGTCTTGATTAGCTGCGAAGGACTTTCATCTCCGAAAACAGAAGTCCACATCTTCTTTTCTTCCTCTTCTGAAATGATTTCTGCGTGTTTGCGCTGCAGCCCTACACCATTTCTCGTGGCGATCTTCATCGCAACATCCAAACTTCGTGTTATGAGATGAAACTTATGTTCCTTGAAAAAGTCCACACTTCGATTACCATCGCGATTGATGTGATGCTGAATCCCGGAAATAATGCTGACGAGACTAGTTGGAGAATAGCATCCTCCGCCATCTTTTCTTGTTTCATGAATGAAGCGAGATACATTGTCAATAAGTTGTTCATCGGTCAAATTTTGTACTTGCACATCTGCATTGAACCTTTGTTTATACCAATACGTAAACATATTGATCGCCCACCTATCACGTTTGACTGTGTTCTTCGGGATTAACTGATTGTTCGTGTCATTAATGCTGTCGATTTCAACAAATCTGTGCTGTTGCTGATTTTTGCTTGTTGTTGGCATTTGGTTGTTCATATCAGGAAATTGAATTTCACTAAAATTGCAATTTTGGTCGCATGATGTTTCATTTATCATTCGTTGAATTTGCTCTTCGGAGAGTCCGCTGATCACAGGATGCCTATCAAAATTCAGCATACCATTCCAAGCCATCGCTTATGATTAAATGACTATGCGCAATCTCATAATATTCTTTGAAATTTGAATGTAGTATTGAATGAAATAGCGTCCGGGATTTATTTTTTGTACGGGATATATCCCTGAAGGTGACATATTGAATCCTATGGTTTAACATAGATAACTTAAACTTAACTCAAACTTAAACTTAACTTAACTCAAACTTAAATCCCTCCAGCCTTAGTAATGGATAAAAGACCGTTCCAGGACACCATAAAATCAAAAAAAATAGTACTTTTAAAAACGACATAAATTTATGAATTTAGTCCCTTTTTCAGGTTTTTAAGACCTAAATTCATGAATTTAGTCCATTCAAAAAGTACCATTTTTTCAAAAAATGGTATTTTTAAAAACAACATAAATTCATGAATTTGAACCCTTTTTCAGGTTATGAAGACCTAAATTCATAAATTTGGGCGTTTTTAAAAATACCCAATTTTCAAATTTTTCAAAATCTCAAAATTTGAGAATTACAATCGGGCGAAGCCCTAGAACCTTCGGTTCGATTTTCACCCCCAAAATCATGACCGTTCCAGGACACCGAAAATCATAAAAGTTAAGAATCTCAAATTTGAGAATTACAATCGGGCGAAGCCCTAGAACCTTCGGTTCGATTTTCATTGCTTAAATCATGACCGTTCTAGGACACCGAAAATTAGTATTTTTAAAAACGTCTTTTAAATCCATTTTTCAGGTTTTTAAAATATATCATGTGACTAAAAATATTTCTTTAAAAATGGAAGAAACAAAAGTGGAAGGAACTTCAGAAATGGAAGGAACCTCAAGAATATATCCTTCGTTATCATATGAACGTAGTTCTACTTTAATGGACATTGAAAAGATTAACATTGAAAAAATGAATAAAGAAAAACACAAAGATAGAGTAAGGTATATGAAAGATAAGGAATCTCAATTATTATTAAGATTAGAGCATTATAAAAAATTAAGAAAGAGATGGAGTAAAGTTAAGAATGTAACACAAGGAATTGGCATATTCTTAACAATAAGTTTAGGTGCTTTAACAATTGTTATATCTTCAGGTGTTTTAGTAATTCCAGTAGTTGCTACAGCTTTAACAGGTACGGGTGTTTTTGCAACTTCACTTGTTACAATGTTAGATAAATCTTTAATAACTAAGAAACGAAAATCATTAAAAACTAAGCATTTACATATTAAAGAAGTCTATGATAAACTACATTACTACTTTCAAAGAGTATGTGATGATAATGTTATTACGTTAGATGAGATTGAAAAATTTGATCAAATAGCTAATGAAGTAAATCAAACCTTTCAATTACAGTCCGAAAAAGTTGATGATAAGAATAGACAGGATGGCAAAATTTCTAGTGATGGTAAAACTTTTACTGATGGTAAAATTTCTAATGAAGAAAATGACAAAATTTTTTTAGAAGAGCTAAAAACTTTAAGCGAAAATTTAAGCAAAACTTTATTAAACAAAACTTTATTAAACAAAACTTAAAACGAGAAAACTTTAAACGAAAAGATTACAAACAACAAAGCAATAAAAAAATAATTTGTTCAGTAAAATGTTTTTGCTGTATTCCAATGTTACCACAAAATTCAAATATTATATTTTAAAAAATAGATAAAATTAAAGCTGATAATAACAAAAAAATATTATACCACTATGTTGTATATTTTTTATTACTCAGTAAACAAATCTTCGATAACTCTATCATGAATTTTTTTATCAATATTAATTGTAATGAATCCATAATCTTTTGTCCAAGCATTATTACACGATTGTTTAAATTCATCTTTATCTCTTATACATAAATCTCTTAGCAAATCACTTAAGTTTCTTGCATTTATTTCAAATAGTATAAATATATTTGCATTCTTTCTAATAACACTTCCGTCTAATGAATACATACTTTGTGTTAAATAAAATACACTACAGTTATTATGTCTACCTCTTGTGAAATAATTTCTCTGAACTGACTGATTTCTATCATTAACACAATCATCAAAAATTACACAATGTTTCATTGTTTTATCTAGTTTACTAGGATCTTGCATATTACCACTATCATCTATTAGTTGTATCTTTATATGCTTATTTTTATTGGTTTCGACTAACTGACTATTTTCTGCTGCTTCTTCACACCACGAACTTATTTCTTCTTCATATTCAGAATTTTCATATTCTTTGAATAATGAAGCAATTGCTGTTTTTTTAAGATTATTTTCAAATCCATATTTTAAAAATTGATAGATGGGTTGTTCTGCTGTTGTTGTATAAATTATAAGATTGTTATAATCCAAAAAATTTGGAGTCGTTAAAATTTTAAATAATAGATATGTTTTTCCACAACCTGATCTTCCGCAAATAACTGACAAAACTTTATTAGATAAATTTGGATGATGATTAAATTTAAGTTTTTTTTTATTTAAAGACATTTCATTCATTTTTAAAGTAATAAATTCATCCATTATTGAATTAGTGTTTTTTAAAACAAAAAAATAAAAAAAAATAAAATTTTAATTTAAGTTTATTTTTTTTATTTTTTGTTCCTAATAATAAGGTTAAAAAGATTAATAAGATTAATAAGATTAATAATGAAAATGATAAAAAAAATTAAACTTTTCTATTGTAGCGTAAAAGTTTATACCTCTCGAACGGGAGTTTATACCTCCCGAACCAAAAGATCTATCATAATCTCTTCACCTCCAAAATTTATTTCTTGTCCTTTTTCATCAGTGATTCTAATGTTAATGTTGTTAATAGTTTTTCTTGTAATAGGAAAATATATTAATGTTTGTGGAAATACATTTAATCTATAACCAATGGGTACAGTAAAAGCTGGAAAACTGAATATTAAATTTGATAATTTACCATTTATATATCCTCCTTCAATAATGTCACAATGTACAACAATTGAATTTATTTCAGTTATTTTTGGAATCTTCTCACCTAAATGATAACCTTGACTATAGGTTTGTTTATTAAATCCTAATAGCTTTGACAATGATCTATCATGATTAAAATCAACTTGATGATTTTCGTCTAAAGTAAGAGAAAATTTATTAACTGCCGGTTCAACTGCAAAATGTAATTGTTTCTTATCTTTAAATGGTATACCTAAATGTCTCTTAATTTCATTTGATATTGATTCAACTTCGTAAGAACCAGGAAGAAAAGTTAATATTTTCCATGTTTTGCCTTTATCAGTAGAATATCTAAATTGATCATTCACATCTTTGATAACGTTTTGAATAGTGTTAAATGTAGAGAAACTAGTCAATGCAATTTGATAATTTTTATTTTGTTCCAAATGTAGAATGGGTTCTAAATTACAAGTGTGTGATGAAGTAGTTGTTATAATTTTTAACGTCGTACTAAATTTTGATGAACCCAAAATCTCTGTTAGATTTTCTAAATGATTATTAATTTTGTCTAAATCTGCTGAACACATTTTTAAAATAAAAAAATTAAATAAATATTTTTTTATGAAAAAAGTAAAACAACAACATATTTCAGCTACGGGCGAAGCCCTGGAGGACATCAGAGATGTCCGGTTCGGGCGAAGCCCTGGAGGACATCAGAGATGTCCGGTTATACTTTTATAATCCTCTTCATTTAGAATCTTCTTTTCTATCAGTCTTTTCAATATAGCATGAATTTCATTGAAACTAGAATTATGTCCTTCTTTTATTGCAGATATTAAAATATTTAATCTATTTAGTAATTCTTGTGGATCATCTGGTAAAAATACAGTTGTTTCAGTTTTCTGTTTTTCAGATAAACCTTTCCCTACTTTAACTCCCGTTGATAATAAATTTTCTAATTGTTTATAACGTCTAAGAGATTTTACTGCACCAACTCTGTCTAACATAGCTTTATATTTTATGAGATCTTCTACAGCATAATTATTTAAATCTGCTCCTCTTAAAAGATTAACAAAATTTCTATCTAAATTAAAAGGAGATTTATCTGGTGAAAAAATTAAACCTCGAAAAGGTTGTGGAAATATTTCTTTTTGTCCGAGATAAAATCTAGGTATTGTTTTTCCATCTATAAATGAAATAGAATGTTCAAATTGCATAGATTTTGGTAATTTCTTATTAATGTTTGATTCTAGTAATCCATAGTCATCTAATATAGTTTTGTGCTCTGGATCTGTTATATCAATTTGTTTATCATTATTTGTACTTTCTTTTTCAAGAGTTTTAAATGGTTTCATAGTTTTCTCAAAATCAGTTTTTACTTGCTCGGTTTGCTGCATTTTTTCAAACATATCAGATTGAATACCAGCTTTTATCATTCTATGTTGAAGATGATTTTCTTTCATAATATTTCTTTGTTTTATTAACTCTTCTAATTGTTTTATTCTTTTAAAATTATCAGCTCTAACTTTATCCATTTTTATATGATAATTTTATATTATTATTTTATGTTATATTATTATATTATTTTATAATATTTTATAATATTTTATATTTTTATATTGTTATATTTAGAAAATAGAAATTAGAAAATTAAAAAGGTAAAGTAGTTATTCCATCAGGTAAAATTTTTCTTTTATCATCAAATGGATCTAATGCTAATTTATGTTCTTCTTTTAAATACATTTTATGTTTCTTTGAATTAAGTCTATAATTATATGCTGTTTTTATTTCATTATTAAATAATGCATTTTTATAATCTTGAAATGTTATTTGATTAGCCACTGATGCCTTTGAAATTCCTTTTAATGTTTTATGTGTTTTAATATTTTTAGTTGTATCATAACAGTAACATTTAGATTTTAAAAATATAGCTTCTGTTATGAAATCTTCATTTCCTTCTAATTCATCTTTTACTTTACATAAATCAGAAGGATGAATAATATCTTTTATTTTATTAATTTCTTTATCAAGTGAAGAACCATATGGTACTGTTAATTCTAAGAAAATAGAATCGGTATCTGTAAAGTGTAATTTATAGTTTTTGCCATAAGCAGGTGCTAAATAATCATATATAAAACTATACATAAATAGTTTAGCTAATTCTAATATAGTGAAACCAATGAAATTAAACTTATCATGTTTTACAATGCTTCTTCTTAGATGAACAGCACAAAGTTCATCACTGAATCTAGTAGTTCTTTTATATGTAGGTTTCCTTGTTAAATTTTGAAATCTATCTCTATCATAAACTATTTCAATATTTTGTCTATTACGTACATTTTCTAAAGTCTTACCATAAAATGCATTATTCATTAATTTGAAGAAAACGTTTCCAAAATCATCTTTATTTCTTTTAGCTATTTTACGTTTTTCAATATTGAACTCTATATAATTTTTTAACCATTTAGATTTTCTATACTCTAGTTTTCGATGTATTTTGGTGAGAATCATGCCATGATCTAAATACCAATCTAGCATTCTTCCTTCAACAACATACTTTCCTTTATTACCTTGTGTTAACATAAGTTTTTTTGTTGGTCTGTATTTTTTCGGAATTATAGATTTTTGATAATCTGAAAAATCTTCTATATTGGGAATTTTGTTTTCTGGACAGAAAGGATAATATTTTGATGCGTCTTTTATATAATCAGGATATACTAAATCAACTTCATATACATAACCAAAATTATTTTCACCATCATATGTTCTTTGATAATCTAGATTATTACACCATGTCATTTCACCTGTTGGTAATTCTTGTATCATGCAAGAAGAATATAAGCTATTAAAATCATAATATAACAAATAGTTTTCTCTCATGAATTCATCAATTGCATTTTCACGTTCTACTCCTTCTCGTTTCGTTCGAAAAATTTCTAATATTTTTTCTTTTTCTTCTGGAGATAAAGGTTTCATTATTCCATATTCTTGTGGATTTACTTTCTTATTATAACATTTAACATATCTATTACCTAAAACTGATGAAACTCCACCTCTAATTCCAGATTCAAAAAATAATAATTTATCATATGTATTTTCTTTATAATGTTTAAGTTTAACATTTGTATGTTTTAATCCTGCTAACCATGTTAAACCTGGTGTAGAATAACAATAACATGGATCTATTCCGTAATATTCTAAACACATGTCACGAAAGTTTTCGAAAAGATCAGCTAGTATTAATACATCTATCTGTAGATATTTCATTGTATAATCATACATTGTTTTACAATTTAACTCTCTCCAATTCTTTTCAGCTTCTGCATAGTCTTCGTCAGATAATTGTGATTGTTTTAATGTTGATTTAAATTTATTTATTGGAGGAAGTTGTTCTTCTTCCATAATTTTATTCACAGAATTAAAATCTCCAGTTATGTACTCATACGGAAATATTCCTTTTAAAGGTTTTAAATTATATTTATTTAATATTTTACATTGTTCAGATTTCAAAGTTTTTCCCATAACATCTAATGAATAAGGAGTAAAAAATCTAAATGCATCTAAAATTCTAATACAACCTAATTGCATTGAAAAATATTCTTCTTCTTGTTTACATAGTACATTTATTTTTTGTTGTTGTAATTTTTCAGATGAAAATAAATCTTTCATTACTAGATGGAAATCATATTTAGAACCATTATAGAAATATAAAGGAACAAAGTTATATTTAAATTTGTTAGCATTAAGATTACAAGAATTATGTGCTGCACCTCTATATAATCCATTTAGATGATCATGATCTTTTACTTTATCAATATATCTACCTCTGCCAGTTTTATATTTATTTGTAAAACCTTTTCCACAGTAATAACAATTTATTTCATCATAAAATTCTTTTCTTTCTTCATCCGTTAATGGTATCATTGGTTTATTTGTTTCAAGCAATTGTGAAAAACGTCCTTGTAATTCTTCTACTTTCTTTGTAAACATTTCTGAACTGTCTTCACCATAGTATTGTAAATATTCTGATTTAAATAATTCAGGATAATTTGAATGAATGTACATTCCCCAACATAATGGTTTTTGTTCAAATAAATATTTTTCTTTACTTTGTTCAGTTGAACTTTTTCCAGGTGCACTTCTTTCAGGCGCACTTTTTTCAGAATTATAATTTTCAGAATCGGGTGAAGCCCTGGAACTTTCCGTTTGATTTTGTGTCATATTAACATTATATGCTTCAAAATCACAATAAATAGTAAAGGGTACTTTATTTTTAAAATACCATTTATTATATTCTAAATAATCATCTTTAGGAAAAGTATTTTGAACTGCTTCGTTTTGTTGACAATTTTCCAAATGTCTATTCATTTCTTCTAAAGTTCTAAAACTTGTCATACATTGAAGACAAGGAAAATTTTTATTATCTGAAGTTTTTGTAAATATAGAAACATCTTTACACAATATAAAATGTCCCTGATAATATAATATATTCGCTTGTGCTGGTTGTTTTGACTGTTCTAGTTTTTCAAATTCATCTTTATATATTTCATGTGTTTCATTAATTTCTTTTGTAAGATTAAATGTATTTTGATAATAATTTTGATTTAATATTTGTAACTGATAACTATATTCTTTATCATATTGTTCTTTATATTGTTGTAGACATTTTTTTAAAGATTCATTTATTTTTTGATTGGTTTCATTTTCTTCATTATTTAATTCTTTATTATTTTCTTCATTTAATTTTTGAATTGTTTCTATCTTATTTTGATATTTATGGTGATATTCTTGTAGTAACATTTTTGTTTGTTGTTGATAATCTATTTTACATTTTTGTAAACTTTTATTTAAATTTTCTAATTTTTGTTGGTATTCTGAAGATAAAGATGAATATTTGTAATTATAATCATCAGTACGTCCTTTATAATTATTATGATTAATCATTATTGGTGATAGTGTTTTAACAAGTTCAAATTTTTCAGTACATATTATATTTCCTTGGTAAAAAATATTATGATGCATGTAATTTCCTCTATCATTATATACTATTTCTGATTGGCATAAATTTTTATTATTCAAATAAAATTTTTTTGAATCTGAGTAAAGTGGAGTAATTTTACCAATAGAAACATAATTCACATTTAATTCAAAAACATTTACTTCAATTAAATTTTTATTCTTTTTATGAAACTTTAGTAACCTATTATAATCATATGGAAATTCATCTAAGCCATCAGAAAGATCAAATTCACTTATGTATTCTTCTTTATTGTAATGACTTAGTCTTTCTTTATGATATTTTGCAGGATGTAAATGTGCTATAATACTCCACAGAAAACAATAATCATCTTCATTTTTTATGTTGATTAATTGAGGTGAACTGAAAGGTAAAGGAACATAACTACCACCAGTATTATTTTTATATTTATCAATTACTATTTTCTTAGATATTATTTTAACAAATCTCCAACCAGATTCACGTAACTGGGCTTCAATTATACAATTTTCTAATTTAAGTATCATCGATTCAAATATGGGTTGTATATCATTTACATTATGAATTTCTTGCGAATTTGTAAAATGTCCTTGTATTATTTCTTCAGGAATTCCATCAGGTCCATTTTTTGTATAAAGTACTTCTACATTCATATAACATTTGAAAGATTTCTTAAATATATTATAAAAGTTGGTTAGAATATCAGAAAAAGTTTTATCGGTTTCATTATATTCAACGGGCGAAGCCCTGAAAGACATCTTTGATGTCCCGCGAACCGATTCATTAAATAAATATTTTATATCTGTTACGGGCGAAGCCCTAGAACCTTCGGTTCGTACGGCTTCATCAAATTCATCTATTTCGTTAAATTCATCAGTATCGCTAAATAAATATTTTATATCTGTTACGGCTTCATCTTCACTATTAAAAAATTTTTTATATTCCGAATGTGAATAATCATCAAACATTTTTTTAACTTTTATATCAGTAGGCAATGTTTCTAGATAGTTTTTATAACTATTTAATTTTAATATATTTCCTTCATCAACTCGTTCTACATTTTGTAAATGCATTTTACTTTGTAGATGAGATTGATAACTTCTTTTTGTTTGCAATTTTTTTTCACATAAGACACAATAAAATTTTTTCATTTTTTATTTTTTAAAGAAAAAATTTGTGTTTTAGTTTTTTTTTAAAAAAAATTTTTGTTTTAATTTTTAGAGAAAAAAATTCTAAATATATATAATGGAAAAATTCTAATATATCTGCAAAATCGGGCGAAGCCCTAGAACCTTCGGTTTGATTATGATAAATTTGTTTAATTATTAAGTATTTCACTTACACCATTTATTAATGGTTTTATATCATTAAAAGTTTTTTTGGCTTCAACAAATGTAGATTTGGCATCAGAAAATGTAGATTTAACATCAGATATTATTGGGGTTGCTTTTCTTAATCCGTTTCTAACATCATTGATTGCAATTTTCAAATAGTTTAATGTTTCATTATCTTGTAATCTGTTAGGTATTGGTATACCAAATTTTGTATTTAAATAATGATCGAAATAAAAATAAAATGTATCAGGAATAATTTTTAGTGGTACTTTTGCTTCGGATTCTAAAAAGATAATTATTTGTTCTATAACTTGATTTGATAAATGTTTTGTATTTGCATACATTCTAATATCAAAATCTTGAGAGTTATTATAGATTTCATGTTCGGTATCTACTAATATATTCAAGTCTTTATCATATACTTGCATATGTTCACTTATGGTGTCAACACGTATTATTCCATATTTATGTTGTGTATAATATGATAAAGGCATATTCATTTTATAATTTTTATTAATATCATTAAAGAATGCTGCATTATTTTGTGTAGTTGTAAAAAATGTTTGAATGTTTTCTCTAATCTTATTATCTACATCACAAGCTTTATGAGCTAATACAACTATTTGAATATTTTGATGTCTTCCTTTTGTAAATATTTCTGACATATTTTTTTGTTTTGATAAACTTGCAACATCATCTAAAATTAATAAAGATTTATTTTCAGGTGTACCAGCAAAACTTTCCATATCTTGTAACTCATCTAATTGTTTATCATTATAGACGTTTGTAAAAGTTGGCCATTCAGAAGTATGCATACAAAAAATATGTACTTTTGTTTCGTCCTTATAATATTGGTTTATATATTTTTTAATAAACGTAGTCTTACCACTTCCAGTTTTACCGTAAACAATGAAATGTAAATTTTCTTGATGCATTTTACCTTGTTTAATATTTTTATTATTAGTTTTATCCTTAATCTTATCCTCATTAGTTTTCCATCCTTTAAAAGTTTTTATTTCTTGTTTATAAAAATTTATCCTCTTTTGTTCCTCTGTTAGAAAGTAACCCCATTGATTTCCAATACATATAACAAGATGATAAATAAAAAATATTAAAATACATGCTAACAATATTTTTATACAATGAAATTTTAAAAAATTCCAAAGACGTGTAAGATCTGATTGTGGTATTTTTTTATTAAGAGATGAATTAGGGGGTAGTGTCTCTAAATATCTTTTATTATATGTATTTTTATCTATATTATTATATATATTTTTATCTATATTATTATTATATCTAGTATTATATATAGGATTATCTACAATATTATTAATATCTTTTAGATTCGGATCTTGAGGGGTTAGTGTATCTTGAAACTCAGTGTTATTCATATAATTATTTATTATTTCGTTTATTGCATTAAGAGATTTATGACGACTTAGATTACTTTTATTACTTTTATTACTTTTATCACTTTTAATTATAACCGGTGAATATAAATCTTCCAAATTTTCGCTTTTATTCATTTATTATTTTTTAAATAAAAAATTTAGGAGTTATTATTTGTTGATTCCGGACTAGCATTCTTACACTCTAATGAGTGTTTTTAACCTCTGTAGAACCTCCGGAATGTGTCGGAATTTTTGTTCCTATACTCAAAAGAAGTATTTTTATACCTCTCCTCTCTTCCAGAATGCATAAGAATATTTTAATAAAATAATATTTTATTCTTTATAAAAAAATAATATTTTACTATATATAAGATTATTTTAGTAGAAATACAAATATTTTAATATATATAAGATTATTTTAGTAGAAATATAAATATTTTAATATATATAAGATTATTTTAGTAGAAATATAAATATTTTAATATATAAGACTATTTTAATAGAAATACTAATAAAAAGTATTTATACGTTGATGAAGATTTGGAATATTTTGATTTGGAATATTTTGATTTGGTATATTTTGATTTGGAATATTTTGATTTGGAATATTTTGATTTGGAATATTTTGATTTAAATCTTCATTAAGTTTTGGACATAGTGTTACATGTCTTGGAAAATTTTTCTTTAATATAATTTTTTGACAACCTCTACATTTTACTTTTTCCTTTAAACAATCCTTACACTTATATTTACTATCATAAAACTCTGTCTTAGGTTTAGTATTTTGACAACTTGTACATTGTCTTGTAGAACTTATACAAGAATTATAATGATTAGTAATTCCTTGAATTGTAAAATATTTATTACAATTACGACATAACTGATCTTTCATTTTATCTTTTTTTTCTTTTTTAACCTCTTCTGTTTGTTCACATATTTTTAAATGACGTGCAAAATTTTTGGACGTTATATTTTTATTACAACCAGAACATTTTTTCGTATCCCCTTTCACAGATTTATTATTTTGATTGACATTATTATTTTGAGCAAGGGGATTATTTGAATTTACATGATTATTTTGAGTAAGGGGATTATTTTGAGTAAGAGGATTATTTGGATTTACATGATTATTTTGAATAAAAGAATTATTTTGATTTACATGATTATTTTGTGCTAAATAATTATTATTATTTTGCCTAGATGTATTTTTTCTAGGTGTATTTTTTCTAGCGGTATAAAGATTTTGCCCCTGATCTGAAATAAATAAATGTTTTAATTTTTGCAATGGTTGTTCCAGTTGATTATTGTTAGATTGAATACCATCATACTGTTTTTTATAAAAGTTACTTCGATTAATTTTCCCACATGATGTATTTTTCATATGAGTAAACAACATAGTTGGGTTTAAAAAATCTACTCCACAAACTTGACAAATTTGAGACATTTCCATTTTTATTTTTATTAGAAAAAAATTTATTTTTTTATTGTTAAAAAATGATGTTACCAAATGTTGGTGGAGGTGCATATATCCCGAATAATCGTGAATTAGAAATAGAGATAGAAAATTATATTATGAAAACTGGAGACGTTTTATCTGGTCCATTGCATCTTTCTATTCTTCCGCAACAAAATACAGAGTTAACAAATAAACAATATGTTGATACACAAATCAATGACTTAAAGGAAAAATATATAAACGATGTTATGGTTCCACTGATGAATGAATTGAAGTTGCTTAAACTTAATGACAAATCATTAAACGAAAAATTATTAAAACTTGATAAAAAGGATAGAGAGCTAGAAGCAGATATAGCAAAACTTTTTAAAAAGATTTCAGAACAATCAAAAATTTTAATATTACTTTCTTTAAATTTAAAATCTGCTGTAATTAAAAATAAACATCAGATAAAAATGTTAAAAGAACAATTAGAAGATGAAATAGAAAAACTTCCTGAAAGAATTAAAAAAAATTTAAAGCAGTTACAAACTACATTCCAAAAAAGTGTTGATGAATTAAGTTCTAAAATTACTCAGCAAATGAAAAAGATGAATAGAATAATAAATGAAGTAAACTCACTTAATGAAAAAGTTGATAAAATGAAAACTCTTAAAATCAATTTAGAAAATGAATTAAAGAAAAATTTACAAGAAAACTCTAAAGAAAATAAAGAACAGTTAGATGCTGTTAAAAGACAATTAGATGTTCTTAAAATTAAGTTAAATGCTCTTAAAACGGCATTGAAGATTAATCAGCAGAAAATGCAAGTTAATAGAAAAGAAATTAAAGTACATCACACGCTACTTGACGCAATAGATAAAGTGCAACAGTCAATTAATAAAGTTATCTCGAAGTTGTTGTCCATTCACAAACGTAAATCTTAAACGAGTATTGTAAATATTAACTTAAATATTTTTACCTACAAAAAATAAAAATCATAAAAAATATAAATATAATTTTAAAAATATAAAAATATAAATATAATTTTAAAAAATATAAAAGTATAAATATAATTTTTTAAAAAAAATTTAAAATATAAAAGTATATAATTTTAAAAATGGATAAAATTAGAGCTAATAATTTTAAAAGAATTAAACAATTAGAAGAGTTAATAAAAGAAAGAAATATTATGAAAGAAAATCATAGAATAAAAAGAATGATTGATGCAGGTTTGGTTCCTGATAAAGTTAAACCAAAAACGCAATCTGCAAAAGTTAAGAACAAAAAATAAACATTTTTTATAATGGACATCGGAGATGTCTTCCAGGGCTTCGCCCGTATTTATATTTTTCCCAAAAGTCAAATTTATTACTAAAAAATGCCTATAATTTATAAACACAATCTTAAACAATTTGCTTCAAATCAAAAAATTGCTCATGAACCACGTATGAATCCGGTTTACCATTATGATAATAGAGAAACCGTTCAAAAAGAAGGGGATGGCATCTTTTCTGGTATTGGTAGTATCGTTAACTTAATTAAAAATAATAAAGATTTGATTACATCTGCTGCAAAAGGAGCAGCTGCTATAGGTAGTACAGCTAGTGCAATATCAAATGCTGTTAAATCACAAAACGAATTAAAACAACTAGAAGCTATTCGTAAACTTAGGAATGATTCTGAAGAACTAAAAAAATTAAAAAAACTTTCAGATGAAACAAAAAACAAAATTGCTAACATTGCTGTTGGGGAAACCTTGAGGAGCGGAGCTCCGTCTGATAGTAAACATAATGAAAATAAAAATAATAAAAAAACAATTGAAGAAATAAGAGGTAATGGCGTGAGCAGCAACCTTCGGTCTAACCAGCAAAGCTGTAGCGGAGCTGGTCTAGCAAAATTCTAAAATTATATTTTAGTAAAAATTTTTTTCTATCTGTGAGAAAAACAAAAAGTCAAATTATTTTTTATAAAAATGTCTTCGCTTATCGAAAATAAATTTAAATTAGACGATCCTCCGTTCGTCAGTTATAATCAAAAAAAGAATGACTATATAAGAATTGCTATGAATCCCGGATCTTCCAGTAGAGTAAACACTGGAGGAGATTTAATCTTTGAAGTTGATAATCAGCAGAGTTATTTATATTTACCTGATTCATTTTTACACTGTGAATATTCTTTATATAGTGATGCTAATTTTACAACACCATTACCAGATACCGATAATATTACACTAGAGAATAATTTTTTCCCAAGTTTATTTACACAAATGCGTTTAGATGTTGCAACTCAAAATATAGAAACAATAAGTGATTCCCCAGGTGTAATTGATACAATGCTTAGATTTATAACAATTGGTGAAAATAATAAAAAGCATGAAATCGAAGGTTGGTTTCCTGATACTAATGATGGTATAATTATTGATGATTTAACTCACGCTGGAACAGATGCCGCAGGAATTGCGAAAGATGTAGAAAATATTGCAAAACATTTAAATAAAACAAATAATTATGCATATAAAGAAAGACGTGAATTTAACAAGAAAAGTAAGCAAACAGTAAATTGGTCATTGTCTCCATTATTCGGTTATTTAGATTATGTTAAAATATCATATCAATTAAAATTTAAATTAATAATTCATCGTACAGCAAATAATGAATTAATCTTTTTTGGTAAGACTGGAAAAAAAGCATATTTAAAAATTGATAGACTTGAATGGTGGATTAAGCATATTACTCCTAGTTTAGAGGTTGAAACAGCTATTGCAAAAAGATTAAATACTAACAAACCAATTCCAGTAAATTTTCTAAAGCGTACTGCTAGTTCAGTAACTTTTTCCGAACAAAGATTTAACTGGCATTTTACTAGAACTGCGAATACTCCAAGATATTTATTACTAACATTTCAAAGAAATAATTCTCCAAGTTTTGATAAGAACAATAATATCTTCCATATTAATACAATTCGAAGTTTACAAGTTTCATTAAATCAAACTCGATATCCAATTGATCCATTAAGATTCGATGATACCAATAATCAATTTATGGAAGGATATGATTCTTATAGAAATCTTTGTATAGAATTTGGAGTTGAACCACAATTAACTCCTGGAGATTGGAGACATTTATATCCTGTTTTCTGTTTCGATTTAAGTGCTCAATCTGAAGATATTATTAAAAATGGTTGTGATGTAACAATTAATATTGAAAAGAAAGATTCCACAACTTCATTGATGGCTTATGGTATATTGCTAGAAGATGCAAAATATTCTATTGAAATTCTTAATGGAAAGATGGTTAGGATCGGCTAAAGCCAGAGGAGCTTCTCTCCGATAGGTTAGTAACCTTAGGACCTTTGGTCCGATAGGTTAAAGCCCAAGACTTAGTCGATTAATTAATTTTTTTTCATAACTAGAATAGATTAAAATTTTTGTTAACTTAAAAATTCTTAACTTAAAAATTTTTTCATAACTAGAATAGATTAAAAAAAATTCTTAACTTAAATTTTTTTCATAACTAGAATAGATTTAAATTTTTGATAACTTAAAATTTTTTTATTAAAAATGTCGCAAGCGAAAAGTAATATTAATAATAAAACTGTTGAATTAAAATTACGTAATATTGTTGACAAAAATACCCCTAAAACTATTACTATTAATAAAAAAAAGTATTACATAAGTAAACCAATGATAGAGAATATTCAATTACAAGAAGAAAAGAATGGTGGGATTCTCCCATTAATTCCACTAATAATAGGTGGCATAGCAGCTGCAGGAAGTGTTGCAGGTGGGACAGCTGGTATTGTCCAAGCAGTAAATAAAAATAAATCAGAGAAGGCAGCATTAGAAGAACAAAAACGACATAATAGAGAGTTAGAGAAAGTTGCTAGGGGTGAAGGGACAACGGAGATGTCTTCCAGGGCTTCGCCCGAAGGAAAAGGAGTAGTAGATAATTTTATTAGTAAATTAAAATTAGTTGATGAAGGAAAACGAGTTCTTAAAAATATTCTCCACAATGTTGATGATTTAATTGAAATTAAAGAAACTAAAGATGGTTCTGGAATATATCTAAGTCCTAGTATGATAAGGTAATAACCTCAGGACCTTTGGTCCGATCGGCTAAAGCATCTGAACAAAGTTCTATTAAGTAAAACATTTATTTTATCTTTTAAAAGTTTTTTATCTTTAAAAATGGATACCGCAAATTCCACAAATTCAGAAAATTTAATTAAATTAAAAATTTCTAATTTAGATTTATTGAATTATCTATTAAGCAAAAATAAAAACTCAAATTGTCAGCATATTGGAGGTGATAAGAACAAAGTTCCATACCACTTCGGTGGTGATATACAAAAAACATTAGAAAACTTTCCTGGATTTATTTGGAGTAAATATTCGAAAGAAAAACATCTTCCTGGTCATTCATATACTGGTCCAGGAACTCGATTAGATATAAGACTAGATGAGAATAATAATCCGAAACCAGGTGAAGAACCGATAAATAGAGTAGATGCCGCAGCTTACAGGCATGATTTAGCTTATCGAAATCATGATCTAAGTTCTCGACATGCAGCTGATAAGAAGATGATTCAAGAATTAGATAGTATTCAAAATCCTACATTTAGAGAAAAAATTGAAAGAATGTTTGTTAAGAAAGCTTTACAAGCTAAAATATTATTCGGTCAGGGTTTAAATGAAAATCATAATTCAGACGTTTATGCATCTGAAATTCATAAAGAATATAGAAAGCCGAAATATCTATTGAAAGTAAAAGTATTTAATAAAGATGATATTTGGAGTGCTGATCTTATTCATATGCCGAATGAAAGGGACTACAAATACGCATTGACCGTTATAGATTTATATACACGATACGCTTGGGTAAAACCTTTAAAAAATAAAAGTGGTCTATCAGTTAAATATGCGTTTGAAGAAATCTTTAAAGAAAGTAATAGAAAGCCAAAAAATTGTTTGTTGATAAAGGATCGGAATTTTATAACCGAAACGTTCAGCCACTATTTGAAACTGTTTATTCAACTGAAAACGCAGGAAAAGCTATAGTGATAGAAAGATTCAATCGGACGTTAAAAAATAAAATTTTCAAGAAATTTACTCAGCAAGGAAATCAGAAATGGTTAAAAATATTACCAGGAATTGTAGAAGAGTACAATAATAAAGTTCATTCTGGTATTGAAGAAACTCCAAAGAATGCTTCTGACGACCCTGATTTGATACGAAAGAAAATATTCGAGAATAATAATTCGAACGAAAATAATAATTTGAATGAGAGTAATCCGAATTTGCAGAAACTTAAGCCGAAATTTAAAATTGGAGATAGAGTTAGAATATTTAAATATAAGAATAAATTTGAAAAAGGCTTTGTTGGCTATTGGACTAAAGAAATATTTGAAGTTTGCAAAATAAATAAAACTTATCCGATTACTTATGAAATTAAAGATTTAGATAATGAGGATATCAGAGGTCGTTTTTATCAAAATGAATTACAGAAAACAGAGCTTTAACCTTTAGGTGGCGCTTTAGCTAGCTTCGCTTGAGTTATAGATTGTTTAACTCTAACATAATATCTAGAAATGGTACTCCTTTTTGTAATTTGTACAAAACGTATAAACATAATTGTCCACAATAGGTAGTGCCTGGTGTTTGAATTTGAAACGTATTGTATGTTCCCGTTCCAAGTAATTCTTTTACTTCATTTGTAGGGGGCAAACCGTATGAATCGAACCAATAGTTCTCAGCCTCCGGGCGATCAAAATAATAGTTCTGCTGATGATTTTTAACGCCTGCTGACCAATGTACACCTTTTTCATTTGACGTATGAAGATTTGTTATGAAATTTACAGTTATTGATGGAACTTTGTTCCGGGAACTGAAGGTTCCTGTTGGCCTATTTTTTAGGAATTGTAATTCGTTTCTCATTAGAACATGAAAATTCTTTATTCCTAATCGATTAGCGATTTTCTTTAGGTCGAAATTCGTTGTCGTTTGTGTTCCATATAATTTCAAAAACTCATTTATGTTGCTCATTTTATAATAAAAAAATTTCTTAAGGGACCCCTAGAAGACAGAAGGGAGGGGGTATTGATTTAAAACTGTTCTCTAATGATGTCTTTCCTTACTACTTATTCGATTTTGAAATGATTATATTATAATTATTCTAATCTATATTGTTTTATATATTTCCATTTTCTTCATGAACTTCATTTGTAAAATATGTTTCATCGTTAAAATGATTGTTTAAAATTGTCATAACAACTATCCCGCATGTCGCCGTCCATGCGTTCTAAATTTAGAAGAAGAATTTTATTGTCATTTGCTTTTATTGTCAATGCACTCTTATGTGCTTAATCTATTCATGTCTTCACAATGGGAAGTACTTTACTACCCGTATGTGTTTGGCAAACGCTAAATGAATTTTGCAAATCGATTTCTAAAACTGAATTTGAAAATAGACTTTGCAAATGGATTTTGAAAATAGATTTTGAAAACAGATTCTGAAAATAATTTACGTAGGGGTAAATTGAAATGTCAAAACTTTACGCACGCGTAAGTTGAAATGTCAAAAGTTTACCGATGGGTAAATTGAAATGACAAGATATAGCATGATAATTTTAGGGGAAAGCTGCTAGATGTTTCTCTCTCTTCAATCTCTGTCTCTCTCTTCAATTATCAGCCAGTGTACGGGTTCATTGAATAATTTTGAGTTTATGAGTTACAATGATCTTCTAGTTCACACAATTAGTACTTTAAATAATGTTGAGCATACAATAACGAAGAATGACTAAGTAATAATTGCGTCTTCTTAATTTATCATAGTGCTCTAATCTTAATAATAATTGAGAACCATTTCACCTGTTTTTAATTGAGATAACGAAGGATATATTCTTGAGGTTCCTTCCATTTCTGAAGTTCCTTCCACTTTTGTTTCTTCCATTTTTAAAGAAATATTTTTAGTCACATGATATATTTTAAAAACCTGAAAAATGGATTTAAAAGACGTTTTTAAAAATACTAATTTTCGGTGTCCTAGAACGGTCATGATTTAAGCAATGAAAATCGAACCGAAGGTTCTAGGGCTTCGCCCGATTGTAATTCTCAAATTTGAGATTCTTAACTTTTATGATTTTCGGTGTCCTGGAACGGTCATGATTTTGGCGGGGGTGAAAATCGAACCGAAGGTTCTAGGGCTTCGCCCGATTGTAATTCTCAAATTTTGAGATTTTGAAAAATTTGAAAATTGGGTATTTTTAAAAACGCCCAAATTTATGAATTTAGGTCTTCATAACCTGAAAAAGGGTTCAAATTCATGAATTTATGTTGTTTTTAAAAATACCATTTTTTGAAAAAATGGTACTTTTTGAATGGACTAAATTCATGAATTTAGGTCTTAAAAACCTGAAAAAGGGACTAAATTCATAAATTTATGTCGTTTTTAAAAGTACTATTTTTTTTGATTTTATGGTGTCCTGGAACGGTCTTTTATCCATTACTAGCCTTCGGTAGTCGGGATTTAAACAGATATCTCCCTCCAGCGTCATGAGTTATCTACTACCTAGCACCTCCCTGTGGGAACGAATCTTGCGAAAAACTGGCGAATGTCAGCTGCAGAATATCATGCTAAAGTTCAGTCATATTTGCGGGATATTCGCTGGCGAAGTTCGCCGGCGACAATTCGCGCTCTATTTACTTTTGACTTTCTCTCTTATTTTCTTTAGTAATCCGCCTCTACAGCCGAGGCTCTATTCTCTCCCTCACCTCCTCACCATCACCCACATATGGCTAATCTATCTAAGAAATAAGTGCAGACTATCATTCTTTGATAATGATAAGAATATAGAGAATCCGCATATATCAATTTTCATAACATCTCTTGACATTCAATAATTTACAACAATGACAAATATTTGAATAATATCACAGTATTTACTGCGACATTTATGGAGGATAAATACTTTTTTAGTTTAAGCCTTCGTGAATTAAAAAAGATCCCTTTTTATCAGATCAGACTGAGTATACAATATATTTTCATGCGAAGGTAATATACGAACATTACTACTTACCACTAATTAGTTGCTACAATATCCACGATTTCGCCGGTTGGCGAAAAATCAGCTCGCATTAGTAAACAAATATCTACCAACTAATTATAGCAACTTTTTCGCCACCTGTCGTTTTTTTTTAGCTTTTACACGAAAATGAACCTTTAAAGAAGTTATCCACAAAATCGCTACCTCGCCAGATAATCTGTTGATATTAGCTAGATGCGTTCCCACAGGGCTGGATTGGACACGTCTTACATACATGTAAGTTGGCCGCCTAGATACTCGAAAATGCATTGAGGAAATAGCAAAGTAATTTCAAGATATCATTAACACAGAGATAAAGTCACTTTTTCATTGAAAATCTAGAAATCTATCATTTCACTTTGCAAAATAATTTTTGAAAAAAATGACCATATCTCTGTGTTATTAATGATATCTAGAAATCAATTTGCTATATCCTCAATATATTTTCGAGTATGAATTTAGAAGTCTATGTTTGAATATCTAGGGTTAGGATGGCGTGGTAAGTTTGAAAAATATCATTTGTTATCATGGCCTTTTTGACGTCTATATTGACTTCAGCAAATTTCCTGATGGTTGCATAACTGGACTGACCTTGGAAGAAATTGATGACTATCTTTCTAACATTGAGAATGAAGAAAGACTCAAAAGCATTGAAACGAACATCCAAGAGGCTCATTCCTGTTTGGATAACACATTAACAGCAACACAAACAAAATTTTATGTTCGCAAGTTTAAAGAATTTCTAAGAAAAGAAGGATTGAATGCAGATTTTGAAAGTCAAGACAATAAGACCCTGTTGAAATATCTGCAGTATTGGCTCCTCAATTCAAAAAGGAAAGATGGCAGGAATTTCAAGCCCCAAACATATAACTGCATGAAAGCTGCAATACACAGGCATGTACTAACAACAAATGGTAGAAGTATAATTGGAAATCCGGATTTTGAGCAGTTGAAGATTACCGAAAGTGCATGTACAACACGTTATCTGGAAGAACCAAGAACTACAGAAGAAAGAGAATCAGGATATAAAGACATCAACGAAAAAGATATGAAACTGATCAATACATATTTCAACCGAAGTGATCCAGTCAGACTGCAACGAGAAGTTATATTCAAGATTATTTGGCACTTCGGATTTCGCGGACGAGAATGGCTAAGAGGTTTCGACAAAAATTCCGTCATATTCTCAATTTGTCCTACATCTGGTTTGCAGTATGTTGACCTAAAAAAACCCCAGTTGTCAAAATGTACTAATTTCAAAAAACCTAACGAAAGAAAATGCATTGTCATGTTTGAAAAGCCAGAAGATGAGCAGTGTCCATTCAAATTGATGAAAAAATACATTGATCTGAGACCAGCAACAGTTATATGCCTGTTTCTAAAACCACTTAAATAATTTCTTACCAGGACTATGGTATTCCGATAAAATGGTTGTCGGGAAGAATACTCTAGATGATGTGATGAAAAACATCTCGAAAGATGCTTCGCTATCAATGAAATATACTAATCATTGTATACGATCTTCTGTTGTTACGTCGTTGTCCGACGTAGGGGTTCCACCGCAAGACATTCAGATTGTGACGGGAGATGAGAAATTATAGAGACTATTGACCATTATACCAAGAAAATCAATGTTTCAAAGCGAATACGCTTATCACATACCCTTACAGAGTGTTTGGATAAGAATCGTGAAGAAAAAGAGCATCTAATGCAAAGGAATATTGATGTCAAAATTGCGAACAATGCAGAAATAGAAGTAAAAAGGAAAAATCCCGTAGCTGTTTTGGAAAAGGATGGTATGAAACCTTCGTTTTTTATGTAAGAATGTTAGACTTTTCTATTCATTGTTATAAAGCGTTATATGACTTGTGGATGTCTATTGCAGGCGGGCATTAAATGGCATTTAATGCCCGCCTTTTTGTAATGCATTGAATTGCCAATGAAATTTCTTTGTATTAAACGGGAACTGCTCCATTTAATTTGGTTTTAATAGACATCTTGCCCTGAATAGCTCGATTGAATGACTGAAATCAATGATGATTTTCTACAGAGCCCATGCAGCTCAGAACATTAAAGCATGTCAAGCTTGAGATATCTACCAATCATAACTGCGAAACATAGGAATCTCCTCAATGCCATTTTCAATAGGAACGAGAAGATGGATGGTGAAATGCTCCTACCTCAATGGTATCACATAGCAAATTAGACCGCCTTAATAAGGCATGCACTTCTACTCTTCTATAATATAATTGTCAATTCGAAGATGAAGCAAAACAAAAAATCCTTATAACGCTATGTTTCTGGTAACTTCTGCAACAGATCTTAACCAATTATTGTAAGGGTAGAATTCTTAAACCCACTGCGTAAATAACTATGCTTGTCCCTCCTGACACTCTACTGACTTTCTGTTGATTCTTTTTAGCTTTTTTGCCCCTTATTAAGAAGCGTGAATACACGAAACGTCGGTCCTGTAAGCCTACATAGTTTTTATTACAATTTTATAGCCAATAAATTCTTTAAGAAGACATCACTTCTGGCTCATGAAGAATCGTCTGTTTGCGACAATCGTATTCATCAAATAGTGTGAATTCCAAAAACAATAATTAGTATTATAATATAGTATTTATTTAAAGTACTTTATTATAGTAGTTCTATATTAGTATTACAGTATCATAGAACAATGATAATGGCATTATTAGTTCTCCAACGTTATCAAAATGTTGCCATTAGTTCAGGCCTCCCCGACCAAACTACAAATTTTTCTAGGCTTTTAGGTTTTCAAAAATCTCGAAATCTGTACGAGCGAGATCAAACAAAAATGGGAGACATAAATTTGGGTCGGCACAAAATGGGAAGCATCTTCAGCAAAGCTATAGCGAAGGATGTAAGCCTAATACAATCCATGAAGACTGGAAGCAAATGGAATAAGATGAAAAGCAAGTAGGCCTATACATGTAGTCTACCAACTACGTTCAACTAGAATACTGCAGGTACTATAGTACTGTCCCAAATCGGAATTCCCAGCTAACACACATGTAAATACAAATCTACTTGATGCACCACACTATCCCGAAGAAGGATTCTTCAGATGCCCTCACCGATATGCCCTCAAGCACAGTCTATTAATCAAGACTTTCGACTTTGAAACTCAGAGAAATTGATGAGCCAGTCGCTGCAGTGTCGATTTTATCCTTCTAGATGAATTTTGATAACTATGAAGCAATGGGAAAAATTCTCCTAACAAATTATACTTTGGTGTAAATAACGAATCCTTTTTAAGAGATGAAAGAAGAAATAGAGACGGGCTGATGATACCGCAGTACATGAAAAAGTACATGCATAGGCTATACCCTCATTCAAGCTAAAATTCAAACCACAAGCCATATCCATTATTATAACAATGACATGAGATAAGTCATTGCTCAAAATGATGTACAATGTATCTTTCAATACGACCGAATTTCAATTTCGACCTAAAGTCTGAGTGCTTTATTGTCTTGGAGTATGATAGTAAAGCACTATATTTGATTTAAAGCATATTTACCATTTGAAAGCAGTGCTATTTTTTCTCTTAGAAAATATAACACCGGTGAGGAAAATAAAGTTCAGTTATCCTAGATCCACATTTGTCTCAAGTTAAATGATGTACATCTGTGATTTACGGCATCTCTAATTTCACAGTCCTATATATATATTTTAACCATTGCACCATTTCTATTCAATATCATTCTCCTGGTGTCTGCTTTTGGATTTGTAATCAAATTACGTGCTACTCTGAGAGGTATGCATATACACTAATGCGCTATGCTTTCGACAGCAAAATGCAGCTTCAAAATCTGTTTCACGGCAGGCCTATGTGAAATGGAGAAGATCCTTTTCAAAAACTCATTGCTGCTTCGTTCCTATGCCGCTATCTAGTTGACTGCTTCTTGACAAGCATCCTTCCTTTCGGTCCATATTTCTCTACAACCAACCAAGTTTGTGTACATACGCATCAGGCTAATTGTATTACTTAAATCGATGAATTAATTTATAGATTATTTGCTGTTGTTAACGTGACTTTACTGTGTTTTGTAAGCTCACTGCTATATAGCCGTTTTTCATTTGAAGCAAAATATAAATTTATAGTAGAAATGTATTATAGTATGAAATTATTTTTTTGTCCATTCCTGCAAATGCGAATAACACTATGCAGGCTTATATTCGTAGCAGTAGGATGTTGCCAATTTTATGTTGCATTTAAATTCCAATGAACAAACAGGCGAAACATGCCCATACACGCTTTCCAAAAGTTATATGTAATTGAAGCAACTGCAAAAACGTGAATTGTGGTAAACGCCATTAAAGAAATGACACTATTTTATAGCAAGCAGCTACTTTGCTTTAGGGCGCTGGAAATGGACTTTCAATTAAGATATTGTTGAAATTTTGTTTCATAGGCATTAGAATAAGGTGGACCGGGGTAAACTGTTAACAAAGTGACCTTGTAGAGAAGAATGTCGAATAAAAGCACCTTAATTGACAAAGATGTCCCCTAGCTTTGTCAAAGTATAGGCCTTAATATTCAATTCATAGCACTATTTGTAAACTGCAGATAGAATCTATGTTTTTCGGAGTGAGTAGTTCGGCATTTTTTTACTTTTTTGCCCACGTTATTACTGTATGCGCATCAATTCATCATCTCAAACTAAAGGGTCTAACAGTTTAAGACCCTTTTTTTCTCAAGCCTAACAGTTTTCAGCTTGAGGCTCATGTGTGCTCTTAAGATTGCAGGTTTGTCAATTTTTCATGATTTTTATTGATTTCAGCTGTATAGAATTTTGCTATGGGAATGCTATTGTGCAAAATTCGCAAGTGTGACGCGGCAAAATTCTTTCCCTTAGGAAGCGTTTTTTCAAGGTGACAAATAAGTGGTGATTGGATTCGCGCACGAGTCGACGCTGAGAATTAGGCTTAGCTTAAAATGTCATGCTTGTGATTACAGAACATTTAAGAAATCGTATGAGACTTGGCAGTTTTACTACCCGTTTGTTTATTTTCTGCACCCAGAAACTATACAAATATTTTTATATTTTGTAGGCCATTGAATATTGATACTTTGCGAACTTCTGCCAAATTATGGTTACATTATTGTGTATAAGGTGACCATTTGATCAAGATGAATAATTCTAGGATTTGTATGGCAACTTGCCCTGAGCATGTTGACGCAGTTTTCATTTTCTGTTTTTACTGCATTTGTGCAAAACTTCTGCATATCGCTAAGTGGTGACGACTAAAAATTGCTGAGAGTTAATTGCCAAATCTGTCTAGTGCTCTATCATCAGTGTCTAACATATATTGGAAAAAATAATTTCTCGATTTAATATGATGCATTTATGCAAGACAGGCGGTCACCCTACTATATAGTCACGGAATTCGTCACCTTGAAATCTACCCTTTTCAATTAGATTATGGTAGCCTATTTATTGACTATCTTGAATAATAAATTCTAAGGGGACCTCGTCAACCAGTCCCTCTGATTCTACCAGGCCATATTTGCATGCAAGCATAAACTATATGAAGAGGTAGAGACGTTCTGTAACTTACTCTGTGATGGTTGATCGCGATTATGAATGCATGATTCTCCCCTCCAACTTATTATGCAATCGTGAGTCAAATATTCAATATGCGTCAAAACGTCTGACTTGAGTCTAATAGTCCAACGTGTCAGAATGCCGTCGTGAGTCAAAAAGTATGACTTGCGTCAGTAAGAACAAAAATCTGGAGTCTCCGAAACCGAAACCGGCGGAAAGTATTGAAAGCATGTATTGAATACATCTCAGCAAAACTCACCTGTACACCAAATTTGGTGAGATGCGAGCGTGCGGAACAAAGTCCATTTGCGTCAAAAAGTCTGACTGCGTCAAAATGTCCAACTTGGCGTCATTTTGTCTGACTTGCGTCATCTACTGACTATATGGACCCTTTTGATGATGCATGAGACCCGCAATCAACCATATTTTAAATGAAAGTACTCTACAATTGAATAATGTTTTCATTTCTCTTCAATTGCAATTATGTAGTATTTTGTAGTATTGTCAGAACATGCGCAAGCTGGAGATGCATGCCGGCATTCTTTATTGTTTATATGACTTTTTTATTATGAAGTAACTTGATAAAACTTTTCATTTGCTCTTCGGTTAAAACTTAATTGAGTAAAATATTTCATGCAATCTTAGTGTAGGCCTTTATTCGCTTTTTCATATTTTGTTTGACTGTAATGTGTTAGTGATTTTTTGTCTCTCTCGTTAAAGAATCTCGAAACGTTGATTCAAAAATCTCTTAATTTATTTTATTCCTGTGAAAGCTAGAGGCAATTTCAAAAATAATTAAGATCATCAATTGATTAATTGAAGTTGATCAATTGAAGTGATACATATTCATTGGGGTTTAAAAAATTTACTGAATTCTGAAGCAATCTTGAATGTTTCTATTCAATTCTTTCATGTCGATTTGGTGTTGATTGAAAGAGATGTAAACAATAGCTTTTTGTCAAACATCATACCGTAAAGCAAACCACAAGTAGGCGTAACTGAATGATGGTAAAACATAGGGCCTATAAGTTGCAATTACATATAAATTTGTAGCATAAAAACAAATTCAAAAGTGACAGCAATTTCAATTGAGTTAATGAAAGAAATCTCATTGTTATCCATATCACTGTCAGTGTATAATCACTTAATTATCATCCCAACTCTTCAATGATGCATAATTTTTATATAAATCAGCAATGAAGTATAGAAGACTTTTTGATCGCATGGTACATACTCAACATACTTGATTCTATATCAAGCTCTTCCGAAAATTTAGCACAGTGATATCAGACATTATTCAGAATTTAGACCAAGTGTAGCTTCCTGTACGAGTTTCCCCCTTTTGCACACTTGGTAAAATGGGTAAAAATCAGTGATGTGACTTCGATTAGATTTTAATCGAGGTCGAGGTTGTTCTCGATATAAGTTACATAATTTTGATTGACTTTGGCACCGGGCACTTGAATGAAAGGAAAACGAAGACATTTGTGTTTATCAAGTTATTGATCATATTGTGTCAACACATTGAAAATCTGATTATTATCTAGGATAGTTTTAATTGGTCAATTACTACATCATGGTATGCCTGTGTGAAAACAAAAATATGCTTTATACTAACAATTGCAGTTAAAAGATGACAATTTTTAACGGACACGCTCAAATCCGCGAGAAAATGAGTCGTGGGCCCCTCGTCAAAAAGTCGTGGGCCACGTGAAAATATGTGGGCCAACAAATTTTTCGAAAATGGCTTATTTGGAAGTAAAAATGCATGATCATGTCAATTTGCGACCATTCTCTTCAAAAAATGACGTGAAATGTGATCTCTTAAAGTCGAGGGTTGGCCCCCCAATTTTCACGGTTATCTTTTTGACGGTGGTCGTGGGTCGGTCCTTAAGTTCACACGAGCTCTAATTTTGAATAAGATTGACCTCAGAGTTGTCACACACATTGAGCAGCGAATTTGTTGTGATTTCTAAGAAAAATGTATCTCTGATGCTAGTGGACGGGCCAAAACTGTCATCGATCGGCTGTCTGGCAAATCTAGGCAAGTTTTTCCTTGGAATAAATAACCTTAGCTCTCATTTCTCTTTGATTTTCGCTACATGATGATGATGAATTTAATCGTGACATGTTGCGATAAACATTTTTGGTTGCGATACTTTATGCATTTGCATGACGCATCGATGACAATGCATATAATTACTCAAAATTCCTGACTTACTCTGAACTTCATATCATTCTTTATATCATTCTGACCATGATTCTGACTATGCCTGAATTTCAATGCTTGTCAATTTTTTCGTCAATCAAGGTTGCAAGTTGTATTATAGTTCATTCATTAAATTGTGAATGAATGGAAGAATCCTCAATGAGTGTTGCATAATATCTCGGTCGCTTCAAGCCTGTCAGGGAGAGAAGGGAGAGAGAATTCTATTAATAGAAGCGCGCTTTGTCCAGTCCAGCCCGATAACAGATAACTTTCTCGTGCGCCTTCGATAGCGCAGCGCAATTAGAAGATCACTTTTCAACTCGAGGGTTGAGATAGAGGTCATCGCTTTATTTCACAAAGAGAAAAAGCGCAGAATAATCTAGACGATCCATTTGTGTCTGTACCTTTGGAGCTGCCTGACACCTGTGGACATCGCTGTGTAAGTTGATTGATCTTATTAATGGATTATAAATCAAATTACAATAAAGAAAATGCGAGGAATATCTTGAGCCGAAAATATTGATGGAATGGATTATTTATCAAACGCAATTCGTATCAGGTAAGTTGAATGAAGTGATGATAGATAAATTTAGCAAATAATAGCGGTTAACCTGCGCACTACACATTATACCAAACACTGAATTAATTGAAATATTTCAACAGATAACTTTTGAATAAGATGTGATGTAAAAAAATGTTCCTCTGGTTATAAATGTTTGACTATAGGTGACATCGTAAACGAATCCCTTCGTATGAATACGGTAAATCCAGTCGAAGCTCGTTAATTCGGACACGGAAGACTTCGGTCAATTAAGATCACGGATTAAGGTCGCGGTATTTTTTTTTGTATATTTGGCGGCTCATATAAGTTGCTTTTGAATTCAGACTTTCAATAAATAATTACAGACTTTCAATCCTACCAGCCGCACCAGTGGCTCGATCGTAGCTCAGTTGGTTAGAGCACAGGTCTGGTTAACCAACCTTGGTCGTAGGTTCGAATCCTACCAGCCGCACATCTTTTGCATGGCAATCTGATCTATCGTGTATTTAATCTCATTGTTGTTAATAATTAAGAGATAGAAAACCTGGTATTTATACTCTTAATTATCGAGCTTTGACTGCAAAATACTTTGCACAGCGTTGGCGCTAACTGATGGTTCGCTGCAATAAGATAAAGTCAATTCTGGCGACGTGACATTAGACGGGCAAAATCAATCAATACGGCATGTAAAAACCAATGAAACAGATTAAGTTAACAAAGGACTTTAATTGAATATCTTTAATAAGAGTACAATGGTGTTTCTTTCTTATTAAAGATATTCAATTAAAGTCCTTTGTTAACTTAATCTGTTTCATTGGTTTTTACATGCCGTATTGATTGATTTTGCCCGTCTAATGTCACGTCGTCAGAATTGAATCGAGCTTTGACTGTATGTACAAATTCATTTTTATACTGATTCGTGCACAGATATTCTGCTATTACTGTCCTGTTTCATCTACCGCTTTATCTCTACTGCGTTGACAGCCATGTTGATATGCATTGAATTTTCGGAACTTAGCAATGTACAGTCTGCCCTGACGATACGACCTACATGGTCTTGATATAATCCCTTGCTTTACATACAACAGGATTTCAAAGAGCTTCTCAAATTATCATCAGACATCCTACCGTGTTTTTAGTAGATATTCTGTATCTAACAAATGAAACGGAAGCGCTGAATTATTTATGAATTCTCAAATCTTCGGTTATTGATTAAGCCTATCTCTATAATACAGAGTGGATTACATTACAAACAACCGTGTCCTTAATCAGCTTTAATCTCGAACGTAATAATATCCTCCTATGTATAATTGTAATATTTGATATTGGTCGATCGATCAATTTTTCAGTCTGTCTTCGTGAGATTTTATTGCCAACCCAACATTTTAATGAAATCCGTTTCATATGCTTGGGATAGTATGCTGGCCTATAACACTCCTGATCGCCTCTCTCCAGACAAATATTTCCTTTTTATAATTGCAGGGTTATATGATCATCCAATTATGCCGTGTGAGTGATATTATCATTTTCTTATAAACATTAACATGAAATTATGAAGCATGAGCTAAGGAAACAATTTCTAAAATTGTAATGATGTATAGGCTATTTCTAACAATGATATTACACAATCTTGAGAACCTTCTTTCATATTTCAGACGTTATGGTCTTCAGTCTTCGCGGAACTCGTCACTGCCTCCGAATGTTTCGGTTCTAATAGAGTGTTATTATTTTTCTATTAGTACATGGAACACTTAGTGGAGTGACACTATCGACCTGCGTGAATAAAAGTCTAGCTAAGGTAGGTTCAATAGTTTCAGATTTATGCCACTTGCCACCCTTCTTGCGTTGTACTTTTTAGTAGTACAACGCAAGGGGGGTGGCATTTTTTTTGGAAAGTCAAGGGCTGGCCCTCGACTTTTCGAGGGACTCGCCCTCGTCTTTTAGTCGTGGGCCGGCCCTCGAGGGTCCGCGGACTTATTTTCTCGCGGGAAGCGATAAAATTCATTGAAATCATCAAATGGTATAAGGTCACCCGTTCAATCTTAACAGGTGCTAACTTTGGACAAAAGTCGAATCTTGTATGCAAATTTCGTTATATGCCCATAATAAAATTTGAATGATTGCAACAAATACCCGTTAGATCGCCCGCCTCCGGTACGTTTTCGTTACACGAACTCGGCCCGGTAAACGGGTCGTTCCTACCGTCACGTAACCGGTACGAGCTCGTGTACCCGAAGGAGGTTCCAAAAAAAAAATCCGCCCTGCTGCTTGATTTACGGGCTTTCATTCAATCTCCAGTGCTCTGTATTTTAGCTGGAGATTAAATGAAAGCCCGTTTTTACAAGCAACAGGGCGGATCCTACTTAAAGAGAAAAGTCAAACGTCAAATAATAGGTTTATTCTTCATGAAATTATAGCCACGTACCACAGTAACACTGCCTGGGATAAAAAATAACAGTACCTGGAAAGTTTGACAGCAGTTCGGTAACACTTAACCAGTCCTTGTGCAGTAATTGCCTTCACACTTGCAAACAGTTCCACGCAGAATCCATGTATAGGCCTACTTGGTTTGATATCCCAATCTTATCCGGAAATGAGAGAATCATTGTCTCTGAAAAAAGAAATATTTTTCATTGACATTTCACGCTGGATTCATGCTATCGCAAAAAGCAAGGATATGTATAGGATGCATCCATGCAAGAATTACATGATGTATTATATATAAAAGCACAAATGAAACAAAATCTGTAAATTATATTAAGCAGTATTTACTATGCCAGCATCAATTATAAATAGCATGCAAAATTATAATGAGATTAACATTTAAGTCAATGTATGGATTAATCAGAGCTTCTGTAGACCTAAAATAACAAGCAATGCGTCAATCATGTCGCAAAGCATCTGCGCGCATACTTTAGGCCTAGATAGATTTTATCACGTTTGTTTAAATTTTGGCATCTAACATTATAGGAGAGATTATTACTTATGTCTTTATATGCGCCTCTTACCTCAGTTCATTAGTTGTTACATAAGACAGTTTCGAAATGAAGTTTTAACCTAAATCACACTTGTCTACAGTTTGCTTTCCAATGAACTTGGCTTCTGTTTTCTGAACGAACTGTAGACAAGTGTGATTTAGGTTAAAACTTCATTTTGAAACTGTCTTATGTAAGAACTAATGAATTGAAGTAAGAGGCGCATATAAAGACTGATCTCTCCTATAATGCTAGATGCCCAAATTTAAACAAACGTAACAAAATCTATCTAGGCCGAAAGTATGCGTGCAGATGCTTTGCGATCCAACGCTTGATCATTGATGATGTCGCTGATGAAGTATATAAACTAACCAGTTAGCAGTAGAAGAAGCAGCATCCCCGTGAAGCCTGCATAATACCTTTTACATTAAGCTTGTTTCAATCGGATCATTAACACATTTCAAGAACTTAATACAAGCCATGATAAAAGCGAACTTAATATGAAAAGCACTACAATCCCTATCAAATCATCTTTTATGAAGAAAAAATAATGCGATGAATTATTTGTATCTACTAAATACGGGAGGTGTGCACCGTACAGCTTTACTGATGTAGGTCTCACTGTAAACTGCACACCACTAAAACAGCAGTTACAGTAATATATATATATATATAAACTTATAATAATAATAATTTTAATAATATATAAACTTAACAGAAAATATTCGTAAGAAACTTGAAAATGATGAGTCACAATTTGATGATATCAATTAAAATCCGCTAGTATCAGATAGAGCGTCTCTACGGATATTTTCTGTTCGGAGTGTAAAAACAGTCGTGAAAGTAATTTTAGCTGTTAATTTTAACGGATATTTGTTGTTCACAGCGCACTTGCATTAGTCACTCGCAGTGACAAAGATAGTTTTTTAACTACAATACATCATCTCACTTGGCTCTTCTCCGAACTTCTATAAGGAATAGGAATGAACTGACGTCACGAGGATGCTGCTGCCTTCCCTGCAGACTAGACAAATTGATTTTGTTTACATCTGCATCAGTACCTTACAATATTTCCCCAAAATCGCCGGTTAATCAGGGTTTGTACACCTAACGTTAGGTGTACAAACCCTGATTAACCGGCGATTTTGGGGAAATATACGGAAAAATATACGGGGAAAAATACGTCAGCCAGATAGCTAGATTCAATAGCTAAAATTTTAAGCATGAAGCATTTCAGGAGAATGCAGTTTACTTTCCCTTCATAGAATAATATCCATATCAATGAAGAAATTTGAATATTGAAAGTAAATCAGCCTCAAGATGACTGCAGACTTATGATTCTTGTTTGCATTTTGTCATGATTGATCATCATAATCCATTGCAAACGATACTGAGCAGAGTGATATTCCAACATGCCTATGAACGATTCTACAGGTGATTTTATCTTTATGGTTGGACATGTCATTGATCTTCATAAATTGATAATGGGCAATTCCGTAAATAACGCACGTACGTTCTGACACACAATCTTCATTTCTCATCATGAAGCAATGCGATTCTATCTATGAAAATTGCACCATACCATGCCAAAATAGTATGAAATATTAATCACTTTTCAAATATTCAAACACTAGTCCCTCTAGCGTCGAAAGAGGGACTGCCATTAAATTAATTATTTAAATTGCTTTTACTTATTATATAGAAGGGACTACTATAATGTTTCAGAACGTTCGTGCGTTATTTATGAAATTATTATAATCGTTGTGAATGAATTATCTTTCAGGTTCAGACAAGACGCTAAGGCTCATGCAATAAAAGACCAGTTGCTCACCAGCTTATCAAGAATTTCTGTACAGCTCGTTGGGCATTTCATGACTAATCGTCCACAATTCAGTTACAATTCACTGCTACGATGATGTAGCGTTAATGAGAGATGCTGTTTCATGTCGGTACAGCGCACGTCCAATGTAATTAAATATTGAATAGGCCTATTGAAAGCTTTCCCTCTGATGAGTCCATACAGTTAGATTTGCATACTGCATAACAACACTGTGTAACACATTCACAGATGACTGCTTTGAATTTGTATCCGTTATGAATACATGCTGGAAATGTCTCATGTCAGCTCAAGATGACATAGATATCTATCAATCCGAACTCTGTACCCCGACCGCACTCGAAAGATAGGCTCTAATTAGTGTATCTGACATGCGTGTGGAAGTGACAACAAGCCACAAGACCAATTAGTCATTACAAAATCTGAGAGATGACACCACACTATGCCCATAGAGTTCTACATGACTATACCTTATTGATGTCACAGAGCAAAACACTTCGATGGAATGCTGCATAAAATCGATATGTTGCAAAATCGATAAGTGTTGAAAATTTAAGCATGTTAATCAAAATAGCGAATGAAGATAGAACAAATGAATTGCTGAATTAGTGAACAGCGAATGACTACATGAATATTGTTCAGGTGTTCTAAAGCATGAATCATTGCACCAGAGAAATCAGTCAAGCCACTGAAGTCAGCTGAAGACATTGTATGAGATTGCAGTACATGGCTCGATAGAAAATGTGCCCCTCCATCTCAGAATAATATGCGCATGTTCTGCTCCACTGCAGGTAAGATTCTGACTAACATTTGTTGCTTCGAAATTGCATGCATTATGCTATGAAATACTCAAGATGGCTAATAAAAACATGTTAGGGACATATTAATAATCAGGATTTACTAAGCAGGTGGGAAGTATTTTGGGATACCGTACATAAATTTACACTTTAGATAATCACGCAGTTTGAAACTGCACGGTCAATGTCCATTTATTGAATGATAATTGTGCTTTTTACTTAATCTTTCCTATGTCAAAATACCGCTCATGTTGTCATTAAAAGAGAATCCTCTCTTACTAGTACAGGATTATTATTGGAAATTGGTGTTCTACGTGACAGTGCAGGCTAGGTGCTTGGTTAGCGATCTTTCGGTCCAGAAATCGAGCACCGAAAGTGTCATAGGAAGTCGTCAGAAAGGGCATCCGGACCAAATGGTCACAGCCAGATCAAAGTCTGACTCTGTGTCAACACAGTGGAGCCCCAAGTAAGGTAGAGTAGACGTTGACCTTACAGGCCACAATTTATACTTCAACTAATTAAAAAACAATATATGAATAGTCACTCCGACTAAGAATGTAGCAACATGTATTTCATGCAGAAACTCACCGCCCAAATTGGCAGTATGCAAGTTCACGACTTGCACAATCTGCCAATTTAGGCAGCCTAAATAGGTGTAGCACATGTTTTTATCTAAGTCGAAAATTAAAATCAAGAATTAATCTAATCAAATTGTGATTTAAAAAAATCCAATTAGTTGATTGCTGACATAAGATGATTCCAGTTAATTGATTGCTGTCGTCCAACTATTTCAATTAGTTTTTGGTGAATCCTGACCTAGGTATAGAATTTTTACTAGAAGATAGGCCAGAATCTTCGAGCTCAGCTAGCAGCGGCCCAAAGAATTAATAAAAGGCGACTGCGAAATAATCCTAATATTACTAAATGATCTGATTTGATGGCATCCTTTTAAGTATCTAGGAATCCCTAAATTGAAAATGTAATCCAATAACAGAACCTACGCAGGCCTACATCATTCTTTCAATTTATGAATTTCTTAGCCAACTAAACCTACATCGCTAGACTCTGAGAAAGTTAAGCTACTAGATTATTAATGTCCTGCAAAAGATGGCCATTGACAGAAAACACCTTTTAAACATTAAGCAACCAGAACAAAGTATTTTGTCATCTATGATAATTGTGATCTATTATACTAAATTTACTGAAATTGCATGCACCAAGTCAAACGAAAAATATCACTGTCCAGTCAGTTCTTATTTATTATTCAAATTTTTGTGTGAGCCATGATCCTAAAATTCAAAACGTGCGAGATTTTCGTCAAAAAAAGTCAACCTGTCGAATCTTGCAGCGCTGGACTTCCAAATTTGCTATGAAATTAAGGAAACACCTTACACGGATGACTTATGTCAGCGACTTTTCATTTTCAGATATTTCGAAGAAACAGATGGTTTTATGATGAACTTCTACAATTGGATTCGTCCAGGTGTTTTCCGACGCTAAATGAAGTATGAATAGATAATTACCAATAGTGAGGGAATTTGCACGCTACGTTGGAATAACGATCGTTTTCTTTAACAAACCACTCAATTTATACTACACTGTAGATGAATTTAATAGAAAAGTCTGAAGTCCCATTAGTCAATGAATAGGTAATCTCAAAAACATGAAAACATACATAATTTACCATATATCTTAATTATCAGTATTTAGTTAAGGTCTTTCCAACCAATTTGGCGTCGGAACAAACGCGTCTACAACTTATTTCCACGCAACGTTGCGTGCGGATAACCTCACTGTGGGTAACTCTATTTGCATGTAATTTTTTTGGTTGGAATTACCACACCGGTCAGATCCCGAAAAATTCTCGATTCTCGATAACCGGCTTTTAAGTTCCATCCTTTTTACTATCTCGGTTGCACGCTATTATTTTATAAAATGGAAATTGCAATCATGTACATGCCAGATGAGTAACGAGTGATAAACCTGTAGACTTCGATTAGGCTAAATAAAAGATAGGCCTCAATAGTTGCAGATTCTATGCTAATTTGCATTAGGCGTGGGTACCGCGTTACTTATGTGTCCACTTACAATTTTTTATTTACAAAGATACACAAAGATTTACAAAGATGACTACTAATACTGTTGGCCTACTCAATCACACTTGCAACTATTCTGAATGTCATCGTGACAGTTCAAAGCGTGATCACAATCAAATAGTCAAAGAGTTATGCAGAGCTACAGCTAGTAAGGCCTATATTATCCACTCAAGCAGCTGCTTGAGAGAAGAGCATGAAAACTCAGCAATTATGAATATTCACCTTGTGTGAAAATATTTAAGTATCACCACTGAAGGATCACACAATGACGATTAAAATAAAATTGTAGAGCGAGTTTGGACTAGACTGATGAACTGGAAAAAATAAGAACAGGAAAAACACTCATTCTCCTGATGAAAATATTCTCTTGGAAGACAATCATTTTTAGGCGGTTCCTACTAGTCCCATTAACTAGTTCCATGCAATAAGTGGGAAGTTTAGAACGAAATGAAGAACATTTATTCATCTAGAACCGTCTATCAACAATTTGCACAGACAAAGCTCACTTGATTAGATGCTATAGCCTACCTCAAGCACAAACCATACTGAGTGCTACTTTGTACACTTGACATACAGGTAACTTACTGATGCTGTCACACATTTATCAAGGAGTAAGTGACAGCAGATAGTGGATGACAATATAGGAATCAATCTCACCGAATTGAAAAAATCTGCTTTCCACTTATGACTTGCATTCATTCACATTCGCCAAGGAGTAAGTGACAGCGGACAATTGATGAAAATACAGCAATGAATCTCAGTCGAATAATACTTGATTCCAGGTCTGCATGCTTGCTCTCGACAAAACGGTGGTTTGCCTAAATTCGTATCTCCGAGGAACCGAATATGTTTAAACAAAATTATTTTAAATAACCAGATAGAGTTTTATTCTGGTTTGATAATATAGGCTTTTCCTCGATGAATGAATTAGCATTTAGGCAATTCTTCAGCAGTGTTGAGATGCAACGATGCAAGTATATTCACCTACATCACTAGAACATTATACTTTTGTAGAAGGGTAATTCTATCTTTGGGTATTACTTTGTTGAACGAGGGTTAGAGAGAAAAGCAAGACTATAGAGTAAGTACCTTTTCTTTGAGCAAGACTATTGAGAAGAGGTTCATCAATATTCATGATCAAATTTTACCTCGCCACGGAAATTCAACCTCGGCAGCTAAAGAATTAGATGATTCCAGGAAACGAACAAGTATACTTGAGCAGATGCCGCAGAGAAAAGTTGTGTAACAAACTATGCTACAATTTTGAATAATTTTTGATGAATGAGAGCAAAACAGATCTACGAAGTTTTCAATTATTTAGATGTTTTGCGTTGTATCAAAAAACATCAATTTTTTGACAAAAATTGCCACTTTTATCAAATATATTATTTATCTGCTTTTCTTTTAATGACTAAAGTAATTGAATTCGAACTGTTACAGCTGATTTAATTGTATTACACGAAAGAAATCTATTTTGACAATTTTCACACGACTTTAGAGCTTGGAATTGATCGAGAAAACATTTGCCGGCACTAAAGAATAAATTATAACGGCATAATATCTCGGATTTTGATTACTCTTAAAGCACGACAAAAATCACTTGTAGTTGAAGGCATTGATTTCCACAATGTGGAAGGTTGATGTTCCCATAGATGATTATGCAATTCCAGCTCGAGCCAATGCAACTCCTTGATAAGATTGAGTGTCCTAGCCAAGAAGTGCTTCGGTCAGCGGTTATATTGCCTAAATTGGCAATGATTCAGAATTGCGGAAAATTTTAGGTTCGGCTACAAATTATGCGAAGAATTAACACCAAACATTCATATGAACCGCATCCTTTTGCAGCTCTACAAAGCGTCTGTCGCACCACTGTGATGAGACCACAATGTGAGATGCCATTTATCTGTGACATGATGTAAAAGGACTGAAAAACAGCGGAAATTTTGTAATAGTAATTCTTGATTTAATTGCAGCATTTCAATCATTTAGCAGCGACAATTGGTACAAGCCACGGCTAATCAAATTACCGCTTGCAGCATATTCCTGAAAATGTACAAATTGTAGAGAGAAATTTATATTTTCTCAAAATTTTCAGTTGGTATTCAAATAATAACAGAAAATTTTACGTGGACGGGAATGCTTCGTGTGTACAGCAATAGCCGGGTGCCCGAACTCAATACATGTATCTTCCGGCGACCACCGTTATCCCATTAAAATTCCGACCTCTGCCCGACCAATTTTTTTGTTTTAAAATGGTCTAAAACCACTTCAGTGTCAACCTGCTTTCGAAGGAAGTAGCCCTAGTGAGCACAGAATGCGTGTCAAGTCATTTCATGCTTCACGAAGTTTTCCCGCTACCCAGCTTCGTTACGAATTCGTTACGCGGGTGGGCGATCTAACGGGTACTATATGGAAACATGGAAATATATTTATATAGTCCCGCCAGGACGAGCCTCTGCATGGAACGAGACACAGAATGTTATATACCGTATGACTACTACGAAAATGCGCGCCTTCCAAGTTTTAACGTGTTCCTTGATCTACAGACAAGATCAAGGAAATAGACAATTAGTTGAAGGAAAATTTTCGACCAATATGTCTGCTTGGTGTGCTTGCTCCGACTAAGCGAGTTTGCGGTATAGTCTTCTATTACGTTCTAATCCTGTGCTAAGAACAAATTCTATATGCGATATTTGCAAGAGTGGTTGTAGATGCTCAAGGGTTGAGCTGAAATTTGATCAAAATTTCATGTTTACCTTTCTAAGATGCTTGTTGAATCCAAATTTGTTTGGCTTTGGTAGGTAAAGGTAGATGATCTTCATGACCTGAAGATACATCATGCCACAAACTAGGCCTATGAGTTAATACATCTCGCATAGTCAGGGCAAACACACCAAACCGACATTTCGGTCAAAAACTTCGATTTTCCTTCAATTAGCATGTCCTTTTTCTTTGAACTTGTCTGCATATCAAAGGAACACGTTAGAACTCGGCAGGCGCGCATTTTCGTAGTAGTCATAGGCATTAGAACATTCGTTGAAAGTTTCATCTTCGGTCTTGTTCCATGCAAAAGCTCGTCCTGGCGGAGGGACTATTTCTATCTTTACATAGTATTTGCTATAATCATTATCATGTCCAAAAATGTCCGAGAAATGGGCATAAAGGAGCAAATAAGTATGAATAACAAGGAGGAAATAAAAAATTATGAATAGCAAAATGTTTCTATAATTATCTGACTACTGTTCTGTCCGACCTCGATGAAAATCTACGTAGTCTAGGTCGAGGTTATTGTGATTTCGGTGAATGTGGGAGGCACTAAATTTAGAAATTCAAAAAAGCGCATATTAAATGTCCGCCGAATTGCATTGTGCAAAGCAGCTACCACTATACTGAAAACTTGCAAAGTGGTTAGAACTGCTAAAATTAGAAAAGTCGATATCTAAGCTTACAAATGAGCGTGAAACGTTGCATCTCATCAGAGAGTGCATTTTGCTGCATCATAACTTGACCCAACCCATCAGCAGACAGAAAAATTCTTTTTTCTAGTACGCATTGCACGTATTCCAAACTAAGTGGTGTCCAACTGTCTATCAGACTAGTTTTATTTTGTTATAATCTCAAATGCATTTGAGTACCCTTTTTAAGAATTGATCATCCTTTTTCAGAGGCAATGAGAAAACTCCATCACAAAAATGGAAATGCCAGGATCAAGGTCCTTGTGGGGAATTGGCTATAACAAGCCGCAGGGTTGAGCTGCCGGACGTAGAGGGTGACGTGGAAGACGATCAAGTGCCTGAGTAAAGACATTTGATAATGTGTGCATGTGTTCGAATAGAATCGTTTGTGTGATGGTTTGTTTTTTGCTATTCCGGAATATCGCCTTCTGATTTTCACAGTTGCAGCTGTGGGTAAGTTGGACTGTGTATTGATTGAGGTGGACTTTCGCCAATAAGGGCTGATAAAATGTAGCGTAGCGCCAGTGTAGCAGTTGGTGGTGATTAGTAGCAACTACGTAGCGTCGCCGTAGCACTACGTGGCATCCAGTAGCAGATGCGTAGGTAGAGTAGCACAAGGTTCTGCTACGTAGCATACCGCCCTGTGGGAACGCATCTTGCTAATATCAACAGATTATCTGGCGAGGTAGCGATTTTGTGGATAATTTTTTAAAGGTTCATTTTCGTGTAAAAACTATCTCCGCATGTGAAAATGGTCATCATTTATCCAAAAACGTGTGTAAAATTAAAAAACGACAGGTGGCGAAAAAGTTGCTATAATTAGTTGGTAGATATTTGTTTACTAATGCGAGCTGATTTTTCGCCAACCGGCGAAATCGTGGATATTGTAGCAACTAATTAGTGGTAAGTAGTAATGTTGGTATATTACCTTCACATGAAAATGTATTGTATTCTCAGTCTGATCTGATAAAAAGGGATCTTTTTTAATTCACGAAGTCTTAAACTAAAAGAAGTATTTATCTTCCATAAATGTCGCAGTGAATACTATGATATTATTCAAATATTTGTCATTGTTGTAAATTATTGAATGTCAAGAGATGTTGCGAAAATTGATATATGCGGATTCTCTATATTCTTATCATTATCAAAGAATGATAGTCTGCACTTATTTCTTAGATAGATTAGCCATATGTGGGGGATAGTGAGGAGGTGAGGGAGAGAATAGAGCCTCGACTGTAGAGACGGATTACTAAAAAAAAATAAGAAAGTCAAAAAGTAAAAGGTGACATATAGAGCGCGAATTGTCGCCGGCGAACTTCGCCAGCGAATATCCCGCAAATATGACTGAACTTTAGCATGATATTCTGCAGCTGACATTCGCCAGCTTTTCGCAAGATTCGTTCCCACAGGGCGGTAGCAATTGGTTCCTCAGCGTAGCGGTAGGTTGCATTATAAGGTCATTTCAGTAGCGGCAACGTTTCAATTGGTAGCAACAAGTAGCACCATGCTACGTAGCAGGAACGTGGCCTATGCCGCCATTTTTATTGGTTTCTGCTACGCATTTCTGCTACTCCCCCGCTACGTAGCAGATACGTACTTTGTTAGCCGGGAAGAACCTTCTTTTTTTTATCATACTCCCGACAAGACTTTCTTATAAAACAGTAAAATTTCCACGTAGTCTTTCACACATATATTTTCCAACATTTCTATTTCTTGCTTTACAAGAGTCATAAAATTTTTACAAACAAACTTATAAGTTTGTGTCTCTTTCTTGCATTGTTTGCCGAAGGAAAGCAGTAGTTTTACGGGATCACACCTTGAAATATCGAACGGTTCTAAAACACAGATATGTTTTTGACTTACTTTCGCCGATACAACAAGCATCGTAGCAGTATCGCCTTCATTTGACACATGTGAAGTGCAATGGCAGCGTATACTGAGAACCATGCCACAGATAGATGAATCCTTACTTTTGTAAATGGTCGAAGAGCGCATACCACATCGTAAACACACAGCTAAGATAAGTGATGATTCTAAGATCGGAAGAAAAGGTGAGCAAGATTTGGAAACTGTCCAATGCTGATGAAGATGTGCCAGTCGGTGGAAGCAGCTGTTACAGTTCTGGCAATTTAATGAATTACCTACACTTATATAGTGATGATTTGAAACAGGCAATAGGCCGTATTTACTAACACTTTGTTTGTGAACAACGCGATAATGCCACGCAGCTACAAATTTGTTTGAAAAAACCATATTACAAATAGGACAAAATGCTATTACCGTTGAATTGTCGTCCTGACCATCAATTTCAGCAACATTCGGAATAACTAAATTTAAGCATGTCTCTACACAGTCACTGTCAGAATCAAGAGGTTCTCTAATTGATTTAAGAGTGAAAAGACTTGCCGTTTTATGAGATGAATCGGTCAAATGACACATCATCTTGCATAGTTGTTTATCATTAAACGCACACCAGTCACACATATACATATCGCAAGTAGTTGTGGAATCCGAACTCGCACAGGGATTCTCTGATGAAATAGCGTTATTCACGCCTTTAGTGTTCATTTTCCAGTCAATCGATTGATCGAAAATCTTCAATTCAGAATCGTTTACTGTAATATACTCCTCTTTATCTTGTAGAGTATTAGGCAAGAAACTTTCGTCGTAATCGCATGAATTTACACATGATTTTTCCTTGTGGAGCTCTTTCATCTGAAAATTAAAAAAAATTGGGAATTAAACGATCTTCATGAGATTAGAGTACATACATTTGGTGAAATATTGCATGTGACAAGTTCATGGTAATTAAAAAATTTGGATCCTTATGGGTTGTCTTCCCAGTAGAACTGACATCGCGCTTGCATGTCATTCTTTTGTCGGCGATTGTTTTACTGAGAATGTCATGGGAAAGCAACAGTCTCAAAAAAATCATGGGTAAAATCTTTCGAGTACACGGATGCATGGTGAGCGATGTCCTTCTGAGGCATTCATCCACCTGCTTCAGAACCCTAAGGCAGGGACTGCAATTCGCTGTAGGGCGATTTACGGAGGAAACTAAAAAAAATAGATCTATTTGCTGTTAGTGTGTGAATAAAAGCCACTCACAGAGCTTTAAAGCATCATACAATCGTCCAGAAATTTGTCTACATGTTGACAGCCATCCGACAAGCGTAGACCAACTTATGCTAAGGTCAAAATGTTCGCCAACTCCTTAGTCGAAGAATTAAAGTACAGACTTATTACGAGGGTCAAGAAGAGAAGATCCTTTTCAAAATATCTCATGATCTTTGAAGTCACATGCATGCTGCTCTAGATAATCATGACATGATAGAATTTCAGTTCATACATCAATTTATTTCTTGTCCATTATGAAACACAAATAGCCACACGTGATACCACATGGAATTTTGAATCGGTAAAATGTTGCTCTTAGAATGTTTGACAAACTATGAATAGTGAGGAATAACGGCATCATACGGGAGGTTGTTCATATTTTGAAGCAGAACACATTGCTCACTTCTCGGGTTTATTTTTAGCCAAAACGTGTTAATACAGTTATAAACAGTACAGAGTCCCGACGTTTCGAGTGTCACACTCTTCCTCTGTGGCACAGCCGGCTAGCACAGCATTGCATTAAACAGGGTTCGCACAGAGAGTGAGGAAGAATTTTCGAAGGCATCATTCAACAAATTTTCGAGGGTATCACTTATACTCAATAATAGCTCTGTTTGAGATCAATAAAGCTTAACATGTCATCTTAAGATAACATATCCTAAATTAATGCCCCATTTATAATACTGAATTTTATGCATGACAAGAATTCTCCACGCGAGAAAAAGCAAAATTTAGTTCTATGATTGAAAAGGAAAACTACTTTCTCCTGAAGTTAATTGTATGTCTATATTGTCATAAAATGATAAAACGTAAATCTTACAAAAATTGCACACAGCATTTGATAATTTTTCAGTGATACAAAGGAATATAAGTATTCAAGAAAGACACGTCACAACGAGGAGTTTTGGTAATTTAGCTCAAAAGATCAATGTCACCAGTCAAATCTTTGTTAAAATCCATGTCAGTGAGCAGCGCAATTAAATTACGAGTGCTTATAAATAACAAAACAATCCACCACTCATTTCAGTAGACTAAAAGAAGTTACAAAGTCATTATCATATCTACAAACTTGGTGTTCCTCAGTTTTAACAGAAAAATGACGAGAGTGAAATAACAATATAAATAATTACGAGAAACATAAAAACAATAACTGCGAGTAATGATGTGATTCATACGTTTTTTCTAAGTCTCAGTTCAATATTCATAACAAAAATTAATTACAACCAAACATTATGAAACAAAAATAATTTGATCAGCTATAAATTTCAATATTGTAGAAACTAGTAGAAATTGTAATGAAATTGAATTACTAGTAGATTGTAGAAAATCATGTCATCTTATCAAACAGTGATTCGTGATACCAGATAGAACACAAAAACTTCATGATCAAACTAGTAACTAGAATAAACTAATAAAAAAAATGTCAATACATCGAGTTGTTGCTTTTTGTCGGAAGAATTATTCCTAAACGCGTTGCTTCTTGTAAGAAGAGCAAACGTCTTCTCTTCTTCGGCTTTTTTGGCCAATTCACCAGCACTGGATAACAAGTCTTCAATTTCGAGCGTTGAACACCTCTCCTTTTCCCGTAGTTCATCGACTTCATACAATGAACGCTTGCGTTTGTTTTTCGATTCATCATTTGCTGTCTTCCTGGCCCCTTGTGTGAGGTAGTCCTGAAAACGCATTCTGCTAGCTGAACATGAACGCAATAGCTCTTTTGTCAACAGAACATCTGCATTTCTCCGATTGTCCGAACATGGTCAACTATCAACCGAAGTGAGTGGAAAGTCTTTTCTTGAAGATTGACAACCTCAACCTCTTTATTAACTGAAAACCCTCTCTCGACAGTAGCCTGGTCATGCAGAAGGAGCAAAAGACTTGATACCACCTTCCAAAGATCAGAATATTTCTTCATTATTGACTGAAGGAACACATCGATTCGATCGTCTTTGTCACGCTGAAACTCGAGAAAGCGTGACTTGTTCGGAACAACATCATCATTTAGAAACCTTTTGAATTCGTTTAAAATAGTATCAGTCTTTGTCGTTGACTTTTCTTATATTTGCCAATTTCACTAAAGCACTCTTGAACTTGGTTATGCATGCATCGGGTTCATTTGCCATTTTATTTGGATATACGTATGACAAGTTCCTTACGAAACAGACTTTCAACGCAGCTACCGGCATACAACATTCACACATTTTAAATGTTGCATTACATGAATGTAATTTTGCAAATTTTGAAAAAAAATTTCCCAAAAAACAAACATCTCACAGATACTTTTCATTCACCGAAATTTCGAGGGTTTTCGAGAAAAACACAGATATTCGATGGTTTTCGATACCCTCGAAAAAATCGTGATTTTCGAGGGTCTGTACGAACCCTTATTAAATGCAAACTTCGAATGATCGAACACTCATCTAATTAATTCATTCTTGCGATTAATGTTCGGAGAAAGTCTGTGAATAAGATTGTCTTCAGATACACGAGTCATCAGCGGATTGTTCTGCTGATCAATGATATCAATTCTAAAAGTGTCAATGCTCGTATTGGCACGATCATGATAGAACAACTGAGTATGGTCGTACAAAAATCTTTTGTTATCTCTCTGTTGTATGCTATGTTTATGCTCACGGAATCTAGCTTTTAGTGGCCGTTATTTTTTTAGTCGTGATCGATCCCATTGATAAGACAATGCGCACTTTTTACCGTAGATTGAACAAAATTAGTGACTTTGTGAACGGCTTACGAAAAACCAAGGTATCCTTTGGCTTATGATCTTTTCTATCAGCATACAACTTATCTGGTTTGGAACCACTGGTTATCAATTTTTCAGTATTTACGTGCTGAATATTGCTGGCATCAGCTTGCTTTTCTGTAGCAGCATTTTCAGATTTCTTCAAAGGTAGGTGGGTAGATTCATCCTCTATTATTTGAAGAATACAAGTATCATAATTATCCTTATTGCAAATAACAAAGCGATTAGTTTTGTCTGAAGACACAGCCATCAGATTGCAATAATTTAAAAAAGATTAAAAAATGATCTACAAAATTTGCCATCTTTATCGATAATCTTCACGGCTTCAAACGCCATAGCTACCCAGAAGAAAGCTTCTGCTCTCCAGTGTTAACGCTATCCCAAGGATGTATGGCTTGCCAAAACTTCATAAGGACAACATCCCTCTGCGACGGATTCTGAGCACGTCAGGATTTATAACTCACACCACAGCAAGCTGGTTGGCTGATCTTTTGAAACCAGTGAGAGACTATTTCGGTGCTTACTTACTGTTTGCGTGATTCTTTCGATTTTGTTGACTCTTTTCAGAATTTGAATGTCTATAATCAAAAGATGTATTCGCTAGATGTAAAGTCGCTGCTCAACTGCGTTCCTGTCAGTGAAACAATAGACATCATTATTGCCACCATTGAGAATGAGGGTTTTGACAATCGTTAGCCATTGCCTGTCTTGAGACGGTTGTTAGAGCTTTATAAGTTGAACGCCCAATTTCTTCTTCATGGTAGCTTTTTTCGAAAAGTTGATGGGTGTGCCATGGGTAGTTGTTTAGGAACTGCATTTGCCGACATTTTCATGGGGTATTTGGAGCATTCCTTGACTAATGTCATTCAGAGTCGTCGTATATATTATGTTCGCTATGTTGATGACTGCTTTGCTCTTTAAAAGAATGGTGATGTACATAGTATTTTATCTTGTTTTAATGAATGCCATTGTCTCTACATGTGAAGAAGAGCGAGACGGTTGCTTGTCATTTCTTGATGCAAAATGTACAAAGCGTGTAGACTATCCAGACCTCTGTATATAGAAAAAGTGTATGGAGCGGTCTGTATATTGGCTAGTTTTGTTCCGAGACATTACAAAGTCGTTATTTCACCTGCCGTCCCGCATTTGTTCATCAGAATGTCTACAGTCAGAATTTGTTTTTTTGAAGTTCGTCCTCATAGCCAATGACTATCGGACATTATTCATAGAAAAATATTGTAAAGTTTCTATTGCCAAAGATGTCATACATGCAAATGGTCATGAAAAGCCTGCCTATGTTCATGTACCCTTGATATCTCTCATTTCAAGCGTTTACTTTGTGATATTTTGAAAGTGTTTCCTGCTGCTAAGCCAATTGTCATTTTTGACACTATTCGTGTTCCGGCTTCAGGTACCAAGGATCGTTTGCCAGTTTCTGTCAATTCTAATGCTATCCATAGTTTCAATGCACTTGCAGTAGCAAGTACATAGGCAGAACTGGTAGGCGGCTTGGTGACAATTCGTGAGCATGTTCTAATTGGCTTCACAACACAAACTGTTGTCGACCACGCTCCAATCGGCCAACATCCAGTGCCATCACTCGTCATCTTCAATTATGTTTTTGTAATGTTGATGACGCATTATATCGCTTTAAGATTGTTTTCCGTCCTGGGGCAATTCCATAAATAACGCACGGACGCTTTGACAAAAAGTGCGCACGTCTATGCGTTACAGTGACCCTTTGACCTCTAGCGTCGAAAGAGGGACCATTATTTAATATTTGAAAATTGATTAATATTTCAGACCAATCTGGCAATGGTATGGTGTAATTTTCCTGTAAATCGTCGCACTTCATGTAATACGTCATACACCCGTTTACATGTGATTTACAAAGATCTACATTCAAACTGTGTTGTACGAGACTACCGTCCAGCTGTCTTGGTGTTCCGCTGCCTCCATGGTACAGCACCAGTCTATCTTGCTGAGGAACTCACAACGGTCAGCAGCATCCCTAACAGGAGTAGCTTCCGATCCGCTCATACTCAGGATCTCATGATTACCTCAAGCCGACGGAAGAAAAATGGTGCCCATGCCTTTCCTTCTGCCGCAGTACGTTTGTGGAGCAATCTCCCACTCGAAGTGACCAACCATTCCTCCCTTCGTCCTTTCAAGCGCTCACTCAAAGCCTTTCTCTTCTATCGATCTTATCCCCAGGGCTAATTCAGTTCTGGATGTACTGTTGGTCCAGCACTTCTTGTACGATGCGCTACTCTAATATTGTTCTGTGAATAAATAAATGGATTAATTAATAAATGTGAATTCGCTTAACATCATTCCATTTCTCATCTGTAAGTTCTTTGACAAGTAGCCTACATCCCTGAAGAGAATGGCCGAAACTGCTGTGCATCAGATTTTTAGAATCATAATGCAAAAATGACTTCAGTCAATATATAGTTAAATTGTAATGTGCTCCAATTTCTATTAAAATTGATGAGAAGCAAATTTTAACTACAGCAGGACATCTACCTTTTCGTCGTTACATTCACTGGTCGCAGGAATCTCCAACATATCGTTCAATTCGCGAAATGGATTGATACTATTGTTAATGACACGAATGTCAGTAGGAAAAGAGCCACTCAATCTCAAAACTGATTGCAAGGGCCATCCACGATTATTCGAATGCAGCATGCTGCAAAACTTCTTCTGTGCAAATCCTATGTCGCTACTTGAATGATGATTCATCTTTGCAACCTGAAAATGCGCACATCCAATGAGGCAAAACTGATTCATGTTAGCATATGTCAAGATCTGCATTGCATTTTAGAAATACTGCCCCAATCTCAACGTATTCCCTATAATTGAGACTCTATGTTGTCCCATTCTATGCATGACATCCTTTCAGGCTTCTGCTCATGACAACTCGTAGCATTTGAATTTTGTGTAAATCTGGATGTCCTGATGAAGATTAAGAGCGGGTGACCGACTCTTATCCGAAACTGTTCGAATAAAGTCTACAGGGTGGCTAGCGGTTTCCGATATCAATTTTGCAGGACCTTTGCATGATTTTTGAAGGATTTTTAAGAAATTTGCATTATCATTTAGCAATAATTTATTAAGCACTACATTTGGGCAGTTCCAGTAACTGATTTTTAGTGTTGTAACAACTTATTAAGGAATGTATAATTATCAATACTGCAACAGTTGTCGCACGTGGCGAATGATGAAGACCTATTTGGTACAACAAGTAACAATTTACATCGATTTTTGTAGCATAACTTGCCAGAAAAACAAATTCTTGATTCGAACAAAACCAAAATTCGTCCTCTCTTACTGTTAGTGGCAAGAATTAAAGCTTTCAACCTTACTGTCAATTTCAAGAAATCAGTCATCAAACCGCAAGGAAAGATCAACTACCTAGGTTTAACCCTAAATTTTCCTCGGCTACGTTACCATCCTATCGAAACTCACATGAGAACTCTCAAAAAGATCGCTTCTACAGATGGCTTTACTAAGTGGCACCTGGAGCGAATCTACGGCTTCTGTGCCTTCATATTTTTTACCACGCTTGGCTTGTACGCTCTTCTCCGTTGGCCCCCTGACCGGTTACGTCGGTTACTTACTTTGCTCTTAGACCGCAACCTCTTCTTGTGTCGGCTGCCTCCAAAAGCCTTAGCGGCCATCTATTTTGACGCGCAACTACATCTGCGGCAGCAATCACCGACAATCGCACTTTCGTACACGTGGTTCATTTTGAGGAAAACCACCAAGCTCACGCGGAGATGTTATCACAGCATTGTGTGCAAAGGGCACTATGTTTGCCATGCTTAACCACTTAATGATCAGTTAACAGTCTCAGAGTCTCGTATGTGCCTACCGATGTCAACACTGCTGATGCGCCGTTGAGGGTACAACCTCTCAGGTATACTCTTCCGTCCTTAGCATTGTGCACCTGCCATTTCGCGAGCTCCTTTCACACTAGGAAGGACCTCTGGAATGAGATGCGTGATCAACACCAGGTCCGGTACTGGTGGAACCGGTGGTATCCCATCTCATAGGTCCCTGTCAAGGCTGTCCAGGCTGAAGCGTCATCCATTCTCTGCGCACACCGCCTGCTCTTCCATCAGAAATTAATCTTGAGAAGCCCGGTGTGCTTAGTTTCAATTACTATTATTAATTGAAGTTGATGAGAGTTCGTTGCGGCACGGACTAAAAATTAGTAATTAATTATTGCTACGTTGTTATAATGTCGCTCATTTTCTAAACTGTGTGGTATTGTACAAGTTTTATCGTCATAATTTACGTACGCGGTAAAGTCCACGATTCTTCTGTCAAAAACTTGGAATTTTTGATATTGGGTTTATACTGAAGGGGAGGTTATCAGAGCCAGGAAACACTAAATCAGTACAACAAGCATTATAACTCCCAGAGAAAGATAATTCAAAATACTACTTCTTTTGACGAAGGTGACTTTTTGCTGGATCGATCACCATTTTGCAGGACTTTTGCATGATTTTTTACAGGTCTAACAATTTTTTCAGGACTTTTGCAGGTTTTCAGGTTTTTGCATGATGTTAGCCACCCTGAGTATAGGACCAGTTGATTTATAGGACTTTAACCATCAAAATATCCAATACTTTCCAAAGATCTACATACAATCCGCGGTTTGGAGATTTTTTGGCTATAAATTTGAATCCAATTTCAAGAGTGAGTCACAGAGTTCTTGAAATATTAAATTGCATGTAGAAGTTAAGTTGAGCGAACACATCTACAGTAGTATTCGGATAACTCGTCATCGAAAAAATCCCTTCAAAATCTGCTACCTAGCACATATATTCAACTTCGCTTAACTCGTCAAACCGACTCGTAACTCGTAATAGAAAATAGTCCAAAAAGAAAGTTTCTTCGGATAATTCGTCAATATTTTTTCGCACTTGTTCAGCTTAACAGTAGGCCACTGGTTTGGGCTATCACTATCCGTGTACCAGAGAGCCGTGTACCGTAATTTGATACAGTGTACATGAATTTCATTTCTTACCAACAATAAGAAAAATTAAATTATTACTGATTAACTTAGAATTTTTAAGTAGCAGCCTACATGCAGAATAACATGACACATTCAGGTAGATTCCCTCTATGGATTTCTTTATATGGAAGTGAAACGCTGAAAAATACCTTATATGGAATTCTGCATATTGAAGAAGTCTGCACACGAGATCATGTGACTCATTTGTATCTCAAAGGCTAGCTGAGATGATGATTCAGCTACATATGATGATTCAATCCGATTACAGTCTCTAGACGATCAAAGGTAGGCCTACATGTATTTGGGGGGAAATAAAACAATACCATCATTTGTACAGTCTGTCACCGTTGTGTACAGCTGACACTGTTTACAAATAGTACTGTACTGCAAACTTACAAATAGTACTGTATATTCACCTACATACACGTAGTAGGAAGCAGGCTAGCAGGCAAGTTTAATACATATAGGCCTACATGTACATATACACATGTACTATCTAACAAGTTAAGCTTTGTAAGTACTGTATTACATGCATGTACATTGTAAACGTACATGTATTAGGGATGAAGTTGGCGGTGTAGCTGTGATATTATACTATATTTCAAATATCATTAATGTGCATTCAATGTAAGTGGTTAGCCTTATCATTAAAATAACAACTTCGGATTACTCGTCATGTTTGGCCGCTCCCCAGGGGTGACGAGTTATCCGAATGCTACTGTATATAACATTCATACAACATTTAAATCACCGTTGGAAGGGATGTCTTTGTGAAGACTAGTCACGGCAAGAGATAGGAATAGAGGTGTAGCAGAGCGAAGTGGACATAGTAACCCAAGATTTACCACTCCATCTGATTACTACTTAGTGTTTAAATGTTGAACTCTTTAAATGTTGTATTCCTGGTCACTTGATAATGGTTCTGGTATATTGTCAAAATAGTTATTGAAGATCAATAACTAACAAGAAGATATTTTAAAACTTGGTTATTCTAACTTAAGAAGGCTATCAGAAATGAATGTAAGAAAAATAACCTCAACAATACTGCAATTATAAGATTTTTAACGTCTTAGTAGTCCTACCCATTCCGGAAGGGCGACGATTCGGTCTCCTCATCTCATTTTTTGATGTGATCCTCCAGAAGGCAATCCGCCCGACCTACGATTTTGTGACCTAAAGTTTCACGCATTTTCAAACTTTTCACTGAAATCGTTGAATTTGTCACGTTGAATTTTGGAAAGTATTTTTTTTCGAAGGTCTCAAAATGCCTACTTCTTGCAAACTTTTCGCATGATAGCTATTTACGAAACGGATCGATTTCCAATGTCAGTACATTTTTGACAAATGTGAGTCCATGAATCATATCATCATCTTAAATACCATGGCCATCGAATGTAGCATTGGAAATTCAAATGTTAAGTATCTGCTGCTTATATTTTTTAGTATATGGGAATCATGTAAGTAGTCACTTCCATGTCTTTTCATTATAATTAAAATTTATAGTGTCATCCTTCTTCACATAATTACATAGGCCTATGGAGCTACTTTGAGCTGTTGAACATCATTACACAGACACATTGGAAAGGTTACTGTTGAAGGAAAATCTTCTACATTTCTTATGCGTATGTTTGACATGTAGACTATTCCGCGTAGGGCTTACACATCGATCTTGTCGATCTCATTTTGTGCGGACAAGTAACAACTTCCTTCTATACTCAACTGGTTTAGCATTGTAAATAGCAATGATTGAAGAGACAGAATAATGTCCTCAGACATGATGTTTGCCCACGCGAGCTGGCACTCTCCAATCTTAATCATGGAGGAGATTTCTGACTAAGATTCGATAAAATTTCAAAATTTTCAAAAAATGTCAAAATTGTTGATTTTTAAGTCTTGAATTGCTTTATACAATATGGAGATGAACGAGTTGGGGAAAATAAACATCACGATAAGAATTAAGCTCAGACCCTAAATGTTGTACCGTGAATTTTATGTGATTTTGAACATTGGTTTGGAAGTCAACGGTAACGACGATTCAGTCCTACGCGCTTCAGAGTCCGGTATGGATAAGGTTAGAATGAAGGTCTTAAAATGAATGTATAGTGGAAGCCATGTAAGCCTACATGTACATTCGGATTGTCCGTGTGTAGGTCTAATTTGGTTGGCTTCAATTCTTCCAAAATTTGTAGTTTCTTCGCAGTTCTTTCACGCATGACGATACTCTATGTCTCTCAGGGAGCTGCATGTGGATATGTTCAAGCAACGAAATGTTTAACAAATTAGAGCATTTTATAATGGTTTCGTGTTATTGCGGAGACCATAAGTACATCGACAGGGCGAAACGACGCTTGGGAGACTGATTCAAGATATATTTGAATAAACAATGTGTCCATGGTGAGATGTTGAGCACATCATGGATCATAAAGCCCTTCTTGCTAAGTTCATATCCACACGTAGAATCCAGAAAAGCATTCAATATGAATACTGTCAGGTGTGAGAACCACGGGAGCGAAAAATTTCGGATGTTTTGTTCATCAATGAAGTTCGATACATGTATGTACTGGAAAGCATTTTTAAAAGACTTCTCAAATATTTTGCACTTTTGATAATTTGATCCTTTTATTTTTTCGTTTTTTTCTAAAAATGGCTCGCTCAAGACAAAAAATCATCGCTCGCTCGCTCATGCGCTCATCAAAAAATTTGGAAAAATGCAGCTCGTGCGCTCGCTCAAAACACTACTCACAAGTGAACTTGTAAGTCACTCTTTTAAGTACACTACAGTAAGTTAATCTCAGTGAGAAGATGTTATTATTACTTTATTACTATTGTTATTGTCATGTTTATATGACGCTTACATTACCCATAGCTATGTTGCCTGTTAGTAATCATTTTCACACATTTTTGAATGTAATGGCCTTGTAGTCGATAGTGGGCAAAACGCCACTCGCATGTACGAGAAATTCAATAAAATAAAATAAATAAATAAATGATAATAAGCACATTTTGTCAAAAGCATTGCGACAACTTCATTACGGAGCATTTGGTGCATCTCCGCAACTTCACCTCTTTCTGTCAAAATGCTAAATTTTTCACGCAAGTGTGGAAACAATCAAAGGGATTACGCTTGATTTCTTTTCTCTACTTGATTTTCAGGGTTATTTTATTCATTTCGATAGTAGCATAATCTTAATGACAATTTTATTAAAGCATTTCATTCATGGTATTGTTTGAAGCGGCGTCATTTCATAGACTGTCACTTGTGAAATTTGTTCAGTTGTTGCAAATTTTTCCAAGCTATGTTGCCATCCAATTTACATGTCTTAGTATTGTGGGGCAGCACAACCAGCAGGGGTACTCGTGTATCACCGATCCGGACATGCTCACCAAGGTTGGAGTAGAGGTAGAGTACATCTTGAAGGGTCGGCGAGTCTCGGCTTTTGTCTGTTACGGGGCATAGTACTATCACTACTGTGCAGTGAATTTACTGTAGTTAGGGGAGTTGGAGATGATGAAGCTTTCTCAGCGTAAGTGGAGACTTGTTTGTTGACGGAAGTTGTAGCACATAAACAAGACTCCACTTGCGCCGAGAAAGCTTCATCATCTCCAACTCCCCTAACTACAGTAAATTCACTGCACAGTAGTGATAGTACTATGCCCCGTAACAGACAAAAGCCGAGACTCGCCGACCCTTCAAGATGTACTCTACCTCTACTCCAACCTTGGTGAGCATGTCCGGATCGGTGATACACGAGTACCCCTGCTGGTTGTGCTGCCCCACAATACTAAGATATGTAAACTGGATGGCAACATAGCTTGGAAAAATTTGCAACAACTGAACGAATTTCACAAGTGACAGTCTATGAAATGACGCCGCTTCAAACAATACCATGAATGAAATGCTTTAATAAAATTGTCATTAAGATTATGCTACTATCGAAATGAATAAAATAACCCTGAAAATCAATGAGAGAAAAGAAAGAGAATACAAAAAATTAGAAAAGTTACAAGGTTACCAAGGTAAAGAAAGACTATCTACAAACTCTTCTTGTCTAAACAGGTCAGGTTTAAACCGTAGAACGCACATAGACTCGGGCGTACGTAAAAAAGAAGCGCTCGTTGATGAGGAAAATCACTTTGAAAAGGCCGGCAGCTACTAAAGAGTCGCAGATGCATACTTGAAGATGTCTTGTTATTGCACTCTCTCGCATCCTTGTCGATCTTGGCGGGCACTTGAGAGGGTGCTGCAGCCATCGTGGAATGTGCTAAGCTATCCTCTTTGATAGTGATTCTAGTGCCCGCCAAGATCGACAAGGATGCCAGCGAGTGCAATAACAAGGCATCTTCAAGTACGCAGCTGCGACTCTGTAGTGGCTTTTCTCACTAACTAACCAAGCGTGCTCAATTGTTTCCCAAATTTTCGAGCTGTGGCTTGATCATGATCAATAAAATGATGAAATCAGATCTTCGTGTACAAACAGATTCAAAACTTTAATCATAGCATAATAAAAAACTTAAGAAGATTCTGATCAGTGTTCGTAGTACGTCAGCTCAGAATTTTCGGGCCTCTAAATTTTTTTCGGGCCACGGTTTTGGATATGCTTTAATGAACGTATCCACGAACCTATGCACTTTCGTAGATGTGCGTTTATGCTAGTCATTCATTACAGAACATAACGATTTTCATTTTGCCAGTAAGATACATGTGAGTGAGGAAGATTGAGACAAAGTAATTATTTCAATATTTACTGAAAAGCAAATCTTTGATGCGTATAACTATAAAACAATAACCAGAGAGTCTTCAAACATATTCATGTCTTTATCATATTCGGGCGAAAATACACGTGGCTGATGATCACATATACATGTATATGTGATCATCAGCCATATATATCTCCATATATATGGAGGACTATTTTATCTCATAATTCTCTTTAAGCACCATAATTCGATAGTTTTCAACTAGGATAGAATTAAGCCAAATAGAAATTCAAGGCAAGCTGCTGATATCTTCATAATATGAAAAAAATCAACATTTGGATCACAATTTCTATCTTGATTGAGAACGATTTCATTATCGGTTCACGATGGTAGAGGAACTACTTTCTCTGGCGTTTTTCTCGAACGATGCTTTGCACACAGGAAATTCCAGAGCTTTTCTTTTGAGTACAGATACCCCTTATTGTTCTTGAGTTGCAGCTGAAAGCCATGCCTTGTTAGATTGCGATCTTTATTTCAAAGGTGAAATATAAACATAGATGCAAGGTTCCATTGTTACACAGGAATCCTTGAATAAAACTTATTGATGTACATACTAAGAAATCCTAGAATGCACAAGTATAGAGTGTATAATAAGACTATTGCATCAATATGACACCAGTAATGCTGCCATATCGACGAGTGTGCGCTAACGCCCGGGACTTCTTCTTGTAATTTTCTTTTATAACTGGGGTGTGCTTGAAGACACAAATCTTTCAAATGCTTACATTTTAGCCGAAAATTCTATAACAACCGATACTTTGCTTAAATAGGTCCAATGTTTCATGAAATAGGCATGTCTTCCAACTCAGAGGAGATTACTGATGCTCTTAACTTTTGAAAGCTAATTTTTAAGTTTTCTTTGTCACTACGAATGTTCCGGTCATTCCATTGCTTCCATTTAGACCATTCTTACGATGACCACTTTAGCTTGACAACCATCGAACGAATAGAGAAGTCTTTGAACGATGAAATCGATTAGATCTAAGTGCAACATCTTTGAGAGCAAGAAATAGACATTCTGCTAGAAATAAAGAAGAATCCCATATCTCTAAAGGAAACATGTTATTATCGCTATACCCAAATTTTCCTCGATCAACAATGGATCTATCAATGCTTACTGAACGGATAAAATCATTCCAGCTATGAACACTATACCTCAGACTTCAAAAAAGCCGACGAAGAAAACTACACATTTCCTCTGATTCTATCACTGAAAGAAACTGAATAGTGCTATACGCAGTAATCCACCGAACGGCTCACAATGTACGCACAAACCGTATCAATAGCAACAACATACAAGAAAAACAACTAAGAATGAAAATCGTGTGTTATGGGCATTTTTCGATTCTCCACCACTCAAGAAATTCAGAAGACATGAGCATTAATTATCACCGGTACTACAAATAGCTAAGCAAATTTGTGCAAATTCTTTGACGAAACTTTTAGAAATATATTGCTTCTTCGAAAGAGAATGAATCACTATGTGAAAAGTCATCTTCGTGATTTTCTGCAAGGCAACATCGTAAGGTTGCATTGAAATAAGAGCTGTCAGAAAATGACTGTATAAAACTTTTCGGGCCGTGACGACCAGAATTTTCGTGCCGAGTCAATTTTTCGGGCATTCGGGCCATTTTCGGGCTGGCCCGAATTCGGGCCGGACTACGAACACTGATTCTGATGAAACATAAACTTATTGATAAAGGTCGGTAAGTTCCTGAATTCTTAACTTAACACACTGATCACCTTCATTTTCTATCTTCATAGGCCCTCCCAAATAATATTTTGCACCTCTCTACTGTATCTTTGTGTTGCATCTTTTAGTCACTTTCTCAAATAGGCCTACTGGACTTTGCTATTTTTTTAGTGGCATCTCACAGAATCTTCTTAAATTCCTATTATATCATAGTGATTGATTTTTAAATCTGCTTGTACTTTGTACACGAAAATCTAATTTCATCATTTGTATTGCCCGAGATCAAACCTCAGCGCGAAGATCACATCTCTGTTTATACACATCGCCATTGATTTCATCTTCATCGGGTTAGAATGCCACCAAAACATCCACTTTTATCAGACGTAAACGCAAAATTCCTCGGACGCCTCTAAAAGTTGCGGATACTATTCCCATGTTCTCAACAATAAAGCCCGCCAAGTGACATTGTAGATTTGCAACAAGTGAGGGTTATTTATAACATGTGACTTTTTTATGCTGATTTTGTCATGAGTCATTTGTCTAGTTCAATTTTGTCATCTTTCTGAGAGCCTAACATTCTCCAAGATGAATACATTTCGTAATACCATGGGTATTCAGCTTAAAGAGCTTTTACGGCAACACATTTCATCTGAAACTTTGTTTCATTTCAAGGACAACATCTCACTCTTGTTACACTTAAATTCATGCCGGGTAGGATGGTCCATTATATCGTATCCGCCACTGACCCGTTATTGAACAACAATAACTGTACATGATTGCCTTATATTCAAGGAAAACAAAGTGTATCAAATCAGATTTTTATTGAAGTCTTTTAACAGCCGAAGAAAATAAAATAAGAAATACGTGGACGATCTTTAGAATAAAAACAAGTGCCCGTTCACAGCAGAAATTGAAGAAAGACTTAAGTATTTCACTGTTCCCATCTTCAAGAGATACATTGCGCTTTATATACATAGTTTCTACATAAGGTCACTATATAGTTTCTATACGAATGCCTAAATGCACAGTGCATAATTTGTCGATGTCTCAAATCGACTTCACATCGTTAATTTCATTAATTAGGTACTGCATCATAAATGATGGAATCAGCTATCGAAACACAAAGAAATCAGTAGTCAAAAGTCATCATTTGAAACAGCTATTTAGCAATATATTCCGGCTACAGGTGAGGACACGACTAGAGAAAGTTAACTTCCCTTCTTGGCACCAACATGCTTCTTGGAAACGGATGTGCAGAGAACCGATTTCCCATGGGACAATTCTGGCAAAAATATTCGGAATTGGTACTTATTAATGTGTATAGTCGTTGGCTGGCGTGGCGACGATGACAGGCAGTTGGCAGGCGATCATGCGAAAGCAAAACACTTACATACACGTATAGCCATTAACGCAACATTCTAATTAGAAGTCTGTATCAGCAGCCTTAAGATTTCACTGTTTCGTTTTGCTACATATATTTTCTAACGATAAATTGCTGCAGTTTGTTCGGCAAATCGATTTGCTTTCTTAAATTTTCAGTCCGATAGCGACTGTTTTCAGGATTTGCAGATTTCAGATTTGCTCGCAATATGTCAATGATAACTGTTTTTCTTTGTACTTCATAACATTATTTTGACAGTAGCAATCATATTAGATTATCTAAGAATACAGGAAGTAGAGCTTGGTGATCAGCACATTTGGAGTTTGGACAGCAAAAAATTAGCATATCGTTCTTAAAATGGCTGATGAAGCGCAATGTAATGTGTAAGAAAGAGGATAACACACAGGAAATCGGATTAGTGTTGGCAGCAGGGATTTTTCCGCCAATCCTTCCGTTTATGGTATATTTTTTGTTTGGCGGAAATGCGTTATTGATTCATATATTAAGTACTTGTTTCTTTGCTTGATTTTGTGTCACATTCGAGAACATATAAAATAATAGGATTATCAAAAACTACTGTCTTTCTATGGGCCCTACATGCTGAAGTAAGCTGATGTCATCTTGAATCACATGTAATACACGATCACACCGTAAATTACATAAGTTGCATTTGTAATATCAGTGCAACTTTAGATTAGTGATAAGTAAGAGTCATTACTGAGACTGCCCCTATGAATTAATTTTAGAGCACGGTGATGAGTCAACTGTCATACAACAATCTTGGACTTGCTGCTGTGCCAGCGTACTATTTCTCGTCTCTGACGCATGGTAATACTTACTTCTTGGTATCAATCGTCAGGGCTTCCTGTGCTGCGTTGGTTTCTGTGGTTAATTTTTACACAGGCACTCTACCTAGCTCAGAAATTGAGCATATTGCTAACTACTTGAATTTGTGTTCACTTTGACTTTCATTCCTAGATATCACAATCTCCACGAATGAACATTTTTCCTGCTAAAGAAATTTTGTAAAATTCCCTTGATGATATAAAAACTATTATAATCAAGTCACTAGACAATTGTCAGAGACAATCGAAGCTATTTCTAGTCAGGATAGAATTCCACATCTTTACGAGTCGGTTGAAATTGTCGGTGGCATCATTGCCTGCTAGATAGTCGAAATTCGCGTCCAGTCTTTCCAGCATCGAGCGCAAAATTCTTAGGAAGTGTTTGAAATTGAATCAACGAATCAGTCAGTCGGCGTCTGCCAGGATCTACAGGCTGAAAAGATCGTAGAACATCACCTGTCAGTGGCAAGTGTGTCACCAAATACTTTCAAAGGAGATGAAAGGCCTTCGACACCATAATTTCAATTTTATGCTGACACAGTTGGAATCATTTTTGGCAGTCATTTTTCGACAGAAGTTGGAGACAGCTGTACCCAGGAAAACGTCTCTGTCTCAACGAATGATGACTTGTCTTTCGGAAAAGTTTCATCGTTCGCAACCTTTGAGCACTACAAGGGTACAATATAACGAGTAAAACATAGCCCAAACTTGCTTTGACGTAAAAGTTGCCGAGACGTCTAGAAGCTCAAGTAAGGATCGACCGGGTATCCGGGCGCGGCCATTACACGGTTTTTTTCCAGGCACGGCCACGGTTATGGACAAGCACGGACACGGGCACGATATTCGAAACCAATTTAACCGTGCTTGTTTGCCGTGCATGACAAACGTATGGCTTAACTACATTTATTGTTCAATACATAGTAGATTGTGGCAATTTACCTGTTAAGACATTGCTTACCTGTTTCTCTGTTCTTTTTTGTACAATATTACGGTTTTCCATAGAACAACAAATAGTATGTTTATGAATCAATCATAAGTAAATTGATAAAGGCCAAATTTAATAGAATAAATGTTATTTAGCGATGCAAGATATCAGAGCTAGTTATTCTTATGCATAGAACAATATGAGTTTTTAAGCTAATCAGAAGTTTAATGGAACTTTATTCCTTAAAAATGACCATTCGAACCGCTAGAGCCAGTTAAAGAGTACCTTGTTTAAAATTGATCTCTAATAAGATAGATATGTAATCTTAATTAGGGAAGGCCCTGACGCAAATTGATGTTGAGTTTCATTGGGTCAATCTGAATTTGAGAACTTTGTATTTGAGGCTAGAATAGAGAGCGCAACCGAAATTTCGGCAATCACCAGAAAAATCACATCACTGATATAGCACTAGCCAAAAACTGATAACTAACAGCCAAGCACCGGGTTTATGGTCATGAACTTTACCTCGACAATCACGTGACATCACAACAGTGACTGCTCTCTAAAAATTGTATTGCATCTTCGTACAGTGTTTTTTGCTGTGTCCTTCTTCTGACTTTGTTCTTTTGGACTGCAACTCCGACTTCTCTGCTTCTCGACAGTGAATGGCTCAGTAACGCAGCAGCTTCCAATAAACTTTGCAATTTTTTTACGTCAATTACTAATATGAAAGCTACAGACGAACCTGAAATATTCCTTCCTTCAGGTACTTTCTTCCCTCCTCCTGAAGATAAAGTGATTCTCGAACTTCTAGGTTCAATCAAGGAGCACACCGCAGCAGGACCTTCTGGCGTCCCGAACTGGTTGCTGAAACACGGAAGAGAGCAAATCTTGGAACCGATAGCTTGCATCATCAATCAGATATTCAGTGACCTCCGATTCCCTCCTAGTACGTCCGATTCCGAAGTTGAGATCTCCATCTATGCCTCAACATTATCGTCCTATCACTCTCCTTGACACAATATCAAAGATCTGCGAAAGAATAATCTGCAAACAATACAAGAATCAACTAGAGCTACCTAACCAACATGCTTACATCAACGATGGCAGTACAACCAATGCTCTTATTTCAATCTTTGACAAATGGACGCTATCGCTAGACCAGGGATCCCCATACATTCGAGCAGTGACGGTCGATATGACAAAAGCTTTCGACAAGCTTCGGCCGGCAACACAGTAGACCAACACATCGACCCCAGTCTCATTAATCTTACACAAAGCTTCCTGAATGGTAGAGCGCAATCCGTCCGTCTCAATTCAGTCTTATCAAACTGCTATGACATTACTGGCGGTGTTCCCCAAGGCTCTGTACTTGGGCCGTGGTTGTGGCTGACATACATAAGTGATCTGAACCTCTCAGAAGACCATGACATCTACGCTGACGATATCACCATTTCGATCGCCTCTTCTTGCAAAAACACTAATGATATGAAAGTCAGGGCTCAAGGCTCCATTGATCATTTGCAACATTGGTGTGACTCAAATAATATGCAGATTAGCTCCACCAAAACAGTTGAACTGATAGTAAGCTCGAAAAAAGCCTATGAAAAACCTTCGCCAATCCTTATCGATGGTTCGCCAGTCGCGCAGGTGCATTCTATCAAACTTCTTGGAGTGACTACGGATGCTCGGCTTACATTCCGAGAACACATCATGAGCTGTAAGCGAAAGGCATGTCAACGTATCTTTTGGTTGCGGACCCTACGACGTTTCGGTGGAAACCATACTGGACTTCTCCGTCTATATCGAAGCCACATCCGCAGCCTTTTCGAATATGCTGCACCAGCATGGTTCCCATTTATTACCAATGACCTAAAATCTGTCATCGAACGTGCTGAGCGCACATCACTAAGGACTATCTTTCCTGAAAAGAGCTACGCTGAAGCTATCCGGTTTATTTCATCGCCGCCTATTATTGATCATCTCAACAGTCTGTACAAGAAACATTTCCTGAAAATCCTGTCCCCATACCATCCTCTCCACCATCTTCTTCCCCCAACCAGACTGCAAAGCGGTTTGAGAACCTCACGACAAAAGGAATCCCTGTATATTCCAAAAATTCGAACGACACTACGTAAAAAATCCTTCATCATCTCTGGCAGCAAATTGTATAATTCTGGACACATTTGATTATTTTGTATGAATGACCTTTTATATTGTAATCACGAACGCTCATTGTCGTTTCGGAAATAAATTTGATCTGTCTCTCTCTCTCTCTTCTAATTCACTGTGCTACAGGACCCACGATTTGCAGTAAAGGGGCAATCCAATTCTTGAAATAATTGTCTCTTATTTCTTTTTTAGTGCATGACCGTGGATGTCACGCTTTTTTTCGGGCGGTGTAAGTTATCCCATTCACCTCGGAATCCTACTTGGACTCATGGAGGTCAAGAGTTCAAGAATGTAGGCACTTCCGAGAAGTGATGCCTTAAGCAACTGAGGTTCGTGATGTCGTCCAGGCACTTGTGGTAAGTAGTTTCGGAGTTTCCTAATGTGAGCTTCGAGAGCTCCTACTACGATTGGTACGACGTTCACTGAGATGCTCCAGAGCCTCTAAAATTCTTGTCTCCGGTCTTCTTGCTATTATCCTCCTATCTATAAGTCCTACAATAATTTAGCGTTTTCATTTTCGATGACTGAGGTCGGTTCATGCTTCCATGCTCGCCTGCTTACCTTCATGCCGCACTGTTCACATATACTTCTATGAATCAGCCTTGCAACTTCATTGTAACGCTTTAGGTATTCTGCTGCAGCTAATTTCGAACAAGCCGTTAGTATGTATGACACGGTTTCTTCAAGCTGCTGTTGATGTTAGTTCTTTCATTTGTCTGTTGTACCAACCATGAAGCACCTTCTCGTCCCACCCTGTGAGCATATCTTTGTTCGCTTTCCTTTTCCAGTCATCGATTTCGGCTTGTACAGGCCACCAGGCTTCACCACCGCCAGCAGTAGATCGTCGCTACTTCTTCTCTTTTTTACTTTTATTCTTCTTATTATAAAATATTTTACTTAACCCGAAATTGAAGGCCTTTAAAAATGAGCCAATAAGAGCATCATTCATTACCTAAACGGAATTCGGGGATCGAGATTTTATGATTGTAGTAGTTAGTGAACCTTTTGCTAACAAAAGAGTTTCGTTCATGGGCAAATGATTTACTTGAACACGTTCCGCACAAAATATTACAAATCATTTTCATAAAAATGCTACAAATAATTCTAGGTTTAATTGCCCAACTGACTACACATTGAATTATATGTAGCCTACTCATTACGATACATTTAATCAAGTTATATTGATTGAAATGAACCTAAGGTAACATCATGCAAACACCTACATCTATGTACGTACCAAGGTAGGAAACAGTCGGGGTTTTGGCGGCCGGTTCCAACCCTGGTACGTACATGAAAGTATTTTTACAATCAAAATAGACATACATATATTGATGGAAATCTCACGGAGGATTTCCGCTTAATGGCCGAAGGCTAAACGACCCTAGTTGGCAGTAGCGGAATTACACGAACAAACTACGAAAATGAAACATAACAGCAGAATAGCGATAACGCAATGAACAAATTAGTCCCCTCGGCATATTAACTCATTAATGCCTAGTGGCATCCTCAGTTGCCATTTCGACCCGAATTTTTGGGACAACGCTGTGAAGCGCGGTTCCAATGAGCCCACTTTCAATCTCATACGATGCCTAGAGCGGCTACAAATTGCGTCAGAATTTTTTTGAAAACCCTTTACTTTTGAAAAAGCCTCCGGCCAAATTGAGTTAATATATACTCTATGACATTAAAAATGATCCACTTGATCTGGAAAATCTCAATGGAAGTGGACGACTTTTATTTCATACTGCACTGACCAGGATGTCTATGCATCAAATTTGTCATGCTAATATAAAGCAGCTGTCCATTGTCGATATCCTTGGCATCGTTGATGCATTTCAAATTCGACCTTTTATCACTATCAAGCAATTCTTTCTGACTAAATTTTGAAGCAAAAATGTCGCAATCAGAGTTTGTAAAAGGAATGGCTATTGGAATGCTACGATGTGGAAAGAGTTGTAGGTTTGTTGGACGGAAGTTGGGTGTGTCACACTCCACTGTGAGCACGTGGTGGAGTCGATGGAACAATGATGGAAATGTTAAAAGAATGAAAGGATCAGGGAGACCGAGATTGACAAACAATGCTACCGATAGGAAGTTGGCTATCTCAGCAAAGCGCAATCGCTTTAAGAGTGTTCCTCGACTGGCCATCAGCTGGAAAGCTGCAGCAGGAATTGCTTGCAGTATACGAACATCATATCGCCGTCTAGCAGAAGCGGGCCTGAGGTCATACCAACCTGCTGTAAGAATTCCTCTAAGTAATGCGAGAATTTCACACAATGACATTGTTTCACTGCCAATTTTTTTCTCCGCAGGTCTCGAACACAAGCGAAAGCGTGTGGAATGGTGTGAGCAGCATCTGTCGTGGAGCACAGAGGAATGGCGTCAAGTGATGTGGACGGATGAATCCCGTTTCACTTTGGATTTTCACGATGGTCGCATTAGAGTGCATCGAATGGTTGGTGAGAGGTATTCACCCTGCTGCATATCTGAGCATGACCGCTATAGTGATGATCTGGGCCGGTATCTGGTACGGAGGTCGAACTGTCGCTGTCATTGTGAATGGGAACTTGAACGGAGAGCGATATCTATCGAATATCATATCTCCAATCGTCATCCCAACGGTAAATGAACTCAACCTCATATTCCAGGATGACAGCGCTCGACCACACAGAGCTCATTGTGTAACAACAGCGATAGTGAGATCTGGAATTCGCATCCTCCATTGGCTTTCACGCTCCCCAACCTGTCTCCGATCGAACATGCTTGGGATGAACTTGGTCGGAAAGTGAGAGATGCATTTGATCATCCGCCATCAACACTGACAGCTCTTTCAGAGAGACTCATCGATCAATGGTCATTGCTGGATCAGAAACGGCTTGATCATCTTTGAGACTCGATGCCGATGAGACTTCAAAGCTGCATTTCAGTGCGGGGAGGACATACTCGGTACTAATGTCTCCCATTTATTCAAATATAATATTTTATATAAAATGCTATCTTATAATTCAAGAGTGTGAGTGGAATAAAGTTCATATATTTGAGTGGAGCATTTTTTATGTCAGGCAGTATATAGAATACTTTTCTGTGTGTGTATTTGCTTCCAGAGATATACTTACACACATGCAATTAAGAAATTTCTATGTCAGATGACAATCCAATTGCTATTACCAATTAGCATAGATACTAAATAGCTGAAAGTTAGATGCTATTGTGCGAAATTTAGCTATGGTACGATGTGGAAAAAAGAAGGCAACAATATATCTCGAAGTAATGATATCTGCATAGATATCTTCAGGAATTTAGTTAGTATATAACTCCATTTGTATTCAAAGCATTGCTTTTTACCTACATTGATGCCCAGTCAATCTCAATTACGCACAATATTATTAACATAGATTTTTTCGGACAACAATGTAGGACATTTTCAGGCGCTTACGCGCCCTCAAATGTCCTACATTATTGCCCTCAAAAATTCATGTTAATGTTATACTGCTCATAGAAAATTGGTAATGCCTGTCAGTTTGTGTTTTTGAGTGGCTTTATGATCTGTTTGCCTTGACTTCGATGGCTGACATCAAAGAACATTTTGTAACAATATAAGTGGCATAATAGGCCGTCTTCAAATGCTTTATATTCATGATATTAATTTATCATAATACCTTTAAGATCAGAGTCATTTTTTTCATCAGTCCGCATTAGGACAACTTCAATTAATTATTCACATTACTAAGAATTATACTTCATTATACATGAGTAATGGGATGATTTTTATCATCGTATGATTCTAATAACAAATATTATCAAACGCTCGATTAGTGATTTTGCTAATTGGCCAATTAATCGGTAGAAGGCGGCTGGCTGCCTTATCTGACGATTAGTTTTTAAATTAATCTGAAATTGACGCTTTCGTTATACTGAAAGCACTGACTTAGTTATAACTGATAGTAAAGGTGCACCCGACAAATAGTAAATAGCGGTCAGGGGTCCTAGCGTCATGAGCGTTTCCATCCAAAATTTTGTGAATATTTATGATGAATTGCTTGGTATTCTTTTTAAGTATTTCGAATTTTTTATTCTCAACTATTTGACACCTTCTAGAAATACCTCCCATGAAAGGTACTTCTTTATGTTCTAGGGTAACTAAACATTATTGAAATTAATGCATGATTTTATCCGCATGAATTTGTATGTATTGAAAATGTGCAAACTCCGGTTATTCTAATACTGCGTATTTGAACATGGCGAAAATGTGATTGAATTTCTACTGCTCGAAAAATGAGTTCATCTAATATTATGTGTTTTTGATAAGTTAATGCCATGAACTAGTTCTAGGGACAATAGCTCTTTAATACATCACTTTACGTGGATTTTGAGTCTCATTTTTCATTGGGTGTTGAATCCTTTTGTTCTTTTGTTGACTGCCTTTGTTGAATCACGTGACTTTCACCGCGATTGGTTGCGCTGTTGTCCACTGACTGATTCTTCTCACGCAGCGCAGACACGCCTGCTAGTCTGTCTCATAACTGTTGTTGCGCATGGTTGTGATTAACTCTTGATACGAGAAATTACACTACCTCATTAAACAAGCGCATTATTTTTTAACATTATCACAACCTCAACAACGTCTACGAAATCTGCTTGAGCTGGTAAAGAAGAACATCCTATGGTGAAGCTATTTCTCTGATATCAACGACTTCTGATGATTACAGTGGATTGATATTTGACAGATTGAGTGTTTCAATTGACACTGCAGTTGTTTCCCTAGGACGTGGGCGGATGGATTAAAGGTGGACATTATATCTGATAATTGGTGAGATCGTACCTTATTGCTGTTTACGAATTTCTCTGATAGAAATAGACTGACTGCGATTTACACCATTTATCAAATTGGTACATTTGTGTTTGTCCATCTTGTCTATGAACGTTTTGTCTACGTATTGCATTTGACTATAGTATAATAATTAACAACTGCTGATTCAATTGTTCAGTCGAATACTTAATTGAAGTCATTGTTAATCGTGTGAGAGTATCCTATTGATAATTGAGCCAAGATGTCTGACGACAATGTTATACGCTTAAAACAAAGCAGAGCAGGGTATCTGAGTGACCTAACTAAAAAGCGTTTGATGTGCGATGAAGCTTTTTCTCAAGAAGTGTCTAATGTTGAGAACATGAAAAGATTTTGTTTAAATGCTTGTGAAAAGTCATTCAAGAATTTTGTTGCTACTCATGAAGCATATGTGGATATCGAGCCCAGTGATGAGAATAAGGACACGGCAAATTCGGTTTATGAGTTTCACAGGGATGCCATTTTGCGTATGCAGGTCGAATTGAATGCAATAGAAGAGACTAATCGTAGAGCAGCTATACATGCGTCTTCAAGGCAAAGTAGTTGTGCATCATCCATAGCTGAGAAGGATGTCATGCATGTAGATATTCTATTGGAGGCGCTAAAAGAAAAGCACGAATTAGAAAAGGCAGAAGCTCAGATAAGTATGCGTAAAGAAATATTGGAGATTCAAACGCAAAAGCGTATTGCTGAAGGAAAGTCTAGGATGAGCCGAAACTCAAAATGTCCGTCTGAGGCACAGGTTTCTAGGAATTCGGAGCAATTCAGCATTAGACCTAGTCCCATCCTGTCAATGAGTCATGTAGACTTAGAACCTTGGAAGTTGGTTGCAGAAACTATTCGTCAGGGGTCAACTCTACCTCCGATTGAGATTTTGCAATTTGATGGGGACCCATTGTACTACGCAGAGTTCAGAAAGAATTTCCAGGACCACATTGAGACTAAAGTATCCGGTCCGTCATTGAGGCTGGCCAGGCTCATGGCGCAGTGCACAGGTAAAGCGAAAGAATCGATCAGAAGTTGCGTCAGCTTGCCCTGTAGCATCGGTTATGACACGGCTATGAAGACTCTATATGAAAACTTAGGACAACCCTACATGGTTGCTAGCGCTCATGTCAAGAAACTCAAGGATTTGAAAGTGAAGACGGTTGATGCTGTAAGCCTGCTAGAATTCTCGCGGATGCTTGAGAGCTCAAAGAGAGCTTTGATGGGACTTGGTGCGTCTTATGAATCCCGGTTAGACAATGAAGATCTGCTGAAGTCTCTTATGAGGAAGCTGCCTTCCGACGAGTTGAAGAAGGGTTGGTGTAGAGCTGCAGGAGAACTGATATGCCACAACAAGATAGTCGGCTTTCAACATTTCATTGACTATTTACATCAGACCGGATGCAAACGCAACAATCCCTTTGCTGAGGAGTTGACGTCCGAGAGCAAGTATGTCTCAACAGTAGTTGTTGGTAGAGAAGAGGACAATACTACGCGACCTAGGAATTCGAGTCAATGTGTAGTTTGCAAAGGTACTCACATGATTTGGAGTTGCCAAAAGTTTAAGGACATGACTGTTGATGATAGGTGGAATGCTGTCAAGTCGCATAAGCTATGCATTAGATGCTTAAGAAGCGGACACCTGATATCTCAATGTCGAAGTCGATACACATGTCGGCAATCTGGATGTGGTCGACTGCACCATACAATGCTGCATAATCATTCTCGACATGGAGCTAAAGTGAAGTTGGGAGAAACCGCAGGTACTGTCATTCAACCGGCCGAGAGCTCCTCAGAGGTGCTGGAACAACCAACTCGTGTGACAAATCCTCCTGCCAGTGTCAGACAGTTGAATGGTTGTTCAAGCAATCACAGGAAAGAGAAGATCTGTTTCAAAATTGTACCAGTGATGATAAAGGGACCGAAAAAGCAGATTCAGACTTGCGCCTTCATAGACGGTGGGTCGCACACCACTCTTTGTCTTCAAAGCCTCGTGGAAGAAAATAACTGCTCCCCTCTTAGGCCTTATCAAAAGTTATAGGTGATAAGTACTTTTATCATTCCTCGACACATACACTGTTTGGTCCTTGGTCTGATTCATAAGCAGACCCTTAGAAAAATTGACCGCAAGATTCGATCGGAGGTTCGAGCTTGGTTAAGGCTTCCGGTTTATACTCCGTTAGGTATATTCCATGCATCTATGATCTCCGGTGATTTGACAACACCATCTATCTCCTCATGGATACCTTTGCTGAAGAAAATAGACTTGATAAGCTGTTGAGCTCACAGAACTCTCTTCTTCACTTCTTAGGCGACTATTTTAGCAAACTTTCTGCCAAAAGCAGGTATAAGTTGGAGTGGATGCTCCTCTAAACAACAAGCAGCAGCTGAAGGAGTCGTGGAAGAATCTGCACAGTTCTCGAGACGGTGCCTCGCTTTCTGCGAACTCTCGGGAATCTGCGCGAGAATCGAGAATCTGGATTCGTTCTCCGGAAGGAGCCTATTTCGAAGGTTGGCTTCAAGTTGCGGGCCAATTTAATGTCAAAGAAGACCAAGAATTCGAGGGGCCGATCACGTGTGGAATCGGTTCTGTGCCGTCTTGGCTGTTCGGATCCTTCAAGTTTGCAGCACATCGCACAACGCTGTCCGTACACTCATCGAACCAGGATCTCACGACACGGTGAAGTTGTGACGTATCTTCACAAAGTGGCTCAAAGGCACAACCTCAACGTACTGGTGGAACCTCCAGTCCTTATCAAAAAACTTTCATAAAGCCTGATATGATCTTCGTTGTCCATTGCACCTCGCGTTCGCTTCATTTATCCACTATGCCTACCTCCCCATTTTGGGGCGGTGTCCACCAATGTTTGGTGTGGGGTTGACTGAACTACGCTTGAGTTCATCTCTCGGTTGATTTCCATATCCATTCCTTTATAGGCGTTGCCTCCTTTATTATCCATAGTATGGCAACTTGGACTTGGTTAGGTTTGAGTGTTCTTTTGTTTTGTGTTAACTACTTTGTTTATTCAGTTCACAATTGTAGTGCGTCTTTTGTCATGTCGTACACTCTGAATTTTTTGTAATTTGCATGTCTCTCCTAGTGAGAAAATAAAGCTTTACCTAGATAGATAGATAGTAAACCGAAAATTTCCTCGATAGCAGTATCGGCGATAGCTGCATCAATTGCATCAGTCATTGGAATTCCATGTCTATCTTCCTAGATTCCTTTGCTGAGAAGAAAGAGGATAGAAAATTTCTTGGCATCCACTATATGGTGAAATCGGCCGGCAATTTTCTTTCCTCATGCCTGACAAATATAATGACTTAAAGTCCAGTCAAGGAGGGATCGCAAATTATCATGACGAAAACGGATCACAAGTCTGCGTGGGTCAGGGAGGTACATTACATTGTTGATGGTACTGGTTTCAAATCTAGTAGCCCTACATCTTCCGAATTGATTCATTTCCGCCCGGATCGCGTATACCTCCGATTATTCATCAGGGGATTAGCTCCGAAACAATCTCCTCCCTACAGAGGCTCGGATAAAAAGACTCTTGCGCATTGCTCCTTCATCCTGTACAGCTGGTTGCCAATCGAGCTAACCGTTGCCTTGCATCATTCAACGATGTTTCCGCACTCATGGTGCTAGAGTAAAACGGCACATGCATTTGCTGAAACGCTTGCTAAAATTTGTTGAGAAAAGGTGAAACTTTTCCATACTTGAACCGCAGATTCAATCGGGTAGATCTTTTGTGAAACCGTACATTCTTGCTGCTTCCGGCTCTACTGCAATTATCATCGATGCCCAAGTTTGCATTTTTTCATTATGTCGTATAGAGAGAGAGAGAAAACCGGCGAAGAAAAGTTGTGCTTTATACTTCCTGTTACTATAGCTCCTGTCGAGATTCTTCTACCTCAAACGTCCTTTCCTGCAATTTTTGAGCAATCAATCAATAAACATGATCTCATGATCTACAGATTATAGCTGTGTATTATGTGACGCCTGGTTGGACTAACGTGGGCTAATACTACATCAGATGTTGTCACTTGATCAGTGATCCGACGAGCTCATGGATGATTCAAGATATTCGATATCGTAGAACGAATCATTTATATAATTTTAATCATTTTCTCAATAACGACATCACTTCAGTTCACTCAGGAGTGTAGTTCCCTGATCAAAGTCATTTATAAGTTCATTTATGAGTAAAAATTTTAAGGAAGTGCACCTACCTCTGATTACAAATATCGCATCACTTAGGCTAATAGGCCTGTAGGCCTTAATCGTGCAACATGAGACGATGATACCCTTCAAAAAAGCTGGTTTAAGGACAGCGGCGGGCAAATTTCGAGCTTAAAATTCCCGAGCTGTTTCATCGAATTTCCATACTATTTTTTAACCAGATACGTTATTCCAATTACACTGTTCAAAAAATTATCCGGACACTTCTTTGAACTATTTTTATCATCAAATTTGAGATATAATATGGAACCGGCGCTGTGGCCTTGTGGCAGAGTGTTCGCTCTGCGTCCGGGAGACCTTTGTTCAGACCATGGTCGGGTCAAACACAGGACTTTCAAAATAGGTACATTTTACTTTCTTGCTAAACACTCAGCACAAAAAGAATTAGAGTGGAATGAATAACAACTCGGCCACATGGAAGAAAGGCTCCGTGCCTAATGTGCTTCCGAGTATAAACAAGGTTCATTTATTTATTATTTATTCCCGTTTGAGTCTTGCCACCAAATTTTGACGTGAATTACCAATACTTGAATCCACTGCATTCAGTTTTCAAAAATCTTGAATTCTTTGAGCGGTGGTTCCGAAAGATTATACACATACACATACATATACCTTTCTTCAATGGCCTGCAGCCAATGAACCACTTATAGGATCTGAGTGAGATTTTACATCGATAGAAGAGTTAATTTCCTAAACTTTCCAACGATCAAAAAATATTTCCTTTTCATCAACTGATTCATATTATTCTGGAACGTTGCAATCAGTCGATTTTCAGATTTCAATTTTCAGACATTCAAAGTTAAAGCAAAAAATTGCATTTTGGAACGCGGTATGTTGAAGAGCAGCTGCTATGTATTCATGCTATGACAGATTATCATGATATCAAAATGCACATTTTAATACAATGACACAAACCTATCAAGCAATAACGTGAAGAGAAGCCAGGAAATGTCTCACACTGGACGAAGATCGCAAACGCTAAAAGAATTCCAGCTGATCAGACTTTTCAATTTGCGCAGAAACAATAGGCACATGCCAACCGTCAGCCATGAAATTTGTGTCCGATAGTTCTAGCGAAGTCTGATATAATACTGGAGAAATAAGGTCGCGGTCTTTCTTGATTCAAAGGAAAGTGATGCCGGTGCTTCGCAATAATGCTACCTCTGCGTTGCGGACATTAACTATGGAGGAAACCACTGCATAAATCTCTTCATCTGGCTTAATTTGACTCAAACAGACTTTGCATTTCCCCTATTCAAATTATTCAACTTCGCTTTGTGTAACTAATTCCGTCAGTTTCTTGTAGTTGGTGTTATTGAATTAAAACGTCATCGAAACGTTATTAAATATCACGCCTCAAAAACAATTTCCTAATTAAAGCTTGCATGTTTCGATGTTGAGGTCTGAAAAATTTACTAATAACAAAAAATAAACATGAAAAAAGTTTCGAAATTATATGAATCAGTTGACAAAAATGTAATATTTTGTGATCACTAGAAAGCACGGAAAATTAACTTTTCCATTGCTGTGGTATAGGCTAGCAGAATTTTCTTGTTCAGTTACTTAGAATGGCTTCACTGATCTATTTTTCGCGCTTGCGGTGTAGTCGTGACCCGAGCAGATAACTAAATATTTACCACTGGAAGAGGCTCCAGATAGCTCTACGCACTGGCCATCCCATTTCGAATCGCGATCCCGATATTTGGAAGCAACAATCTATACATAAGCCCATTGGTTTGGGACTTGGGTGGCCTCCTTGTCGTATTTACTGTGAGGTTCTCGAACTCATCACTTAGCTTAGCCACTGACTTTCATTCGATACCAACGAAAACTTTGATGCCAACTTGTAAGTGGCAGCGTTGACAGAAATTTGCTTGTATGATTCTGTACTGATTCCTTCCCCCAATTTGGTGGAGGCAGACGCATAGGCAACCAACAATGTTAAATTGTACGATTCTAGCTCAGAAGTACAGTTTTCATGAAAATGCACATCTTTTACTATAACTCATCAGAAAGTTGTGCACATGTAAAACATCTCGCAACTTATGAATAAATAACGTGAAGAGAAACGAACATTTGGATGTAACTTATTTGTATATGACTCGCAACTTTAATTACATGTCATTAGAGGTTGCATTTTGTCATATTACGAGTGATACGAAATTTCAAGTAGACAAGTAGAGAAACAAAAAGCGATTTTTTGCCGACACCTGTAGATTGATTGCAACTTTATACTAGTCAACAGTTGTATACAGTCAACCCAATTATGTGTATTCGATTCGATGTGAACAGCCAGAAATTGATTCTATAAGATGCACCGCCACTTATTTGCAGAACTTTATCATCAGCCCTTTCACTGTATATAAACGACGCGTGAACGACACAATACCATCGCCTCACAGATATGATTGACATAGTCATATGGAAACGATACAAATTTATGAAATCATGAATATTTCATCAAGATGTTTTGCAACCATATAGTATACATGCATTTACTTGGCTATTTCAACCGAGGTTCGAAGGAATTTAACAGAAATAGTGGGCTTAATAACAGTCAGAATGTTAAAAGCAGTTGAAATCAACAGATTGTGATGATTCAACATAGTAGCAAAAAATTACAAAATGGCATTCCTGGGCTATTTAAGGGCGATTCCCGGGCTCGGCCGCCACCCTGAATATATTTACCGTGCAAGAACGGTAATTGAATAATATATAACAGAAAATTAAAGACACTTGATCGTCTTTGACAATACGAACTGCATTCGTTGCGAATTTTTTTTGGTGTAAACCAACTGAAAATGACGCGCAATACGCATGCATGGCTGTCTGTGTTAAAGGTCGAACAGCGGTGAGCGCTTCTGCTTTATTTGATTACATCAGCTGATTCGTTTTAATAGCAGTTTTGATAGTATACTATCCCAATGGCTATTTAAACACCCAATGAGAATTTGCTATTCAAGATGAGTTTCCAAATACATAGAGCCTGTTTTGGTACCCCTCAAAGTTAAAGCACCTATATTCTAGCAAATGATCATTCTGCCGCAAATATTGCAAGTATGGGATAACGTGGGTTAACAACCTTACTACTTCAGAATTCAAGAAGCAATTCAAATTAACTTGGGAGTTTGGATTGGATGACGTAGATAACGCATTCTCTCTTTGCATTTTCTCGACATGTAAATCTTTACCGCATGATAACAGAGTTAATATCACGGTGATAAGTAGAATTGACATTAATATTCGGCATAAATATTAAGTAGTTGTGTTTCAGCAGGATTCAAACCGGCTACTTTTGAAAAAGCACATTCAAATCTCTCAAACCTTCGTTCTTGATCATCCGGTCACGAATTTGATTCTGTCTCTTTCATCATTACCGCTTGCTTACCATGCTCTGAATATTATCCAAATAGTCTCTTCAATTCAGTTACTTCACCCCAGTATCTAATTGTTAATTTTATCACAAAATCATATCAATCTATTCACCACAATCATCCCAGAAATTCGTGTTGTTGTGCTTTGGTTCAGTTTCCATACATTCACCAAAATTATGCATACTTTGACGAATTCAAAACCACAAGTGTGAACCAAACCGGCATCAAATACGTTTACTTTTAATATCTTAATTTGCTGAGCCATTGCCATTGAGAACCCAAACCCGATTTTCTCAAACAACCAGATAAGGTTTTCTCAGAGAAGTTATATCTCTTGATTCCAAATACCAGTTGAGCAATCAAGAAAAAATGACAAACCAAAATGTCCACAAACTGTATTGTTCCAACAAGAAAGTGTTCTTACAATTTAACACTTGACAATTTTATGTGGTAACCATTAGATTGGCAAATCAGAAACCAGTGATCAGTTCATGTTCAGTTCATCCATGGGAATTATGACGTTTCAACCAGGAACGTGTAGCCATAAAAAAGTGCAGAAAGCTGCCACAGTCTATGAGAGAAAGTGTAATTGCATGGTTATTGAAGACACGAATGATTTTACACTATAATTTGACGATTATTGAGCAGTAGTCATATTCGACGTCTTGCTTCTACCTACTATTACAACGTTCGTTAACACCTAATCATTTGTGCATTAATTCTGAAAATCTAATTCAACTCTAACTGTCCTCCCTTCTACCCTCATACCATCAAGTTTTCGAACAGCTCTCTCAGCATCGGCACAAGAAGCAAATCTTATTGTACCAATACCAGTGGATCTCTGATTAGAGCTCAGAAGGATATCGACAAAACGAACATTGCCAACTTCACTCATTAGTCGTTTTAAATCCCTCCAATTAAAATCGTAAGGTAAATTCTTTATCATGACACAACGAGTAGAGTCACCATTCTGGAAGGAAGAGCTAGAATCTCCATATTGACCACCACTGTATCCACTCCTCCCTCCACTATTACCATATCTGGATGTTGTTTGACTTGAACTATGATGTCTCCAAGTACTGTTGTAATAGCTGCTTCTACTGTCAATACCTTTATTGCTGCCACCTGCACCACTGTTATATCTGCTGACACTCTTATAACTAGACCCAGAAAGACTTCTGGAGAGCTCCTTCAATGTTAAGCCTACGTCTTCCAAACCTGATGGCAAGCGACCACTTTCAGGGAGACCAATATTGTCTCGCCTCTCATCTCGACGGTAGGCATAAAACGAAGCACTACTATTTCCGGAATGCGGATCGCGGTCCATTCGTACCTGCATTGGTCTACCGCATAATGTCTGGTCATTAAACATACTTACAGCTTGAACTGCCTCGTAGGAATGTTCAAATGTAATTATTGCTAAACCACGAGGACTGCCATCAGGATTCTCTTTAACTTCAGCATTAAGGACATTGCCAGACAAGCGAAAAACATCTTTTAACTTCTGCCAATTCACAGAATAATCAAGACGCGAAACAAACACTTGATTGGTCAAGGGCCCATCAATGCCCAAATATTCTAACACTTCGGGCGTCATGTAACGACTGGCATCAGCACTAGTATTTAGATACTTGGTCACTCTGCCACCTCGGTCACCTCTCCGGCTGCTGGAATGCCCACCTGACCTACGATCATATTTGACGTGTCTGACCTTCATTTCGTTTCTATCAACTTCACTCTCTTCTCTCACGCTCAGAATGTTATTATTAAGCTTAAAACCATCCATTGCTTTGATAGCCTTAACAGCACCTGATAAACTCCTAAATACCATTACAGCTATTCCATTTTCAACAAACTCTAAAAATCCAGAGAAGCCTGCTTCCATAAGAAACAATTCTTTAACCTTGATCCAGTCATAATCCTTTGGTAGACCACGAATTATAATGCGACTGGTACTCAAATTGTGATCAGATGCATCGCTGAGGGATAGAGAGCGTGATCGTCTTCCACCGATGGGAGATCGAGATCGACTTCGCTCTTGTTCCAACCTTGTGTGGCGTGACATTTGCTGCAATGTCTGAAATACAAAAGGCATGGCTTACTCAATTATCAAGGCAGAAAGGATTATTTCAAGCACTATTTAACATCACACTTACTTATAATCGACCTAATATAAGTGATTACAATTCATTTTAGCATAAGATTTCTACATTCTGCCGGACAATATTGCTCTTAGTTGCAATATTGTCCGGCAAATGCCATGCAATTCCTATGGAAGAAAAAGGCTCAATATATGTCCGCTACCACAGATGTTTCAGCGATTCATTGATCACATTAAATTAAGCATTGCCGTTGTAGGCTATAATGTAATTGCTTAAACGAATCGTAAAGCAAATCCGTGACCAAAGAATGAGATTATTTGTGTTTTCTACGTTTCCATTGGTCCGACATTTGGATCCACCCATCGTCTATTGATGTTGATGTAAAGCATGGATTCGATACATTCAGGTGCGTAGATAACTTGAAAACATGGAAACATTTATTTGGGTCCTGTGATCATGTGAATTCACATGCAAAGCTTCACTGGCAGAGATTCGTCGGAAGACTTGTGTCTGAGTCAAGGATATCACTTACTTTTAGAATGAGCGAGATTTTGTGCACTTGCTTCGTCCTCTGGTAAATTTCATGCATAATACCAGCATCCTACGATCATTGTGACATAAATTTTGATTGGAATTTTAATTCGCATCAATGGTTGTTGAATCAATTACTTGAACTACATGTTGTAATGTCCATGCATGATAAAAAATTCCTTTTCTCAAATCTTTCCATGAAGATTAGCATTCTGGATAAAAATATTTTCAAATTTGTCCTGTCATTTTCACTGGAAATGGTGTCAGTTGCTATCCATTATTGAAATTCACATTATAAATTCTTATTTCTTACTCAGCCACCATTTTTTAAATTGAGTTGATAAAACTTATGAAAGTATAAATAAGCAAACTGAATGAAGCATAAGTACTCATATTCACTTTTAATTACCACTTTGTTCACGTTATAGAGTTGCGCTGCTTTCCCTACTTGTGTTGACTAGCCATTGATAGATACAGCCTGTAGTCTGGAAAGTTTTGATTAATATGACATGAAGTTTCCACCACTAGGAATTTGAATTCTAATGTTCTATGTCATATTCAACATAGAGTTCTCATTTCTACCATAGTCCGAGCCATTGCGTTGGATGAATTATAATAGGAATATTGTCATAGTTTTATCGGACAAATAATGTAGCCTCGGATAATCTGCATTATTGTCCTCTAAGCTATGACAATATTCCTATAATATTCAACGACTATAATTGCTCAAATTCAAATGACCGGATATCATGCTTTACCGTAACTACACCTTTTCTATTTCTATTTCAGATATTTCCAAATCGATTTCAGATCTTTCCAAATGAATTTCAGACATTTCCAGATGGATTTCAGATTTTTCCATTTGGATTTCAGATATCTTCAAAGTTGAACCTGTGGTAGATATCTGATATTCAATTGGAGAAATCTGAAATCCATCTGGAAATGTCTGAAATTCATTTGGAAAGCTCTGAAATCGATTTGGAAATATCTGAAATAGACATGGAAAAGGTGTAATACATGACTTCAGGCACGACATCAATCGAATGAGATTCAACTGCAATTAATTGTACTCACTAAATGTGGAGCGTTAGTCAGTATCGTGACTCCAAGCAGTTGGGAAACAATTACTGAAATCGTCACAGGAATTTAGTTTCGTTCAAAAACTTCGGTTTGCTTCCATGCAAATCGCAAATCAACAGTTCAATGTATAAGCAAAACGCCAATGCACCACTAAACAGCACGAACTTTGAAAACATGCATTTTCTACATAAAGGGTGTATAGCCTGCATTTTATTAGACATCCCAACATATACAATTACCGAAAAGCAGTGACTGTTTCTCAATGAGGACTTTTCCTAATGGAATCGCAGTCTAAGATGATTCACCAAAATTCAGTTGAATGTGTCGTCTTTATTGAGCAATGTTCGAGTGCTTTTATATACACATTACTTTAAAACTGTTTGCACGCATGCACCTATGCTTCACAGCATAGTTAATTGGGTACTAGAAAATGCAGGCTTCGCACCGATCGATGACGATGTGTGCTGACTAAGATAAAGATACACTGTCGCTGCGATCAACTTCGATAGAAAGCAGCAACTAATGACAAAACATGTATGTTGTTGTGCTTCCAACATTAAATATGCGAGTATGATGCTCGAAGCCACTTTGATAAGAAATTGAGAGCATTAGTCACATTTTGGCACCTTCGTACACTGTTACTTCTTACAATAGGCATACGATGAGAGTTCGACCTCTTGATGAAATGATAAGCTACTTTTTACGCTTGTCTGCTTGACGTCTGGTTGATCCGCCAGTAAATAATAGTCCTGTACATTTTTATAGGCTCTCAGAGGTCTCATCTTAAGGTGGTGTCGACCCATACTTCGCTGCTGGGGCATCTGTCAGGCATCAGGTGACGGGGATCATTGCCCGCTACTGGAGGCGAATGAGCTTCACGGGGGAAGACCACATGTCACATGGTGTGAAAGCTGTGTGTACTGTGTGCGTATGCAAGAGAATAGATGTTTTTTTTTTGTTGAACAGATGTGATTTGCAGAGAGGCAGGGAGGAGAATGGACAGAATGGTCTACTTTCTGCAGATATTCATTTATGTGAAATACTTCCTCTTCCCCGAGATCCATGTAATTTCAATGAATTAGTATTTCCAAAAACTAATCTCGAGATTCGAATTTTTATTAAATGCGAATTTCCGACCGCTTCGCTCGTCTTTCAGGCAGGTGACTTTTGCTATGCAATATGTTGCAGGTCAAGCTGTGACAGATCCAGCGTATTCACGGCATACGTGCGTCAAGTAGTTCAAGGGTCAAAACCCACTGGTAATGCTTTGCGGGCAGGCCCGGTCAACTGCTCGAAAAAAGGTGGTACAGTTCCACTGCCACACACCCCCCCCCGAGAAGGTCGGTTAAGGGATTAAAAAAACGAGCGCTTTGAAACTTGCATAAACTTAATCTATGATGACTATGAATAACTCCAATGGGTGTCTGCAAAATCAGATCGTAGCTTCTTGTGAACTATACATAGATATCGGAATGGTAGACCTATTAGAAACTAGGTTTTTATGAAGGTCTCATATGTAAGCTATTATGATGTCGTCGAGCATAGTGTAATAACACAATTGATGAGTTACAGGAACACGTTGAAGTGATAAAACGCACTATTTGTGTCATTTAAAGAAATAAATAGGGATAATAGTGCTCAGTGCAGCCCTTTTTTACTGCCTAAACTTCAAAATACAACAAAATTGCAGGTATCTGTTGTTCCTTTTATTTTTATGCTGGAATACAGATACGAATTCAATTTTTTAAAAAAGAAACTGATATAATTGGCTTTCTGCTCTCTAATCATTAAGACAAGGCTCTTTAATAAATGAAATGTAGTAGGCCCACTTTCAAATAATTTCTATTTTAACTACTACTTACTTCAAATTTTACTTAAATAACATTACTTATAATCAATAATTCAAAGAAATAGTTCAATTTTATGGGGTCGAGAGTTACCGCAGAAATGCAATTTGACCACTTGCAGATCGAATCTTATTGCTTCATGTGATGAAGCAGATTTGGGCAGTAAAGAGATTGTCTCAGCAAAAATTGTTCGACAGCGAGTTGACGTAGACAAAAGAGAGAACATTGCGTTAACTACTCGAGGTCTAAGGTCTATGCGGGTGAGTGTTGATTGTGAACCCCCATCTACAGTTTTCATCAAAAGACACCAGCGTGCTACAAAACAACCTGGGAGCTCAACATATATGTTCATATTGTTTTCAACCACCTCATTCAGTTTATAAAGTACCAAAAAGTCTCCATTGGATGTGTTCAGTGAACAAGCAGCCGAATCTGTTCGCGTAGACTTTCTGAAACTATGGGAATTTTTTTGAACTTGATAAGAAAAATCAGAAGTACGCTATGTATCTTTTCAATGCCACTGTCCGCTATAACGGACCTTTTTTTCTAAACTGATTCTCTTCCAAATACAATTCGTATATTTGGGATAATCTTTTTAATCATGGTGGAGTTAGAAGCTCCCAGGTTGTTTTGTAGCACGCTGGTGTCTTTTGATGAAAACTGTAGATGGGGGTTCACAATCAACACTCACTCGCATAGACCTTAGACCTCGAATAGTTAACTCAATGTTCTTTCTTTTGTCTACGTCAACTCGCTGTCGAACAATTTTTGTTGAGACAATCTCTTTACTGCCCAAATCTGCTTCATTACATAAAGCAATAAGATTCGATCTGCAAGTGGTCAAATTGCATTTATGTGGTAACTATCGACCCCATAAAATTGAACTATTTCTTTGAATTATTGATTAAAAGTAATGTTATTTAAGTAAAATTTGAAGTAAGTAGTAGTTAAAATAGAAATTATTTGAAAGTGGGCCTACTACATTTCATTTATTAAAGAGCCTTGTCTTAATGATTAGAGAGCAGAAAGCCAATTATATCAGTTTCTTTTTTAAAAAATTGAATTCGTATCTGTATTCCAGCATAAAAATAAATGGAACAACAGATACCTGAAATTTTGTTGTATTTTGAAGTTTAGGCAGTAAAAAAGGGCTGCACTGAGCACTATTATCCCTATTTATTTCTTTAAATGACACAAATAGTGCGTTTTATCACTTCAACGTGTTCCTGTAACTCATCAATTGTGTTATTACACTATGCTCGACGACATCATAATAGCTTACATATGAGACCTTCATAAAAACCTAGTTTCTAATAGGCCTACCATTCCGATATCTATGTATAGTTCACAAGAAGCTACGATCTGATTTTGCAGACACCCATTGGAGTTATTCATAGTCATCATAGATTAAGTTCATGCAAGTTTCAAAGCGCTCGTTTTTTTAATCCCTTAACCGACCTTCTCGGGGGGTGTGATGCGTGGGTAGTTTTACTCAGGGATCTAGCCCGTGCAGCTGTATCCGGTTCCTTTGTGGCCTACCTTGCTTGTACCCATTGTTGCGGCAAAGGAGTTCTCATTTGTGTTTCTTCAAGCATTTGCGACATGAAATGTGCCTATAACAGGATGCGCGTTTTCGGAGGATAATTTCCAGCCTCATGAAAAAAAATCCAGACTCATTGATAATCCCTAAATACCCAAATTCACCCAAAAGTTTAGTTTGATTAACCAAAGGGAAGAAAAAAGTTGGGGGAAAGAACAGCTCGACTGTATTCGGCAATCAGAGAGACAATGACATAGAGTCTACCGACTGAAAATAATCACTCAGAGGACACTCCCATTTACGGATGAAAAACAAAGTCGAAACATAGCAGACTACTCGTACAGTCTAAAGAGAACATGACAGTATACTGCAGCGAGTGCAATTAATTTCGAAAGGTGGTACGAGCCAATAGGAAAATATGGATGCAGGAGAAATACTGATTGATTGAGCAGAGTGCGGAGAAGCAGAGACACGCCAAGCATACCTGATGATCAGAGATATCAATACAAAATGGGAACCGAAGCAACGACTTGCTTAAGATCGCGATGGACACGTATTGCAGACATCTGAAGAGACCAATAAGAGATAGACTAAGTACCGCCGAGACCTGCATGTGTAGACGTATGATCATGAAACCACAGCAGTGACGGAACTCAAAGACATAACACTCCAAGACGACAACAGAAATGGCGAAATACTCGGGTGTCAAGTCGAAACAGCGACCAAGAAACTAAAGCCACGCAAGGCTCCACGGCTCCCCATCAGTGTCCGGATTCTAGAATTTCGAAATTTTCGTGCATCCCGAAAATTTTCGTGCATGATATATATAGAAAAAAGTCACCTTTTCTGAATAGTATGACCCCAGACAGCACTATTTCGTTGCAAAGCCGCTTCAGAACTATTTTACACATTCATATTTAATTCCTCATCATTGCATAAGAACTTAAAGTTAGACTGACATGCAGTACTGTAATGTACTAAAATGTACATCTGAGTGAATGCACGTAAAATTGATGTAAGCTACCCAGGGTAACAAGAATCCTGCTCACATTTTAATTTGCAAATTACATGCGAACATTCAACTGCCAGATGCAATTAAATATAGAGTAAACGAAACTGCCACTGAGTATTCGATTTAACTTATTTTAAGGGTTGATGGAGGTATTTCAAAAAACTATGCATATCCAATTATCATGAAAGTAATTACTTTGGTAGGAAGGGCGTATGCCTATTATGTTAACAGATAGAACGAGTATACAGTATAATAAATCGTATACTTATGTATCACTAAACAAATTGAAACAACAAATTTAGTACGGTAAGAGCATATTGCTATTTGCAAAGATTACTAATCAGCTGACGCTGTCCATTATCTTTGGCCATTGTTCTGAAAGTCTACATGGAAGTTCACCAGATGAGTCACTTTGGTATTTTTGGTATCTTTGGAAGGGAGGAGATCTTGGGGAGGAGCTCGGCTGCCTTCCGTTTCAAAAGTCTCTACGACAAGTTCGCATTCTTTTTCCTTCTTCTTTGTGAGAGAGTCTTTTTCAGCTCTAAGGCGACTTAGTTCTTTTTCATCTTCTAATGTCTCCTTTTGCAATTCTTCAAGCAGGCGGCGCTTCTCCAACTGGTCTTCAAGTTTTTTCTGTATTTCCCTCTGCGTGGAAGTGAGATGATCATCCAAACTGGGAGTACGAAAATCGCTTTGACCAACTTCATCAACATAGGAAATTTGCCGGAGTTGTCGACCATTGTCCAAAAGTCAATTAATTGTTCGCTTGAAAGATCAGCGGCGGGAACCAGTGTGTATCTTCGACAACATTGTTCACGTCATCCTTCACAGAATCACATATGAATAAGTGTCAATTTCGAATGTTCTTGAAGTTTCCATTAAAGAGCACAAAGCTGCGAAACTGAGACAAGTTAACGTAAAATACCTTTTAACTCCAGTAAATAATATTGAGTATACGATCTGAAATATGAGAATAAGTTCTCAACCTAAAAAATGTGCACAGCCTTTATTTACCTTCAATAAATATTTGTCATATTTCAATCCTGATTCTTATCAAAAGATAATTATATAATCATGTCGTTTTTTAGGATATCGTATCTTGTTATCTGTAAAATGTATCTTTCTCTGAGACAGAATGTATCTTAAATGTGGCAGACAGCTTACAGTTTCCACTCGTTTCACCAAGTACTGTACTCTACGCACTCGGTAGAGTACAGTAACACCGGTAATCTATAAAAATCTATCAAAAATGATGTATACTAAAAAAACTGAACGATGCAAAAATTCGTGCAATCCACATCACGATTTTCGTACATCGACCTAATTTTCTTGCATGATTCGTGCATGCACGAATTTCGTGCGTGAATCCGGACACTGCTCCCCATACAGATGGCATCACAGAAAAGATGCTACATGTAGGTGGAGTGGAATTGGCAGAAGAGCTGCTCATTATATACAGTCAAGCATAGTCTGAAGAGAAAGTTCCTGATGGATAGAACATGTCGGTTATAGTGACGCAGCCAAAAAAAGAGATTTAAGCATCTGCAGCAACTATCGCACCTTATCTCTGATAAACCACGTGTTCAAAGTGCTCTTACTGATCATCCTAGACCATCTGAAAGCTTCTGTAGAGCCAATCCCGGTAGAAGAATAAAAAGGCTTCAGTAGAGACAGCAGTACTGTGCAACTGATTCTTGCTTATGGTCTGCTTCATCGATTTCTCTAAGGCTTTCGGTAGCATTCGGCAAGACGCCATGTGGGCAGTACCGAAATCATGCGGAGTGGATCCTATGGTTATCCACATTTTGAAGAACATGTACTGCGAAGCTGACCTACACGCGATAGCTACGATGACATAAAAGACCGGTGGAAAATAACCGAACGTGTATTGAGAACACCAACTAATGATTCGACCTCCTCGCAAATCAAGGAAAGTCAGCAAAATGATTTAAGGGACCAACTGTCTGTTCATTTAGTAGTTCTAACCAGAGCATTAGAATGTTTTGGTGTAAATGAACGATGTTCTGAGTCGTTCACTAGTAAGTGAAGGAGCTTAGCAAACGGGATTTCCTAGTAACTGCCACTGAAATGAACATATATTTTTCAGTTCATGAAACTGATGAACTCAGTCTCACATTTACTATGGGGAAAATTAATTCTGGGATATAGGCCAATCAACTACTTGATGAATTTAATAGCATAGAGATTTGAATTGGATGGCTTCCCTGTAATAGCAGTTTTATGAATTTCAAAGTTCACTTGTGAGACAAAGGCAAATCAGCTGCAGTTGCTTTCAAAACTGACAGAATGACGAAGTAGGATCATCATAAAGAATGACATACACTATGAAGAATAGACTTCTTTGATTCTCTATGTGGTCAACGAGCGCCAAGTCCAACAACGTTGCTGCCTATGAAAGTGAACAAAAAGGAAGTGTGTGACTTGAGTGTTTCAGTCGAACTGGACGGCAGGGCGAGAGATTTTAAAATGAACAGGCGAACTAAGTGAACGAACAAAATAGTTGAATGAGCGATGAACTGAGTGAGCTGAATAAATGGCCGCATTCGAATGCACTAGTGCACTTAGATCCTGGAAAGATATTTTGCATTCAATCTTCGAATATGCATACATGTTTATCGATGGAATGATAATTTGCAACTTAATAAATGAATTTCACGCTTCACCAGTAGACACAATAATGAAAAAGGAATATTGCAATTCAAAATGCGACAAAAATTGTTTTCTTAGTTCTAATTTGTCATAAAAGTTTTTTACACTTTTGATGAATGAAGCTCAAAGGTTACCACATAGCAGCTGTCATTTAAACGGTTTCAATCTGGAGCGCATATTTTCACATTTTTTCTATAATCAGTAAGATAGAATTTTCTTTTTAAGATAATTTTATTCAAGTCTAATGTCACCTTTTTGCAACTGCAGCACTACACAAACGGCATGCACATGCGAGCATTTTTATAGTGCACATTGCTCTTAAGCACTGTTTTTAAAAAACGCATGTAGTCTGTTACTTGCAGCTATAATCAATTATTCTTGCTCAACTGTTTAACTGCAATTTTTTCTTCTTCTTCTCTTCCTCTTTTTGCGTCTCTTCTTCCCGGTTCCGGGGCTGGACGTAGATGCGATGACCCGTTTCCATCTCGAACGATCTAGAGCAATGTCTTCCGACACCTCCAGAGACTCCAGATCTTCATGGATACAGGCTTGCCAAGTCTTCTTAGGTCTACCAGGTGGACGGCAACCATCGACTGACAAGTTGTAGACTTCATTAATGACGTCACCATTGGCTCTTCTTACGTGGCCAAACCAGCGCAGACGTCTTTGCCGCAGGCGGACTGGAAGTTCGGGCAAACCACAGCGTCTCGCTACTTCTTCGCTAGTAACTTTGTCTTTCAACCTGACCTTTGAATACCTCAGCATTCGTCTGTCAGTACTTCTCAGAAGTTCAACCAGCATTAGGCTGAGGGGCCACGTTTCTGCGCCGTAGATGAGAACTGATCTTACACACATCTCATACACATGGGCTCTACACTTCAATGGGATGCCTTTGTTGGTAAGAAGACTGGCCAATTCTCTCCATTTCGTCCATGAAGCCGCGATGCGAGTCCGAACCGCTCCTTCTGCGCTTGCCTCTGAGTCCACGACATCTCCGAGGTAACAAAAATCTTGGACCTCTTGTAGGACGATCCCATTCACATTAAGTGAATCATCCTCAGGCGAGTTGGGAACATCCGCGCACTTCGGACATCGGAAGCCTGTTATTCCTTGAAATGATCGCAATCGGGAGCACTTTTTGTGACACCACAATTTGCAGGAAACACAAAAGATCGAGTTTGCTCCGACTCCCCTGCCACAACAACTGCACGGCCACTTTCCAGACTTGGTGCGTTCTTTGCTCTTCCCAGTTACCATGACCTTGGACTTCGCCCCGTTGATCTTCAAGCCACGCCCCTCTAAACCATCCTTCCATCTTGAAAACATATCAATGTCTTCTTGCTTGGAGGCAGCTGTTAAAACCAGATCATCGGCGTACAGCAACTCCCATGGGCCGGATCCTCGACAATCTTTGGACGCTTCCTCCATCACTGTAATGAACAGCAAGGGGCTAAGCGCTGACCCTTGGTGTACTCCCATGCCGACGTCCAGTTCCTCCGACAGACCAAACTTTGTCACGATTTGCGTTCTTGAACTCCGATACATGGACATTACAACCGAAACCAATCTCTCAGGAACTCCTTGTCTGCGCAATGCCCATTCGATGATTTCTCTAGGGACTCTGTCGAAAGCCTTTTCGAGATCGACGAACACATGGTAGAGCTTCTTCTTCTTTTGGCTGTACTTTTCTTGCAACTGACGAAGGATGAAGACAGCATCAGTTGTAGATTTCCCTCTTCGGAAACCAAACTGCCGGCAATCAATGCTAATTAGCTTCCTCAACCTCCTCTCTATGACCTTCTCAAACAGCTTCATACCATGTTCCAGCAGGCGAATCCCTCTGTAATTGCCGCATTCCAGAGAATCACCTCTCCCCTTGTAAATGGGGATAGTCAGGCTTCTTTGCCATTGAGACGGCAGACCGCCACTGTCGATTGCCTCCTGAAATACTGTCACCAGTCTCATTGCAGTATCTTCACCAGCTCCCTTAAGCAGTTCAACTGAGAGGCCTGATGGTCCAGGAGCTCTACCATTTTTCATGTCGCATAGAGCACTACGTACTTCCTCCTCAGTCACTCTTTCTGTGGGTCCTTCAGTTATAATTGGCTCATCGATGGTGAAGTTGCTGCTTTTGTTTAGCAATCCTTCGAAGTACTCTTTCCAACGGATTTTGATGTCTGCTTCTTCAACTAAAATCCTTCCTGTTTCACTTTTCACGAAGTTTCCTTGAACTACATCTTTCCCTTCTGTTTTCATTTGTCGCGCAATCCTGAACATCTTGTTTTGCGTTTCGGTCTTACTGATGTTCCTGCTCAATGTCTGCCACGATTCTTCTCTGGCCTTTGCAACAGCTTTCTTAGACAATTTTGACGCATCCTTGTACATTTTACGGTCATTATCAGTTTTTGACTTCTGCCACCTTTTGAAAGCCAATTTCTTGTTCTTTATAGCTCTTTGTACCTCACAAGACCACCACCACGTCTCACGCTGCACTTGTCGCGGCCGTCCTCTTGTTTCCCCAAGAACTTGCTTTGCTGCCTGAATGACATTACATTGAAGCTGGTCCCAACCGATCTCCGATTGAGCTTCATTTTTCTGCTGGCAAACTTCCTCAAATTTTCTTCTCGTTTCTTCATCTTTCAATTTCCACACTTTCAATTTTCTGTTAAAAGTTTTCCTAAATGCCTTCACTTCTTGCTTCATATGTACATCCATGACCAATAGCCGATGTTGTGTTAGGCAGGCCTCTCCAGGGATGCATTTCACATCCCTGACAGTCACATGACCATCTTGTCTCAACAGCATGTAGTCTATTTGAGTAGCGCCATCACCACTTTTGTATGTGATCAACATTTTGTATCACTAAATTACGAAAATCACTTGTGTTGGAATATCACAACTTTTAGAGCATAAGAAACAGACTATTTTTGTAAGTCAATTTCATTAACGTACCCCTACAAACTCTACAGCTAATACAGCTTATAGAGCAACTGTCTACATACTTAGTAATTGACACTACTTAAAAACCATCTAAAAGCAAAGCTGAGGTACAATCAAGATCGTCTTGGTAATATGAAAAGTAAATATGGACAGTTCAAAATCATAACTAGCAGTTCACACACTACCCCTTTTCATGAGGGAAAATTAAACATCGAAAATAATGAAAAAAGGGAAAAGACGCTACAGCAGCTCATCTAACTTCTCTTCATCAACAAGATTTATATCACTTCTAAACGTCTTACGTCATTGAACAGATGGATTCCTTAATCGAGTTGCGTGCATGTTCTCCCTCATTATATCGTCTTTATTAAATATACAACTCTGTTAACTAAAATGTTTTCGCAATTACGATTTTGTCCACATCGAGTTTTTGCACCTTTGGTTCTTTCAATTTTCTCAATGTATAAAAGTTTCGCTCATATGGTTCCAATTACATTCGTGTATTCATTGAGATAAACTCCATTACATTGTCTTCCTACTCCTAGTGCTGGTCTTTTCTCAAATGGTCAGTCACCTATCTTTAAATACTAGCAAAAATCATTTGACAAGAAAAAGAGAAGCGCTGATAAAGCAATACACTGTATATGCGTAATTTGCAGCAATGTACTCACAGAATGCGATTGGAATAAGCAATTGGTGAAGCTTTAATACTTCCAGACTTATTTATCCAATATTTTTCCAGACCACTCCATTTTCCAGACTTCCTAGACTTTCCAAATAAATTGTTTTCATTTTATTCTAGATCCAAGTGAAACCTTAGGTAATTCAACTATGAGTCTAGCAACTTCTTTACAAAGTAGAATGATAATATTGCATGTATTTACCCACTTCGACAGTGATAAAAGAAGGTCAACTCTGAGTAATATTCAAAATGCAACTTTTCCTGCACCCAGAATTACGCCTCACCCTGCAGTTTACTGACATTGGTTCTCCTCTATAAAAATGTCTACATGTGTACCTAATGGTTTTCGAACAATTGCATGATTGCATGATTCAATATTATTCTACTGAGACAATACGAATGAGTGAAATAATTCAAAGGAATTAATTTAGTTAGTTAAGTGACAAATATTTAAGCCATAAAGCTACAGATTCCTCCAACTGATTAATGTAAATTTCTTTTACATTAACACAGGGCAGGACTGGAAATTGTTGTCCAGTCCAGGAAAAGTGGTCTTCCTGTGGATCGAGGTTGAGATACGGCCTTCTGAGTCGGTATGGAGAGCAACGTCCAGGAAATGGTCGCCGTCTTCTTTTGTAAATTGGATGGCACTATGCCACTTCTGTCCGATGGCATGTCTGTCCGAAAAGGCACAAGAGAAACCTGGTAGTCCCGCTGTTTCACCGTGCCGTGCCAGGTTGTTGTGCTCTTCTCAATACGTGAAGAAGAATTCAAGTTCCAGCTCCGGTGTCTTCAGAACAATGGCTATCCAAAGTGGTTTATTGAGAAGTTCTCTCGGACAATAAAAGAAGAGGCTCCAACAGCAGGCAAGAAGAAGTTTTTCCTCCGTTTAACATACTACGGCGAGAATAGTGAGCAGATCACAATGACCCTGTCCAAGGAAATTGTCAAGGCGTTTTATCATGTCAATCCCATTCCAGTGTTCTACACAAGATGCCCAACTTCACCAGGTGTGAAGGACACTATTCTGATATCTCAGCAACCCAAAGTGACTTGCAACTTTTCTTGTCGTTGCGGTGCAAGGTACACCGAGAAAGGAGCGTTGTCTTTCTCTTCGAAGAGGAGAGCATCTTCCCAAGTGGCTCTATAAAGGTCCCACCAGACCGATATCCAAGCAACCAAAACTTTAAGTATAGTCAAAATATTCTGTATAGATTGATGTGTAATGTTGTAATATATAATAAATTAGTCACTTAACACATTGGATGCCACACGATTTTTATGAAACTCCCCTGGAGGCCACGGCCCGAATTTTAAAAAATCATACTTTTATACGTGTTAAAAGTCTATTTTCGATTAAAAGATGATGTTTTAACACAAATTCTAATTTTTTATGCTGCTTTAACTGTCAGCCATTTATGGCCGACGGGGCCTGTATGACAACCGTAGGGGTCTTGAGGCCAAGTCAGCCATATAAGGCTGACAGGCTACAAACCAAATTTAGCCACTTAACATATATTTCTGTGTAGATATTGTTGAACAGTGATACATGGAAGATTTGCGGTGAAGTATCGATGCCTAGAATGTGACATGATCAATGAACAGAGAGTTTCTTGACTCTTGCACACAAATTCCGATCAAAGGAGCTAGCATGACGAAACGCGCTGCAGCAACAATAATAGTCCACGAGCATCGATTGTATTTGTCTCTCCAGTAAGAAACGTGTTGCTATGACTGAGCGTTCATCACTGTCTGAATGAAAGCGTTTGAGGTAGTTGTTTCACTACATAAACAAGATGGGTTATCATTAAATCATTAATTCAAGATGGGTTCATTAAATAGACAAGATTTTAGGGTTCTCCTATTCTGAAGTTAGCCAATAGGCCTACATGCTGGCATTTTCTATGAAACCTGTTTTATTTCTCAAAGTTTCATATGCATGATCTACAAATTTTTATAGTTTTTGTGGCAAAAAGATTTATTGTTTTAGATACAACTTCGGGAGAAGACACTAAAAATTTAAGAATTACTAACACTACTTGAATTATCATTAATTTCTTTGTAGCCAGCAAGTTAAGCTGTATGATAGAAAGAGATATACGTAGTTAAGACAATCGTATATAATAATATGGCGACGGTTATTTGTGAGGTAAGGAATGCTATAATTTTTGGAATTTAAAATAAAAAACAAAATAACTCTTCTGAGAGATGCTTAGAAAGTAGGCTACAGTATATTTCATTTGATGAATAAAAACATGTCAGATGGCAGGGAAAATTTTCACATATATTTGAAAATAATTTTACTCATTCATAAGTTCCATCCTGTAAAGGTTTAATGCCTGATAAAGTCGATAAATCATCTAATATGCAACAGACGGACATGCACTTATCTTTCTGTGTGTCAGCTACACATGGCTGACATGGCTCTTCGGAAAACAGCGTTGCCACCGGGCCTCGAGATCCAATCCTTGCAGGACGATGTCATCCGCGCAGGCAGTATATCGATACAGAGTAGTATAAATGAAGGTCTAAACTGAAACCTATGATATACTAGGAAATTGTATCCGTGAGCACTATCTCTTGGGGACATATTCGTTGCTCCTGGAAGCTATCAACTAGTGTGTGGATTGGTAATCTGTTTCATGGAAAATGTTTTCGAAAGGAAAGTTTCTGTTCCTAGAAGCTTGTTTCTAGCCTGGTGTAGGTTTATTGAATATCCAGTATTCTTGACCGTGCTAAAATATGTCGCATGATTGTGAGCGATTTCAATGACATTTCAGATTTTTATTTCTTCGTAAAGATTTGATTTTTAACACAACGATCAAGCTGTGCAGTAAATATTAAAACTGCTAAAGTAGCCTACATGCTATGGGAATAAAAGGAAACGTTGTTTCAGCAGCAACAATTTTTACGGATGGTATCATCCTATTATAAATGCAAATTGCACGTATATGTAAGATAAAGTTTACACGCTTTAGAATATCCATGTCTCAACAAAGATCTCAATCTCATGATAAGCTATGAATAATAAAACGTATATAATAGTGATACTCTGGTCTATACGATGATTAAAGCATAGGAACTGATATAAACGTCAACAATCACATAAGAAGTCATAACAGACATACTATAACAGTAAACATGACAATAACATGAAAATGGAAAAATTAAACAAGGATACTTGAAAATATCAAGTCGATTTTCGGTTGAACTATTATTTAGAGCAGCTCGCACTTAACAAAATATTGGTGTGGGTTACGATGACTAAAATTTTGTTGAAGTAGAGTAACTATATTTCTGCTGTAGTCACTTCACAAGAAAATAGACCTCTCTTCAAAGATGTGAAGGCTTCGTCCCTGAAGCGAAATTGGTTAGAACCATGACTTCCGCGCACGTGAGCCAATTTAGAAATATATTGACCTATTTGATTTTTTTGAGTTCATTGATACGAATAACCATTTTAGCTCAACCACATTGATAGCAGGCTCGGCGCTTGTGTTTTGAGTTTGAACTAAGTTGCTATTATTGCCATCATAAACTGTGCCCTGGTCAAAAACTAGTCCTACAAATCAGTCTCTGAAGCATCTTTAATTATTCCGTAATTTTTGGCATTCTTTACACGGTAAATTGAGTGTGGTTCGGTTCAGTTAATTCTTGTTTTTGTTCATCGTATATTTCTTAGATCGGTGTGAGTATTTTTTCGTTTTTTCGAGTTGCGTTCAGTATTTGCATTTTTGTAAGGTGAGGTTGGTAATTGGATAATTCTTGCTGGTGTCAGGTTACGTTTTGGATCGGTTTGAGTTATTTTTTGTTCATTTTTTCGAGTTGCGTTCAGTATTTGCATTTTTATAAGGTGAAAGGTTGGTAATTTGGTACTTCTTGTTGGTGTTCAGGCTGCGTTTTGGATCGGTTTCAGATATTTTTGTTCGTTTTTTCGAGTGGCGTTCAGTATTTGCATTATTATAAGGTGAAAGGTTGGTAATTGGATAGTTCTTGTTGCTGTACTGGTATTTTCTAAGTATTTTGTGCTTAATGCCTGGTAAAAAATGAGGTGAAGGAATCTTGGGTTGAGTGTGGAAAATGCACGATCTGGTGGCTGTACCAGAAAGGCAACGGCGACAAAGAGATAGAGGAGGAATTCCTGTGTGGGGGTTGCCTTCTAGAGAAGGTGAGGAAACTGGAGGAGAATAGAAATAAGGAAGTGGAGAAAATGAAAAGAGAAATCAAGAATCTAAGTGAAGAGGTTGAAGCGCTGAAGAAATGAAAGGCAAAGAAGGAAGAAAAAGATGAAAATGGAAGAAATCAAAGTGACATGGCAGAGAAAAGAGAGAGGTAATTGAAAAATGAACTTGAGGAGATCAAATGTGAAATGGAGAAATGGAAAAGGGTTACTTCCAAAGACGTCCATCAGTCCAGCAACGTAGAAGCTCAAAGTATTGAAAATTATAGGCCTACGTACCAGCAACCGGAGCGAAGCCAGACAGGAGAAACCGAAACATTCGCGGAAGTGGTAAGAAGAAAACAGAGAGGTATGGGAAAGGAATGGAGTCATCTACAGATGATTTCCCAAGTAAAGAAAGACAATTAATGAATTCAAACAGATGCAGGATATGGTAGAAAAGGAAACAAATATAATTGCATTTGGCATGAAAGAAAAAGGTAAAGATGAAAATGATGTTAATGAAATTATGGAGGAAATACTGGAAGATGAAGAAATAGAAGTTAAAGTCACAGACATACAAAGAATAGGAAACAGAGAAGGAAGCAGACCACTCAAAGTTAAACTTATGAATAAGAAAAAAGTGACAGACGAATTAAGGAGAGCCAAGAAATTGAAACAAAGTGTAGATGACTCAAAAGTGTATCTTGACTTGGATAGAACCATTGAGGAGAGGATAATTCTGAAAGAAATGAGAGAAGTAAAAGAAAACAGAAGAAACAACATGAACAGCGTCAAATTGGATGGCAAAGTAATTTGCAAACCTTTTTTTCGGAAGGCACAGAGCAGATGTAATAGTGTAGTAAAGAAAATTGATAATATGGAATGTGCAAACCCAGAGTCTGATGATAGCACAAATGATGTGAAAAGTGGAATTAAAAGGATTGAGCTGTTAGAAGAAAACATGATAAAACGTTGCAATATGAAGAAAATGAATAGGAAAATAGGAAAAACAAACAAGAAGTTGAATATAACTGAACAAGAGTTGGTTATAGAATATGTAACTATTAACGGGCTCATCAAAGTAAAAGTGGAAGAATTGGAGAAACAATTGGAAAGTAATGAATGCATGATGATAAACTTGGCGGAAACGCATCACATAGGCTCAAAATACAAATTCAAATATAGATGGGGCTTCATTGAGAATCAACGAAAATTGGACGACAAAAAGGGTAGAGGTATAATATCTCTTTATAATAGACAATTTTAAAGAGGTGAAAGAATTAAAGACGGAATCAGACGGACATACTTATGATGGAGATAAGAAATGGAACGGCAGTTTTCGGTCTGATGATAGTTTATTGGGACGTTACGGATAGAAATCGCAATAGTAAAATTGCAGCAGAAATGAGTAGTAAAATAGAAGAATATGATAAAGCGATGATTATAATAGGAGACTTCAATGCCCACTTCGTAGAAATGGATGGGAGAAGAAATGAAATGTGAAAGAATGAAATTATGTTAAATTCTATGGAAACGTCGATATGCAAATATACATGGGAGAGGAATGAAACGAAAACAGTCATCAACTACGCTTTGTGTACGGAGAATATGATGGATAAAATAAGACTTATGAAAATTGATGATTCTAGAAGCTTTCATTTAAGCGATCATAACAAAATTGCACTTCACATAGAAAGTGAAGCTATGAAGATAAGAAGGAAAACTGCAGTGCAAAAACAATATTGGGACCTCAGAAATAAAGAAAAATTGAGGAAGTTCGCTAAAGATTGCAAGATAGAAATAGAAAAAATGCCGCAAGTAACTGTTCAGAAAGTAGAACATGTTATGAAAATTATGGCAGATAGACACCTGAAAACGGTTGTTACCTTAAAAAGAGATGATAGAATAAAATATTTCAATAAAGAAATTGAAAAAAGAAAAATTGAGAAATGAAACGGATCAAATTCTGAGGAGCCGACTTCAGATAGAATATGAAAACAAGATAAAAGTAGTAAAAGAAACTGTTCTAAGAGTTCAGAGGGAACGAGAGGAGCAAGAATGCAAATGGATCCTAGAAAATAGAAATGAAAATATATGGAAAATTATCAACATGACTAAAAAACGAAATAATGTAACTAGAGAAATCGTTATTGTAGAAAATGGAGTAGAGGTGAAGAAGGAAGAGGCGAAAGCTCTGATAATACAATTTTGGAGTATGCTGTATAACGAAGAAAGTAATGCAAATAGAATTGAGAGAAAGGAAGTAACCTATGATACAGAGACCGTAAGTGGAAACCACATGAAAGATCACAATTACTACAAGAGGAACCATGTTTGGAATGATACGGAAGGGTTAAAAGAAAGTGAAGTAGTAAAAGCAATTAAGAATTTGAAAGATAAGAAATATACTGGTATAAGTGAAATTAGTGGAGAAATGTGGAAGCCATTGATGGAGGTGATTAACGGAAGTGTTTTGAGATATATGTCTAAAAGGGTGATGGATGGTGATGTTCCGGACATCTGGGAGGTCAGCAAAGTAATATTAGTACCTAAAAATGAAAGTATGCGGATGACGGTAGAACAATTCAGACCACTGGTCTTGACAGAAGTGTCATATAAAATCATGGGAGACATTTTAAGGGGAAGGGCTACAAAATGTACTGAATAAAAAAAGATTATGAAGGAGGAACAAACGGGTTTCACAAAGAAGAAACGTATAGAAGAAAATTTGCTTATTGTTCAGATAGAAGCGGAGAAAGCAATAAGAAATAGAAAATTGTTCATAGCAGCCATAGATTTGAAAAAGGCTTTTGATATGATATGTAGAGAACGTCTAATTGAGAAATTGCATAAAATGGAAATGGGTTATAAAATAGTGAATGTAATACACAATATTCATAAAAAAGAAAAAGTGGTGTTACATATGAACGGAGAAGAAATTGGAGAAATAAGAAGAAACAAGGGTATAAGGCAGGGATGCAAAATTTCGCCTACCCTGTTTGTTATTATGATGAATGACGTTATAGATCAAATGAACAAAATGTGGAAGAATAGAATAAATGTTATTATGTATGCGGACGACGCTTTAATTTTGGCGGACACTGAAGATGAAATGAGAAGAAAAATTAATGTTTATGAATTTGAATGTGGGTGTTATGGCCTGAAGATAAATTATAAAAAAAGTAAAATTATGGTGCTGGGTGGAGGCAAAGATAGGAATTCCTGTATAAGTATAAAAAAACATGCAAATAGTCGAAGAAATTCAATATTTGGGCATCAAATTAACCAACAGTAAAAGAATGACAAGAGAGCATATCAAAGAAAAAATAGAAAAAAGTAAGGAATATGGTTATTGGATGCGCTACATGTTAAGAGGAAAAATCATGAAAGAAAGATTAAGAAAAGCGATATGGAAAGGCACCATACTCCCAACAATAGTTTATGGTATGGGAGCTATGGTGCTTACATGGAAAGAAATAGAAAGATTAAATAAAAACCAAAACAAAGTCTACAGAAGTATGCTGCAGGTTACTAGAAGAACAGCACAAGCCTATATGCTGGGTGAAATAGGCTCGAGCTCGCAAAGAACAAGAGATAGAGAAAGTAAAATAATGCTCCTGAAGCATGTAATAGACAACACAGTCGCACTGAAGGAAATTTTAAGACAAGAAAAATGTAACAAATCATGGATGAAGCATTGTGAGAGAATACATGAAGGAACTATATTTATCTTGGGATGACATAGAAGAAAAATCGAAGCAGAAACTTAAAAACATATGCAAAATTAGAAGTGAAAAAGAATGGAGGATGGAAATGGATAAACGAACAAGTTTAAAATACTATGCGAGATATAAGAAGAAAATGGGGATGGACATAAATTGGAGTAAAAGGAAAAGTAAGATCATGAAATTGTACAAAAGCGGTGCAGCGATGACAAGAAACAAAACTGGCAGAACAATAGAAGAAAGAAGATGCGAAGTATGCGGGGTAGAAGAGGATTTATAACACATTATAAAGAATTGCAAGAAATATGTAGAGTTGAGGAAGAAATTTAACATGGAAGGAAAGGAGGTGGAAGAAGTAATTTATGGAAGTGATGAGGAGGAATTTCTAAACAACTTAGACAGAAATAAGAATATTTTGAAAAAGAGACTGATAAGGGCAGCAAGTCAAAAAGAGTAAAGAAGAGGATTAACTCAGGAGTGCCGCATTTAAGGCGATGCTCCATCCCAAAAGTAACCAAAAGTCAGTAGTACGAGTAAATGAAAGCACGTGATTTCACAAACTTAACAAACCATCCCAATCGATATCAAATCAAAGTCACTTTCCAGCCTATATTCATCGACAGCCTAATAGTTGAATAATGTTAAATAAATTCAAAGTAGTAGTTCCAATATACACAATGTTTAATTGTACATTTACAAGAAAAAAGCTACCGGCACTTCAAAAACATATCTATTCTAAATTTATAGCCCTAAACAAAAGAACATTTTCTCAGACCTTGATCCGGGCAGGTACCGCGCACGCACAGATCAAACCCCTCATCCGCGCAGCTCCGCGAAACCGCGCAGCGGTGGCAACGCTGGGAAAACCTGGCTGTCAGCAACATCTGGCTGACGTGGCACTCAACGTGTTGAATCTTAATTCTATTTTCTATGCCGTTGTTTTGATGTCCCTTACCGCAACCGATGCCAGATGACCCTAAACCGACGTCTAATGTCCCTTCACAAACGCTTGATGTCCTTTAACAGACAATGGATGCACCTACATAAACCGACGCTTTAAATACAGAAAATTGCTCAACATATTCAAATAAGTTGTTGTGCTTTTCATAATGATATTGGTAAAGTTCGTTCAATTATTAGGCAGAACAGCACTTCAACAAATATATTTGAGACCCAAAATGTCAATGACAAAAATCAGAACTGACAATAAAAGACAAAATTGATCAAATAAGTGGGCGTTTTCAGTGGATTCAAGCAAATATGTATCAAAAAGAGGCCGTTATGTAATCAAACAAGAATGCAAAAATACACGATCATTTAGGTATATTTGCAGCTACCTTAGAATTTTGGAAGAGAATGTGACACCTACGCTTTTTTAAAGGTTTGCACGATAATCCAAGAGGCCTGATAGGGTGGTTGTCGCACAATCATCACAGATTACAGAGGTCTCTCGGAAGCATTGCCGACACAGATGAAAAAGAAATAACATAACTGTAGATGAATATCATTCACTGACATTTTGTCTAATTATTCTTAATACTAATACAATATGCGCAAAAGGATAACTAAATACTCATACAATACTGACAATGACATCGAAACAGCGAATATTCAAAATGATACAAATGATACGACAAAGTTAAACACCAAATAATGAAAATTTCATAATTCTATCACAGAAATTGATGGAAATCTATAGATAGAAATCTATACAGAATCAGATCGCTTTACTACACATGGCACATCCGAAGTATAGCAATGATTTCTATGGATTATATCATGATCATATCTAGACCACATCGTGAAATGCACTATCAACATTTTATCCAGATGTTGACAGAAATTGAATAACTTTTACCGGCTATCTCAGGTTTAATTCAATACATACAGTAGGCTTATATAGGTAGAGTGTCAACTCAAAAAGAGTGTCGTCTGCATAAAGTGAAAATTTTTGCATGAAAAGATTTAGTTTTTTCCGAAGATTAGGTTCCTGTGGTCCACAAAATTTTTTGAGCAGTTTTTGGGAAGCCAAATTCCATAGACATCGGATAACATTATTAGGACTAGACCGGACACAGCTAATTTCTGGTGGCCTTTAAAGCCGTTCTGTAGCAACCAAAATTGTTTGTCTAAGCAAATTTCTGTATGAGGGAATTTAAAATATCGATAACAGCATGTCTCTGATCAGCTGATGATGTAATGCACGTTTTATCATTTGGAATTGCTAGCTTAAACATTACTTTTAGGATCCCAATTACACTTCCGAAGCAATTACAGCCGAGGTATTGCACTACTCATCTGTTGTTCATTGTAGACATTTACGTACATGCAGCAAACGACTTGGCAACTAGATGATATGGGATCATCTAGGTGAAATCATGAATTATAGAAAGATATGTCATTTTACAGTATTTTTTGTCATGTCTTTTTGCAAAGTAACAAGCATAGTCAAAGAGAATTGAGCTGACACATGTCACAGCTTAATCAAGTTATAAGGCGTAATATCATATCAATTATTGATCTTCGGGTGATGATCCCCAAAATTCCCTGATGGTGGTTATGAATCGCGTGGTTTCAGTATAGTGTTGCTCAGTGTCACCTCTCAATGATTGTCATTTCTTCTCAGAATGTAGACGCAACACCGCAGTCCTTCTTCTTAGAACATCGGAAATTCATTCCTAGTTCATCTTCTTTCTTAGGTTATCACTGCTGCGTCCATCGGCCAGTCTCACACCGCACACTCTTCTCAACGCCAACGCAAACAGACTTATCTAAACCTTTTGTGACACAGGGCACACAAAAGCTCCATATAACAACAGTAGGCGCTCAAGTTATAATAACGTGCACAGATCTTTATTTATAAAACATGCATATAAAGGTGTCGTATTTTTATTAACTTAATCCTGCGTGTTACAGCTCCAACTGTTTTCATGATCATGTTGACCTTATTTTAATTGATAACATCTGCAAATACACTTGGATTCAGCCGTTTTCCACTTGCCACAAAACGGAGGTGGATCATCAGACAAGGATGATTGCCGTGCTTTCTATTAATGTCATCTTATCTTACGACATTAACCCGCTCTGATCAATAATCCTGGTGCTTGTCCTGGTGGACGTCCACCTATCATTTTGAAAAATATGAAAGTGAAATGTGATTCAGTAGATTGTAAGGACTACCGGAAACACATTAATTAATTATTTTTAACTTTAAATCGTGTTTTTGAGGCTTATACTTTACAAACACTTTGTAAAGCGATTCATATAAAGCTAGCTGTTTAGGCCTGCTGATGTTGTACAGGGTGTCAAGTATTGAACAGAAATAAATCATTGACTGAAATTTTCCGAGGAAAAAAATTAGAATTTCTGACGCAGAGAAAATAAAAGAAACAGCAAAACCTACGCAGCATCGAGAAAACTATACTATGTGATCAAGCTATCATGTGAATTTGATCTAAGTGAGGTATAGATGTAAGGGTGACAATCAAGGTGAGGTTATTGTTGTCAAAAGCCTCATCAACGTGAATCAATCGCTGTACCCACCAAAGAACCACCTTTTCACTGCGGCTGATGGATTCGAACCACCGGTTGTGAAAGAGTCAGTTGATATGGCTTTCTGTACATTAAATTTGGCGATTCTGCTATTTCTTTATTTACTTTGTGTATCAAATCTGTCAATTCTTATAAAATTTAAACGAAGCAAATGCGCATTTCTCTGCCAAATTATTTGCACTGACAGCAAATAAATATATTTAATAAATTTGAATGATGTTGTTAGTTAGCACAGTCTCGTCAACTTTCAATCTAAACTATCTCTTAACTATCAAACATGGCGAGTAGATTTACATGTATAACTTAGTCAGGGTTGCCACAAACCGGGAAAAAACCTGGAATTTAGAAAAATAAATTCCCGGTCGGGAAAACCGGGAAAATACTTTCAAACCGGGATTTTTTATATGTCGTTATTCAAGTAAATATTCCACAAATATGGGAAAATGATCATGTTTATCAATCTAATTTTCTCAATTTCAGATCGACTTTTACTACAACACATCGTAGCAATACCAAAGAATTGAATAGACGGATAGACCTAAACACTGAGAAGGACAATAGTACTTAGGCCTATATTTGACAAGTAGCTTATTTTCCATCTTCCTTGAAGAAGCCGTCGTGTTCTTCGTTTTCGAGATTGTGGATACGACTGATATACGGCATCATCTGTGACCCAGAGAACGTGTATAATGAAGATTTTACTTCTCGACTTTCACAAGGGGCTTAGACGGTGCTGACAAAGTCAGACTTTCTGGAGCATTGTTGTACTTTCATCCCGGATGCTCTTCCTGCCGGCTACCAATAGTGCTCTTGGCAGTCTCTTGGCATTTACCCAAAGAACATGTATAACTGTATTAAATATTTGTAATGCATTATTCTCTGTTGACACGTATTACGTAAATATATATCACATGAATTTGAATATTTTTCTTTTGATAATTATTTATCATGTACCAAAAGAAATTCATAGCAGTTACTCTACATCGTTTTAAAACTTGAATTTATGTCTATTGTGTTTATCATCGTATTTTTCTTATTAACTGATTACGAATACAGTCTAAGTGAATCCGGTTAAGTAAAACTTCGTCTACAAATGGAATTTTCCCATTAGAATGAAGCCGGCCGGATAAGTGTTACATGCTAATATTCTCCCGCCGGATAAGTGGAACACAAATGAAATGCACATACACCGTACTTACACAATGCAGTCGTTTTACGATGTATTGTAAACTGCATGGTCATTTAATTTTGGGGTTATGATCGATAAGTCAGCTGATGTCTTCGAGAGATGGCATAAATTCTAAGAAATTACACAGTATCAAGGTCGTTACGTGTCCCCGTCTATTGTACGAATGTACTTAAGAAAATAACTGAAAAGAAGGAAAGTGGCTCAAAAATGTCTGACGTCGCAATGATTTGATATAGACAAGGCAACAGGGCACTCCTGTACTTTACTGGTCCCAAAATACCTCCTCCTGAACTTTACTGGTCCCTAAATATCACCTCCTGTACTTTACTGGTCCCATTTGCAACATAACTTAACACGAATATTTATCATATTTAGGTCGTTATTTTTTATAAAAAAACACTAAACAACGATGTACCAATGAGCCAGATGACTGAGTAGTGGTCAAAATCGTCTGCATTTCTTCCGAATCTTTACCTCCATTTAATTCGTCCAAATGACTCTTCAATGTTGATTGTACTCAGCTAATAGATTTAAACTTGCGCTTACTGTTTTCCACATTGAATGTAGTTAGTGACGTGGTTGTACCACTAACAGTGTTAACATAGTTTTCAGAATGATTTATACTATAGTATAGTTCGATAGTTCATACGGACTTGTATAGTTGGAATGGAGTTGTAGGCCGCTTATGGATCTAAACAATCAATGATGCTTCCCGGAGCTATGTACCGTTCGATTAGGAGAATTTAGTCGTAGCAGATCGATTTGGGACGATGACTAGGAAGCCTATATTACTGTATGGTTCGATTTAACTCCCGGTACCAACTTGTTGTTCGCAAGACTATTCAAATATCTCGAGATTTCGCTTTAGAAATTGGGACCAGTAAAGTTCTGAAGTGGATGTATCGGGACCAGTAAAGTACAGGAGGTGATTTCTCGCATTCCCATATTGGGACCAGTAAAGTACAGGAGTGCCGGCAACAGTTTCCCGAACCTGGAAACTCAGGACTCCCTTCGGGGATTTAGAAAGTCATTATTCAAACGTGACTGATGGATGTAGAAAGCGAAAGCGCCTTGGTAAAGTGCTAGACACAGAAGAAGCTTTGTTAAAAGCTCAAAGATATTGTTATTCAGCAAGCACTTCAGAAAACAGACAGGATTTCGTCAAATTGCAGCTGGAGAAGCAGTCTTTGATAGTGTTGATATGGATGTCGCTGTCTCAGATAATTTGACTCAAGATGACATTGAAGAGATGGATGAACTTATCTAGGAAGGCACTACCGCACCACTCAGAAACGGATATCTCAAAGACGGGCAGCGCTGCAGGAGGAATAGAACGAAGAAAAGGCACATCCAATTAAGAAATCTGCTGGCTTGGTGGCGATGGAGAGTGTGAGATTTAATTTAGCTGCATGGTCTTTCTACGCTTTATGATCTTGCGCATGTTCAGATGGATACTTCTTTGCTTCAAACAAGCAGCATCAATGTGAGGCAAACCACCATCACAGACGTCGATAAGTAGCAATCGATAGATGATAGAATTGCTAAAGTTGAGATTTCTACAATTAGTATTGGACGTATAAAAGGTTTCAGTACAATGTACCAGTTCATGTTAAACACTTGAATTAAGTTCAAAAATAAAGAACTAACAGCCTAATTATCTTAAAATTGTCATAAAATCTAAGAAACTTTTGCAAATAAGAAACAAAATAACTACAAGATATTGTAAATAGAAATTGTAATGCACTCATGATCTCCTGTTATTCATACAGTACGTACAAGATTATCAAAGTCGGCTTCTGTCGAATGTCTCGTGCGACTTTGTCATTGCGATATTTGTCATCCAACAGCTTTAGCATCGATACCCAAGAAGTCATATTTTCGGAAGATAGTGCGGAGACAAACTCTTGAGAGAAAAACTAGCCGTGGTAAACATACGTGGTTGGTTCAGTAAGTATATCGCCTAAACCAGTTAACATGCTCTTTCTAGATGTTCTGCTCTTTCCATTCACGATAAAAATATTAGCATAAAATGGCGATTTCTTACTTAGGCGCACTACTTATTGAACCAACCACGTACCTTATCACGCGACATTAATTATCCTTTAAATGAAAATTCTTTTGTCTTTCTGGTGCATTTTTCTGTATGTTTCTAAAGCAATGAATAGTTTCAAGAACATTTGATACTTATGAATTCTCTATTCTTATATATTTGATATTTCCTAAATCTCTAATATATCTTATCTATTTTTTGATTCCAGACAATGCCTGGTGAAAGTACATTTCAAGAAAATTGGACACATGATGAACGTTTCCGGGCATGGATAAAACGCGATAGTAATAAAAACAGGGTATATTGCAAATGGTGTCGCAAATCGATCGATATATCAACAATGGGTCGGCAAGCTTTAGTATCCCATATGAAGGGTAAAAAGCATCAGGAAAAGGGCATCGCTGAAGAAAAGTCTTCCAAAGTAACATTTTTTCGACCTGTTGAAAGTGCCGGTGCTAGTGTTGGTGCTTCTGCTGATAACTTGCAAGACTCTTCCATGCCAGCTTCTGAAGGCACAGCTTCGCATCTTCAGAACCTTGTTAGTCTTAACAATTTTGTCCAGAAATCTGATACTTTAAGTGCGGAGATCATGTGGTGCATTAAATCAATATTATCGAACTATTCGTACAACTCCCAAGACGACACCGGATTTTTTTTCAAGAAAATGTTTCATGACTCAGTCATTGCGCGGCAATATTCGTGTGGTAAGACGAAGTCCATGTATCTCTCTTGTTTAGGTATTGCTACGCATTTCACGGATCTCTTGAAAAAACAAATAAAAAATGAGCCATATGTCTTACTATTTGACGAAAGTCTGAATGTACACTTGCAGCGAAAACAGTTAGACATTCATGTAAGATTTTGGGATGAAGATATCGTCGCATCTCGTTATTTTTCATCGGACTTTCTCGGACACTCATGTGCATCAGACATTCTTGAATCCTTTGATAAATTTGTGAAGGATGATATTGGAATGAAAAATCTGATACAGGTATCCATGGATGGACCGAATGTGAATCTTTGTGCTTTGAGACAACTAGACTCGCAACTTTGCAGCGAATTTGACAGAAAACTTGTTGATGTCGGTACTTGTACCTTACATACAGTCCATAACGCATTTCGACAAAGTGTTGATCGAACGAATTTGTATTTAACAAAATTTCTGTCGGGGATTCATACACTATTTAATGATGTACCAGCACGACGAGCAGAGTTTGAAATGATCACTGGTATTGATAAGTATCCACTTCAATCATGTGCCCATCGTCGGGTGGAGAATGTGAAAGTGTGTAAAAGAATAATCGAAATTTTTCCGGCCGTGAAGAATTTCGTAGACGCAGTTCAGAAGAAAGAAACAAAAAATCCAGCTACAATATCCTTTGCTTTGGTCAAGGCCTGGTGTGAAGATGAGCTAGCATTAGCTAAGTTGTATTTCATTGTCTCTAATGGTGGTCCCATTGAATCATTTTTGAAAATGTACCAAACTGATGCGCCAATGCTGCCATACATGTGTAATGATCTTGAAGTATTGTTGCGTAGCATTATGCAAAGATTCATCAAAACGACTGTTCTTGACAACGCATGTACAGCAAGAAAATTATTGTCCATTGACGTGACGGAGAAATCTAATCAAAAATCAATTGAGAAAATTCATCTTGGCTTCGAGGTAAGCAACGAATTAAAAGAAATAAAGGAGAGCTCATCATCCGTTGACTCGACTGCATTCAAACGTGATTGCAGGAACTTCTTGGAAACGTTTGTAAAAAAAATAATGGAAAAAACGCCTATGGATAACCGCCTCATAAAACATTTGAAATGTTTGAATCCAGAAGTTATGCTGACGAAAGACTATGACACACTAACCAACGACTTCAAATTGGTACTTGACTGCATGATTCCATCCAAATTCGTCCTTTTGAAAGATTGCGACGAAATTTTGACTCAATTTCAAACATTCCTTCGAAATGCTCGACGAAATGAGAAAATCAGTCAATTCAACCGAAAATCGGATAGATTGGACAAATTGTTTCATAGTGTTCTGCATGATTCTGAGGATGCCAAACTATTGTGGAATACTGTACGAATAGTCTTGACATTGTCGCATGGTCAAGCAAGTGTAGAGCGCGGATTTTCAATCAACAAGGAAGCATCCGTGGTTAATTTGGGCCAACATAACCTCATTGCCAAGCGACTGATCAAAGACTATGTACAACATATAGGTGTGGAAAATATTGTTGTTTCAGAATCTTTACTGAAATCCGCCAAACAGGCAAGACAGAAATATGAAATTCATTTGAAAGAAAATCAATCCGAAGAAAAGTCAAAGGCAAATAATGGTAAAAAGGCGGCCATCCAGAGTCAACTAATTCTCCTGAAACAGAGGAAGAAAGCGATCGAACGAGAGGTCGAAATAATGGACAGTGATGCTGCCATGTTTTACGATCGAGCTGAAAAAGAACATGATTTTGCACGCTTGTCTGAAGCAAATGCTTTGTCCAGATCAGCAAAAGACAAGCGTTTGCAGCTTGGCATCTTAGAAAAAGAACAGTCAAATCTTTCAGAAGAGCTCACCAGATGTTCGTAGTGAAATTTTGTTGAATTTATTGTCTCTACTGGGAAAACGGAAATAACACATGATGAAGCATGAACGTAATATATGCATCAGAAATATTCAAAATATCTTGAGTGTACCAAATGCATTAAAGTTCATATCTTTAAAATTACCTTTGCCCATCATCGGAAGTGATAGGTTTTACTATGAAGTGGCTTCCGCTTGCTGGTTTTATCATATTGAAATATATGTAATTATAATTTTGGGCAAAGTACAATCAGGCAATAATACTCATACTCTGAATAGATTAATTGACTCGTTTGATTTGATTTACGTTGCCTGATACTTTCTATTTTCCCTCTATTTGCATACCAGCAATACATTCAAAAGGACTTGTAAAAAGAGCTATCTCAATTCTCTCCCTTAGATCAACAAAGACAAATGACAGAAGAAAAATGTCTCGTTATTCCGTTTTGCCATCCGTATGTTAAACGTTTGTTTTATATTACTATGATCTATCAGAACTTGCATTTACAGTTTTAGATTGATTACCATACCGGTATTTCTTCTTGTTTATGATCATATTGAGATATTGTTTTTATTCGTGAGATTATTCAGATGATATATTTGAATATAGAAACCTTGTAATTTTGTTTATTTTCTTGTGTAATTTTTATAGTGTTATCATGTATTCTACTCAAATTTATGGCGTTTTACTACCTTGTTTGTATTTCAATATATGCATTCATGACCTAAAAAATGTTTTCTTTTTTATTGGAGAATGGGAAATACAGGGTTAAAGCTACTTAGAATCTTAGTTATGAGGCTATTTTTTAACATCAGATAAGTCCAAGCTACATTGAAATTATTCATAAGAGTATCAAGGAATTTCATTGAAAAACCGGGAAATTCATCTGAGAAAATTTGTGGCAACCCTGCTTAGTGTGCAGGCATCATATTGTGATGCTGTTGAAGTATGTAATTAAGAATCACGTTGATGCTCTTTTGTTGTAGTGCTTCTCTTGTGTCAGTGGATTTGTGTCGGAGTTGAAATACTCCACTCTGGTGCTATAGGAGTTCGCATTCAATCCCTGACTCTAAAAGAGCTAAGCAGCGTCAGACTTGTAAAAGTGGCAATGAGCATTTTTGGACATCTGTGTTCGGAGATATTCTTAGCGAAATTGTAATCTCATGAGGTAATTTCATTGTACTCTTGTAACTTTATTGCTTCATCAATGGACATCCTGGAATATACATGGATTTAGAATACTTCCGTATTTGGAATTTTCGGATCCGATAATTTATTAAGTAGGCCATCCAATTAATCAATCTTTTACCGTTTCATGTAACAGCTTCTACAAACCCGAAAATTGAGTCAAAATATGAATAATCTTCGAACCTTTGTACGACGACCAAGATGTGCCACTGTAAATTTCCTTGGTAATTAACTTAATTTCATTCTAAGTCAAACATTCTTTGAGACTCTTGTTACAAGCTTGATATTTTGCACGTTCTATGCTATTCAAATATGAACACGACTACATTGCACATCGTCTAGGCAGTATTTAGGAAACACAGGGATAATTTTCAAAAATTTAAGTTTTCAAATATTTGTCAGATAATTCTTAAACACCGCGAACATAATGTCCGCAAAGAAAGTGATTCTTTTATATACAATTGATACATCAACTTTTTGAGTTGACACTGTGCCTACCAGAGTTGGAAAAGTCGAGATTGGAATTAATTCCGATCCGGAATTAATTCCATTTTTCGTCGGAATTGGTATTGGAATTGACCCTGATAAACTTCAATTCCACTTTTTCGAGAGACCTGTGATAAATCTATTTGTACAAAAATTGAAATCGCAACGTCCAATCACAACAATTAACAATATTAATTTTTAAGAGATACGATACGCAACGATAAAAGAAAAACTTTAAACTTACAGTTCACTTCTCAATGTTGAATTCACTTCAATTCGATGAGACTCATTTATACCAAAATAATATCATAAATATCAGTGTCACTTATACCGTCAATCTTCAATTGCGCTCGCTGATGTGTTGCAGTATACGCTGCTGTGTTGTTGTTCGCTGACGGGCAGTTGTTGTTGTTATTTCTGTAGTTAAGTTACACCGTGAGAGCCCGGAGTTCTTCTAACAGCTGCTGAAGATATCGTATGTGATGTTGTTGGTAGTTGTTGTTGTGTCAATTTCTCATCGTTTCTAATTTATACCAATTTTTGAGACTTGACGATAAATCCTCTTTCTTTTGAAAATTGAAAGAGTTTCCTTTAATCTCTGCCCGCTAGCTTTCAACTCGACTTCATTTCGCCCTTATCACGGAATTTTTAATCTCCTTTTTTAATATGGACCATTAATCAGTTTTCATGATATCATTTTTATCGTCGTTTTTTCTGTCATCAACAATCACGTTATTCGCACATTGAATTTCTTTCTTCTATCAGTTTATTAATCGATTTATTCGCATCTCATCTCTCTCTCTGCGTTTGATTCTTTGCTGATCGTTAATTTTCTTTTTTTCACAAGATATTGAATATCTCGTTTACGAAACGAAAATGGCGTAGGCAGACCGGTTACACATATACATGTAAACAGGAAATATGAACTATAAACATGAGAACGCACATAGGAACGACGCAGGGAACGGCACACAGGAACAACGAGGATAGGATAAGGGCACATGGGTTCGATTAAAGCGAACAAACGTTAGATACATTAGCATAATACACTATATTCACATAATATATTCACATATATTCACATAATACGCGACATGCAATTATCGGAATTGAATCTTATAATGGAATTGGAATTGAATTGAACTGTTTTGACTGGAATTGGAATTGGAGTTGGAATTGAAATTTCTGCTCTGGAATTGGAATTGGAATTAAAAAAATTCAGTGGAATTTTTCCAGCTCTGGTGCCTACTATATTGTAAGTCAGCTACTATTTTGGAAACACTAAGGCAACCCAAAGTTGCATTTAAAGCAAAAGTCAAAGTCGGGATGGTGTATATTTTGAATGACACTTTCAAGTGGAAATAATAGCCTATGGGTAACAATATCCACTCCCATTAGATTACCAACAAACATGCTGTCATTTCCAGTGATGAAGCAACATTGCTCAACTAGGTGACTGAAACATGCGACCTAATTTACAAATCAAACTAGGCTCAATTTTTTTTGTTGACATGGCATGTTGAGAACTTCCAACCATTGCATCCATTTAGAGTACCTCAGAATGGTAACTATTTTTTCCACAAATAGTTTCAAAATATGCACTTTCACGGCGATTTTTATTTTAAAACTGTTGACATGGTGTCTGCAGTGTAAAGCACTCTGAGACTTAATTTTAGGACATTTTGAGACCAACTTTTAAAAATTTTCATTCAACGCTTTTAGTAACTAACTTATCGATTGAGCCATTTTGAACATACTCATCATTTTACTTTTACATTTTCTATTTTGTGAGCGATTTTGTTATGTCTTGAAATTTATTGCATGCGACTTTAATAAAACTTAAAGCCAAATTTTTTAAAAATTATTTTGAGAACACTTTAGTGTCCATGCCCCAAAAATTCAAAAAACGTGCTAAGACCATGACGATGGCTACAGCGACTATCATTGATGAACATCAGAGGACAATGCATCATTAATTAATTTTGTGATAATAATAATCTGCCACATTTGTGACAGGGAATTTTCAGAAGATAGCCAATAACAGTAGAAATTCATACATTGACAAGTTTTCCCCATTGTGCAGCGCGAGAATTGGAAAACAAACATATACATGTACATGTTCAGAAATGGTGCTATTGTGGTAAATGCATGCATAATAGGGGTGGACCGGATTTGGAATTTTATAATCCAGCTGGATTTGCAGAGTAGAACTAATCTTCTTGCGTAAATTTGGTTTTTTCTTCTAAACTGTGTCCACAGCCAGATACCAATTTCTGCCAAAATACAAGGTAGGATTATTGCCTGCCTATCAACAAATTTCATGTTTTTAAAAAGATGTATAACAAAAAAATGCACTGCACACGTACATAAATTGAGGTCCTACATCGTTCACATTACTCGCAAGGATAGGTCGTTGGACTGTGTGGATTACGCATCAATAAATCAATTCAATTTTATTCACTGCATGGAGCATGCGTGACTCATAGAGCACACTTCGAAATGGCCGACTGCATTATTCGGACGTAAATTGTATGAATTCTGGATTAAGAGTTAACGACTCACTAATCAAAACATTTGTGATTGTGCTTATTACAAAAATATTTAAATGGTACCTATGGCAAGTGGCTACCACTTAGTGGCATGGAACCTGTACTCTGAAGATTATGCGAAATCTACTCGAACAATTTCATTCACACCAGGAGTAAATTCATTTTCGATCTATCTTTTCAAGATTGGAGTCATTTCAAGGCACATTATCTTGGATTTTCAAAAGAAAACATTCTACAGCCAGAAGAAAATTAATGAAAATTTCGCTAATTTAAAAATTGCGCAAATAGCATAGTAAAACAATTTTTCAGAATTAAAGCCACTCGGTAGCAACATTCGCTTGTGGCCATCAGCTGATAGTGTATTAGATAGGCGCTGTCCGGTCTAGTCCTAATAATATTATCCGATGTCTATGCCAAATTCTATGAAATTTGCATACCACCGAGATGCAGCCCTTTCTTAAGTAGTATGAAGCAAAGAGAAGGGATATAGGTATAGTGTCGACTCAAACAAGTATCTGTATACATTAAAAATTTTTTATGAAAAGATTCAGCTCAAAGATTGTTTAAAAGGGCTAGATGAGAAATAGATGCCTAAATTTGAACCCATTTTAGTACGGTCCTTATCGTGGCAAAAAAAAGCATTACGGAAATGGGGCGAAATTGCTGTTTTGTCGTCTGTACGGTGTGCAATGCGACAAAAAGCCTTGGAAATGGCACATGATCAAAGATATTCAATATTATAAAGGGCTAGATAGGAAATAGACGTGTTTTTACATTGTGTGCAACGAAACCAGTGAAAGTCAGCTGATGTTGCATGAACTTGAAAATATTTGTAAGCGAGCAACACATATTCCCTTTCATTACCTCTTTTTAGTAATTACAGAACCAAAACGCATTTTAATAATAAATCAAGGAATTTTTATACATGTCTGAAAACAGCGTCCAAATTCCAACAAATAATAGTCTATTCTACTTTTTCAGATGTTTTGCAAAACGCAGTTGTAAATAAGAGCATCCCGTTGAAACAATTCTTTCAATTAGACTTCATTGTATTATTTTATGTCAGTTGATTATTAAATCCGAAGAGCGCATGTTTTATAGGAATGGCACAAATGAAAGCCAATTATTTCATTCCTAGATAAAAGCAGAGTGAAGTTCACATAGAATTAACCAAATACATGATTAAATGACTTTTCTGAACAGAAAAATGAACAGCGTCTTTACTTTTGATCATGCAGATTGTTTCTTTGTAATAGGTACGAGGCCTGGCTGTGGTTTTACATGTTTATCGTTGCTGTGCCCACCGTTGCCCGTCCACTCCAAACGCGATTCCCAAGCTTGGCAATAAGTTAACATGTAGTTGTAATTTTGCGGTAAGAAATTACATGATGCAACAAAAAAAATTTGCATGAATTATCAGAAAATTTGATATAAAATTGGCTTAGGCCAATAAAGACAAACAACATGTATTACGTATGTTATACAATGCACATTGACAATATCTTTGACATCCGATGATCGATTCCTCTTGGACCTAAAATGCCCTCTCTTAATTATTTGCAATACATAGATCCATACTATAGTTTCAGCCTGGTGAATAACTCGAAGAGCGTTGTTGACATGGTGAGCCCTATTAATAGCCAATTCCTCAGTGTGATATTCGGATTCTCGCTGAAATTGTTTATGTTATGAATTCTACAGATGGGAGGGAGTTCAGCGTTTATCAAGTTATACCGCATCAGTCTTCCTTTGAATATTTTTTCTTCCAAATTGATAGTACGTACTGCATTAAATTGCTGTATTGCCGCTCTCATCTTCAACAATTTTTTTCAGACAAACTACTGAATGAATATTCTTGAAACTTATCACATAATATCAGTGAATTATGCTTTACATCATGTGCCATTTCCAAGCCTTTTTGTCGCATTGCACATTGCACAGCCGACAAAGCAGCAATTTCGCCCCATTGCCGTAATGCTTTTTTTGCCACGATAAGTACGTACTAAAATGGATTCAAATTTAGGCATCTATTTCTCATCTAGCCCCTTTAAACAATTAAATATCTTTGCACATGATGTAAAGCACAATTCACTGATACTATATGATAAGTTTCAAGAATATTCGTTCAGCAGGTTCTCTGAAAAAAATTGTTACAGTTGAAAGCGGTGAAAGAGAAATTTACTGCAGTACTATCAATTTGGAAGAAAAAATGTTCACATGAAGACTGATGAGTATTGATAAACACGCAACTCTTTCTGTAGAATTCATGACTATTAACAAATTTAGTGAGAATTGGCTATTAATAAGGCTCAACCATGTCAACAACGCTCTTCGAGTTATTCACCACGCTGAAACTACAACATGGATCCATGTATTGCAAATAATTAACAGAGGGCAATTTAGGTCCAAGTGGAATCGATCATCGGATGTCTGTCAATGTCAAAGATGTTGTCGATGTCCATTGTCCATTGTATAACATGCGTAATATATGTTGTTTGTTTTTATTTGCTTAAGCCAATTTTATATCAAATTTTCTGATAATTCATATATATTTTTTCTGTTGTATCAGGCAATTTCTTACCGCAAAATTACATTTACACGCCCTGTGGGAACGCATCTTGCCAATATCAACAGATTATCTGGCGAGGTAGCGATTTTGTGGATAATTTTTTGTAAAGGTTCATTTTCGTGTAAAAACTATCTCCGCATGTGAAAATGATCATCATCTATCCAAAAACATGTGTAAAATTCAAAACGACAGTTGGCGAAAAAATTGCTATAATTAGTTGGTGGATATTTGTTTACTAATGCGAGCTGATTTTTCGCCAACCGGCGAAATCGTGGATGTTGTAGCAACTAATTAGTGGTAAGTAGTAATGTTCGTATATTACATTTACATGAAAATATATTGTATACTCAGTCTGATCTGATAAAAAGGGATCTTTTTTAATTCACGAAGGCTTAAACTAAAAAAGTATTTATCTTCCATAAATGTCGCATTAAATACTGTGATTTTTTTCAAATATTTGTCATTGTTGTAAATTATTGAATGTCAAGAGATGTTATGAAAATTGATATAAGCGGATTCTCTATATTCTTATCATTATCAAAGAATGATACTCTGCACTTATTTCTTAGATAGATCAACTATATGTGGGTGATGGTGAGGAGGTGAGGGAGAAAATAGAGCCTCGGCTGTAGAGGCGGATTACTAAAGAAAATAAGAGAAAAAGTTAAAAGTAAAAGGTGGCATACAGAGCGCGAATTCGCGAATTGTCGACGGCGAACTTCGCCAGCGAATATGCTAAAAATTATTACTGAACTATTGCATGATAATATGCAGCTGATTATCTGCCAGCTTTTCGCCAGATTCATTCCCACAGGGCGTTAGATTATTGCCAAGCTTGGCAATCGCGTTTGGCGTGGTCGGGCAACGGTGGGCACAGCAATGATATGCACATGTACAACCATAGCCAGGCTTCGTACCTGTTAAGAAGACCGATTGCAGACATAATGTCGTATATTTGATTAACACAGCATTACGTTAAAATCGAGACAATCACTCAGCACACAAATGTCTGCATAGCTGAAACACAGCGAATCTTAAGTGTCATAGAAATCTCACGTCACATCTCCCTCTGCTCAAAGTTTGAGTCATAGACCAAACGAGGAGGTGGTCTGACCTGACGAACACTGCTGCGCCGATAGACGTCTGGATGAGTTGTGAGATTGTCCGATCCTTGAGAGACCCACCGATTGGGTCCTATTTGAGGTGTAAAACGCCGTATGAACATTCGATTTCTGATATACAGTTTGCTGTTGACTTCTACCTCATATCGCCTTGGGGTCAATCTCTTAGTCACTTTACCAGAAACCCATTTTCTAGAACCAGGGACTTGAACTAATACCACATCTCCGGGATTTAGACTTGGTAGTCTCTGTGTGGCGATCATAGTAGTACTTCTGTCGTTGTTGAATCTGGACTCTTCTCCTTGACACATCACGTACTTGAAGCTTGTATTGTGAGGTAAGTCGCGGTAATTTCGTTCGTAGCCGTCGATTGAACATCAGCTGAGCAGGTGAAGATTCTATTCCTTCGATAGGTGTATTCCTCCACTCAAGCAAGCTGAAGTTAGGATCTGAACCATCGCGATGAGACCAGGTCATAAGCTGCTCCGCATTCTTGACTGCCGATTCTGCCTTTCCATTCGACCGTGGATTGTATGGTGACGATTGAATGAGATTGATATCCAAGTTTAGCGCGAGCGTCTTGAATTCTTGAGAGACCAATTGTCTTCCATTATCAGTAATGATATACAACGGGATACCGAATCTACAGAAATGCTTGCGACATGCATATCAAGTGTTTAGCTTAGTGTGTGACTTGGCATTTGATCAATTTCCGTCTAGTTGCTTTAATAGTCAACCATAACCAAATACATCTTGTTATACAGTTCAAAGTAGTCAATACCAATCTTCTCCCACGCTCGGTTCGGAACTTCATGATTTATTAATGGTTCCTTTTTGTGCGATGCAGCCGTTGAAGCACATTTGAAGCATTTAGAGACGAACTGACGTATATCTGTATTGGTTCCTGGCCAATAGAATGTGTCGCGAGTCAATCTTTGAGTAGCGCATATTCCTTTGTGTCCAAGATGTAATTGATTTAATGCTTCCTGACGAAGAGATTTAGGAATAATCAGTCTTTCTGACTTGTAAGCCAATCCATCTTTTGTAGAAATCTCATCTAAAACACCTTTGTAAGTCTATACTATGTTTCCTTCCAGCAGCTGCTTGATTTCGGAGTCTCCCTTTGACGCTTCTTTGAGCTTACTTAATGTCTCTGGAGTCACCGACAGTTGACCTCGTAATGACAACTTCTCCAACTTGAGTGCGAATGAACTACTTACTGAGCTTGTCTTCGGGAACAGTCGACTGAGAAGATCAGCAATCCACATTGACTTTCCGGGTTTCCATTGAACTTTAATATTGTACTTTTGAATTCTTAGCATCATTCTTTGCAATCTGGAAGGTGCTTCATTGATCGATTTTTTGAAGATCGCCTCGAGGGGCTTGTGATCCGTTTCCACAATTACAGGACTTGTCAAGCCGTAAATGTGATGATCGAACTTTTCACATGCACTGACAACTGCTAGCATATCTTTCTCAATTTGAGCGTATCTAGTTTCAGGACGAGACATTCTTCTGCTGGCGAAGGCTACCGGAAGTCCATTCTGTAGCAAGGCGCATCCCAACCATTTTGAGACGCATCGCATTGTATGACGATTGGTTTGTCGACATAAAAGTATTTCAGTAATGGTGCTGAAGTAATTAGACTCTTCAATTCGTTGAAAGTGGTTTCACATTGCGTGGACCAATTGAATTCCATATCCTTTCTGAGAAGATTTCGTAAAGGCTGAGCAATTGTGGCCAAGTTGGGTAGGAATTGAGCGAGATAATTCACCGATCCAAGGAGAGTACGCAATTCAGACACGTTGTTCGGAGCAGGCATTTCAATAATTCCTTGCAACTTTTCGGGATCTGGTTTCATACCTTCGGAAGTTAGCAGGAAGCCCATATATCTTACTTCAGTGCACCGTATCTCAGTTTTGTCGTGATTCAAATGTAGACCACATTCTCTACATCTTTGAAGTAGCGCTATAACTCGTCCGTCATGCTCCTCTTCGCTTGATCCAGTTACTAGGATATCATCAGCAATTATAAAGGAACCACGTAGGCCTTCGATACATTGTGACATTGCTTTCTGGAATACTTCCGGCGCGGATCGGATCCCGAATGGAAGTCGTAGCCAGCGGTAACGACCAAAAGGTGTGTTGAACGTTGTCAAGATGGATGATTCCTCGTCCAATTTGATGTGATGGAACCCATTCTTCACGTCAAATTTGCTAAAGTACTTCGCACTATTAAGCCGAGGCGATAATTCTTTCAAAATTGGAATTGTATAATACTCACGTTTGATAGCTTCATTTAAGTGCTTTGGGTATAAACAGATGCGTATTTCACCATTTCGTTTGAGTACCGGAACCATGCTGCTGACCCATGATGTTGGCTCAGATATTGGAGTAATAATTCGATCATTGACTAGCTTGTCCAAACTTGACTTTACTTTGTTCATCAGTGACTGTTGAACGCGCGGTTGAGCATGCTGCACAGGAGTACATTCTTTACTTAAGTGAATGTGATGGGTTATGTCGATGCAACCAACTTTGTCATCAAATACGTCACTAAATTGTCGGAGGATTGTAGACTTGTCCATTTGTATTGTGTTGATGATCTCCATGGAATTTATGTACTTGGTTTCGATTAATCTAAGATTGATTGCTGATTTCAGACCGATTAAAGGTTCGTAGTCATCACCTTTTAGAATATGAAATGTCAGTTTATGTTGTTCACCAGTATCTTCATCGATGATAGGAAGCTTGATTGATCCAATACAGTTTAACGCAGTCTTGTTGTAACATTTCAGAATTGTTAGTCCTTTGTTTATTTGTTGAACGTCGACATCTCCCGATATTCGTAAGTAGCACCATACTGGCAATGTGTTGATGTCAGTACCAGTATCCACAAGAAATTTGATGCGCTGTTTTCCCATGATGTATTCTTTGATTATGGCATATTGGCGATCAATTGTATTAATAGAAGCGACGAACCAGGTAGAATTGTCTTCTACTGCAGATGCATACTTGACTTCCTGTTTTGATTCTGAAGCGGCTTTAGAATTTGTCCTGCAGACTTTTCTGAAGGGATTTAACTTTCCGCAATTTCGGCATGTCTGACCTTTTGCTGGACAACTTCCATACTTGTGAACACCTCCGCATGATCCACATTGCCTGCGCATAATTTGGTCCTGCCCTTTGAAATACTTTCCCGATCTTCTTCCTCTGTACGACCATTGTTGCTTTGTTGGTTGCTGTCTCAAGATCGCAGATACCCCTGTTGAAGAGAAGAATTCTTCCTCGGAACTCGCCTTTTCTTTCCCCTGCACAATATGTAGAACCTTGTCAAGAGTAAGGTCACTTTGCTTTTCTCGTCGTCGGATATTACGTATACTTGAGGTAACAGAGAAGATAAGTTTGTTCCGGATAAGTTCATCGACAATATCCTCAGGGTTCATTGCTTCATATTCACATGTCTTCGCCAATTCACGCAGGACAGACACGTATTCGATCGCCGATTCTGTTGGCTCACGTTTTCTATATTGAAATGCGTATCTATCGAATACAACGTTCTTCAATGGAGTGCACTATTGTTCAAATTGCTCTATAACTTTGATCATTTTGGTAGCATCCGCCTTATCTTTGCATTTGAAAGTTTTGTACAGTCGTATCGCATCATCGCCAATAACGCTTAAGAAGGTCGCCACTCGTTTACTGTCATCATCATTGACCACGTCTGTAGCAATTTCATAGTTCTTCCACTTGAAACTGAAGTCTGACCATCCATCAGCCGTTAATGTTGGAGGAGGAGGTGCGGGTAACGATTTGCTAGCCATTTCACAACTTGACTTCTGACACCATGTTAAGAAGACCGATTGCAGACATAATGTCGTATATTTGATTAACACACCATTACGTTAAAATCGAGACAATCACTCAGCACACAAATGTCTGAACAGCAGTCCGCGATCATGTGCATAGCTGAAACACAGCGAATCTTAAGTGTCATAGAAATCTCACGTCACAGTACCTATTACAAAGAAACAATCTGCATGATCAAAAGTAAAGATGCTGTTCATTTTTCTGTTCAGAAAAGTCATTTAATCATGTATTTGGTTAATTCTATGTGAACTTCACTCTGCTTTTATCTAGGAATGAAATAATTGGCTTTCACTTGTGCTATTCCTATAAAACATGCGCTCTTCGGATTTAATAATCAACTGACATAAAATAATACAATGAAGTCTAATTGAAAGAATTGTTTCAACGGGATGCTCTTATTTACAACTGCGTTTTGCAAAACATCTGAAAAAGTAGAATAGACTATTATTTGTTGGAATTTGGACGCTGTTTTCAGACATGTATAAAAATTCCTTGATTTATTATTAAAATGCGTTTTGGTTCTGTAATTACTAAAAAGAGGTAATCAAAGGGAATATGTGTTGCTCGCTTACAAATATTTTCAAGTTCATGCAACATCAGCTGACTTTCACTGGTTTCGTTGCACACAATGTAAAAACACGTCTATTTCCTATCTAGCCCTTTATAATATTAAATATCTTTGAGTCAGTTTTATGCATATATTACGTTCCCGTGGTCCAAAAAATTATTTCTGCAGTTTTAAAAAAAGTCAAAATTTTGCCAATTTTGCCAAAACTACCGAGATGACTCTCCTACATAAGTACAGTAGTATGAAACAAGTTGGATATCAAAAGGAATGAATATTGCTAATAATCATCCAACCAAGCGGAAATCAAGCTGATTATCAAGGTTACTTCATGAATTGTATTATAATGGAAGCATAGAGTAAGTATATGTAGATATGTAGGCATAGAGTAAATATAATAGGAAGAGTGGTAAATCCGCATTTATTAAATCCCCAATGTGTATACACCTTAGATTTTATTAAATGAACTCAAGGGAGATATACCATAGACATCGGACTACAGTATTTATTTATCGGACTACATAATCCGATGTCTATGGGAGATGCATTCGGAATTGTTTCCAAATATGAGATATGCATATTTATATGCAGCTTTGAAGAAATTTCAACGGAATCGACTGATCATAGAGTAGATATATTAGGTAGAGTGGTAACTCCGCATTTATTAAATCTCAAAAGTGTATACACTTTCGATTTTATTAAATGAACTCGAGGGGGATACAGATGGCATTGTCACCAAATGTGAGATATGCAAAGTTTTGCAGTTTTGCGGAAATTACAACGGAATTGAGTGATCATCATAGAGTAGGGATATATAGGTGGAGTGTCGACTCAGAAAAGTATCTGTACACAGTGAGAATTTTTGTATCAAAAGATTCAGTTTTTTGCGGAGATCACGTTCCTGTGGTCCAAAAAAGTATTTCTGCAGTTTTAAAAAAAGTCAAAATTTTGCCAATTAATATACTACGGAGATGACTCCTATATAAGTAGAATGCAACAAGTTGGATATCAAAAGTAATGAATATTTGCTAATAGGCATCCTAACTAAGCGGAAGTCAAGCTGATTATCAAGGGAATTTAATGAACTGCATTATAATGCAAGTCTTCATGAGTAAATCGACATCTTATTGTGCTTTCTTGGATGTAATTTCAAGTTATTAATTCAATTTCCACCGGCATGATTTTGTGATTCACTAAATTCATGTCTCATTTCTTGAATCTGAATAATTGGACCATAGAGTAAGTATGTTAGGAGTAATGGGCAAAAGACCGTTCCAGGACACCATAAAATTCAAAAAAATGGTATCTTTAAAAACGACATAAATTCATGAATTTGAACCCTTTTTCAGGTTTTTAAGACCTAAATACATGAATTTAGTCGTTTTTAAAGATACCGATTTTTCAAAAAATGGTACTTTTTAAATGGTCTAAATTCATGAATTTTGGTCATTTTTCAGGTTATGAAGACCTAAATTCATAAATTTGGGCGTTTTTAAAAATACCCAATTTTCAAATTTTTCAAAATCTCAAATTTGAGAATTACAATTTTCTCGCTTAAATCATGACCGTTCCAGGACACCGAAAAAAATCAGAAAAGTTAAGAATCTCAAATTTGAGAATTACAATTTTTACCTTGAAAATCATGACCGTTCCAGGACACCGAAAATCATAAAAGTTGAGAATTTCAAATTCATGAATTTTATCCATCTTTCAGGTTTTTAAAATATATCATGTGACTAATAATATTTCTTTAAAAATGGAAGAAACAAAAGTGGAAGGAACTTCAGAAATGGAAGGAACCTCAAGAATATATCCTTCGTTATCATATGAACGTAGTTCTACTTTAATGGACATTGAAATGATTAACATTGAAAAAATGAACAAAGAAAAACACAAAGATAGAGTACGTTATATGAAAGATAAGGAATCTCAATTATTATTAAGATTAGAGCATTATAAAAAATTAAGAAAGAGATGGAGTAAAGTTAAGAATGTAACACAAGGAATTGGCATATTCTTAACAATAAGTTTAGGTGCTTTAACAATTGTTATATCTTCAGGTGTTTTAGTAATTCCAGTAGTTGCTACAGCTTTAACAGGTACGGGTGTTTTTGCAACTTCACTTGTTACAATGTTAGATAAATCTTTAATAACTAAGAAACGAAAATCATTAAAAACTAAGCATTTACATATTAAAGAAGTCTATGACAAACTACATTACTACTTTCAAAGAGTATGTGATGATAATGTTATTACGTTAGATGAGATTGAAAAATTTGATCAAATAGCTAATGAAGTAAATCAAACCTTTCAATTACAGTCCGAAAAAGTTGATGATAAGAATAAACAGGATGGCAAAATTTCTAGTGATGGTAAAATTTCTAATGAAGAAAATGACAAATTTTTTTTAGAAGAGCTAAAAACTTTAAGCGAAAATTTAAGCAAAACTTTATTAAACAAAACTTAAAACGAGAAAACTTTAAACGAAAAGATGTCAGACAACAAAGCAATAAAAAAATAATTTGTACAGTAAAATGTTTTTGCTGTATTCCAATGTTACCACAAAATTCAAATATTACATTTTAAAAATGGATAAAATTAGAGCTGATAATTTTAAAAGAATAAAACAATTAGAAGAGTTAATAAAACAAAGAAATATTATGAAAGAAAATCATCTTCAACATAGAATGATAAAAGCTGGTATTCAATCTGATATGTTTGAAAAAATGCAGCAAACCGAACAAGTAAAAACTGATTTTGAAAAAACTATGAAACCATTTAAAACTCTTGAAAAAGAAAGTACAAATAATGATAAACAAATTGATATAACAGATCCAGAGCACAAAACTATATTAGATGACTATGGATTACTAGAATCAAACATTAATAAGAAATTACCAAAATCTATGCAATTTGAACATTCTATTTCATTTATAGATGGAAAAACAATACCTAGATTTTATCTCGGACAAAAAGAAATATTTCCACAACCTTTTCGAGGTTTAATTTTTTCACCAGATAAATCTCCTTTTAGTTTAGATAGAAATTTTGTTGATCTTTTAAGAGGAGCAGATTTAAATAATTATGCTGTAGAAGATCTCACAAAATATAAAGCTATGTTAGATAGAGTTGGTGCAGTAAAATCTCTTAGACGTTATAAACAATTAGAAAATTTATTATCAACGGGAGTTAAAGTAGGGAAAGGTTTATCTGAAAAACAGAAAACAGAAACAACTATATTTTTACCAGATGATCCACAAGAATTACTAAATAGATTAAATATTTTAATATCTGCAATAAAAGAAGGACATAATTCTAGTTTCAATGAAATTCATGCTATATTGAAAAGACTGTTAGAAAAGAAGATTCTAAATGAAGAGGATTATAAAAGTATAACGAACCGAATGTTCTAGGGCTTCGCCCGTAGCTGAAATATGTTGTTGTTTTTAATTTTTTTATAAAAAATGTTTATTCAAAATTTTAACTAAAAAATGTGTTCAGCAGATTTAGACAAAATTAATAATCATTTAGAAAATCTAACAGAGATTTTGGGTTCATCAAAATTTAGTACGACGTTAAAAATTATAACAACTACTTCATCACACACTTGTAATTTAGAACCCATTCTACATTTGGAACAAAATAAAAATTATCAAATTGCATTGACTAGTTTCTCTACATTTAACACTATTCAAAACGTTATCAAAGATGTGAATGATCAATTTAGATATTCTACTGATAAAGGCAAAACGTGGAAAGTACTAACTTTTCTTCCTGGTTCTTACGAAGTTGAATCTATATCAAATGAAATTAAGAGACATTTAGGTATACCATTTAAAGATAAGAAACAATTACATTTTGCAGTTGAACCGGCAGTTAATAAATTTTCTCTTACTTTAGACGAAAATCATCAAGTTGATTTTAATCATGATAGATCATTGTCAAAGCTTTTAGGATTTAATAAACAAACTTATAGTCAAGGTTATCATTTAAGTGAGAAGATTCCAAAAATAACTGAAATGAATTCAATTGTTGTACATTGTGACATTATTGAAGGAGGATATATAAATGGTAAATTGTCAAATTTGATATTCAGTTTTCCAGCTTTTACTGTACCCATTGGTTATAGATTAAATGTAATTCCACAAACATTAATATATTTCCCTATTACAAGAAAAACTATTAACAGTATTAACATTAGAATCACTGATGAGAAAGGACAAGAAATAAATTTTGGAGGTGAAGAGATTATGATAGATCTTTTGGTTCGGGAGGTATAAACTCCCGTTCGGGAGGTATAAACTCCCGTTCGAGAGGTATAAACTCCCACGCGAAGCTAGAGAAGTTTAATTTTCTTCTTCTTCTTTAAAAATAAAAATAAAATAAAAATAAATTTTTTTATTAAAAAATGAGTGAAGTACCCCCATTAAACAAAAAAAAACTTAAATTTAATCATCATCCAAATTTATCTAATAAAGTTTTGTCAGTTATTTGTGGAAGATCAGGTTGTGGAAAAACATATCTATTATTTAAAATTTTAACGACTCCAAATTTTTTGGATTGTAACAATCTTATAATTTATACAACAACAGCAGAACAACCCGTCTATCAATTTTTAAAATATGGATTTGAAAATAATCTTAAAAAAACAGCAATTGCTTCATTATTCAAAGAATATGAAAAATCTGAAGATGAAGAAGAAATAAGTTCGTGGTGTGAAGAAGCAGCAAAAAATAATCAGTTAGTAGAATCTAATAAAAATAAGCATATAAAAATACAATTAATAGATGATAGTGGTAATATGCAAGATCCTAGTAAACTAGATAAAACAATGAAACATTGTGTAATTTTTGATGATTGTGTTAATGATAGAAATCAGTCAGTTCAGAGAAATTATTTTACAAGAGGTAGACATAATAACTGTAGTGTTTTTTATTTAACACAAAGTATGTATTCATTAGACGGAAGTGTTATTAGAAAGAATGCAAATATATTTATACTATTTGAAATAAATGCAAGAAACTTAAGTGATTTGTTAAGAGATTTATGTGTAAGAAATAAAGATGAATTTAAACAATCGTGTAACAATGCTTGGTCAAAAGATTATGGCTTCATTACAATTAATATTGATAAAAAAATTCATGAAAGATTTATAGAAAATATTTTCGCGGAGTGATAAAAATATACAAATATAGTGTTATAATATTTTTTTATTTTATGTATGTATCAAATTTGTCTATCTTAGAAATTAGAAAATTAAAAAGGTTCAGTAGTTATTCCATCAGGTAAAATTTTTCTTTTATCATCAAATGGATCTAATGCTAATTTATGTTCTTCTTTTAAATACATGTTATGTTTTTTTGAATTAAGTCTATAATTACATGCTGTTTTTATTTCATTATTAAATAATACATTTTTATAATCTTGAAATGTTATTTGATTAGCCACTGATGCCTTTGAAATTCCTTTTAATGTTTTATGTGTTTTAATATTATTAGTTGTATCATAACAGTAACATTTAGATTTTAAAAATATAGCTTCTGTTATGAAATCTTCATTTCCTTCTAATTCATCTTTTACCTTACATAAATCAGAAGGATGAATGATATCTTTTATTTTATCTATTTCTTCATCAAGTGTAGAATTATACGGTATTGTTAATTCTAAGAAAACAGAATCGGTATCTGTAAAGTGTAATTTATAGTTTTTGCCATAAGCAGGTGCTAAATAATCATATATAAATCTATACATAAATAGTTTAGCTAATTCTAATATAGTGAAACCAATAAAATTAAACTTATCATGTTTTACGCTAATTCGACGTAAATGTACAGCACATAGTTCATCACTAAATCTAGTAGTTCTTTTATATGTAGGTTTCCTTGTTAAATTTTGAAACCTATCTTTATCATAAACTATTTCAATATTTTGTCTATTACGCACATTTTCTAAAGTCTTACCATAAAATCCATTATTCATTAATTTGAAAAACACGTTTCCAAAATCATCTTTATTTCTTTTAGCTACTTTACGTTTTTCAATATTGAACTCTATATAATCTTTTAACCACCTAGATTTTTGATAAAATAGTTTTCGATGTATTTTGGTGAGAATCATTCCATGATCTAAATACCAATCTAGCATTCTTCCTTCAACAACATACTTTCCTTTATTGCTTTGTGTTAACATAAGTTTTTTTGTTGGTCTGTATTTCTTAGGAATTAAAGATTTTTGATAATCTGAAAAATCTTCTATATTAGGAATTTTGTTTTCGGGACAGAAAGGAAAATATTTTGTTTTATCTTTTATTTCATCAGGGTATACTAAATCAACTTCATATATATAACCATGATTATAATTTCCATCATATGTTTTTTGATAATCTAGAATATTACACCATGACATTTCACCTGTTGGTAATTCTTGTATCATGCAAGAAGAATATAAGCTATTAAAATCATAATATAACAAATAGTTTTCTCTCATGAATTCATCAATTGCATTTTCACGTTCTACTCCTTCTCGTTTCGTTCGAAAAATTTCTAATATTTTTTCTTTTTCTTCTGGAGATAAAGGTTTCATTATTCCATAATCATCAGGATTTACTTTCTTATTATAACATTTAACATATCTATTACCTAAAACTGATGAAACTCCACCTCTAATTCCAGATTCAAAAAATAATAATTTATCATATGTATTTTCTTTATAATGTTTAAGTTTAACATTTCTATGTTTTAATCCTGCTAACCATGTTAAACCTGGTGTAGCATAACAATAACATGGATCTATTCCGTAATATTCTAAACACATATCACGGAAGTTTTCGAAAAGATCAGCTAGTATTAATACATCTATCTGTAGATATTTCATTGTATAATCATACATTGTTCTACAATTTAACTCTCTCCAATTTTTTTCAGCTTCTGCATAATCTTCTTTAGATAATTGTGATTGTTTTAATGTTGATTTAAATTTATTTATTGGAGGAAGTTGTTTTTCTTCCATAATTTTATTCACAGAATTAAAATCAGCCTTCGACTGTGAACCACAGGTTTTATCTCCAGTTATATCAGTCTTCGACTGTGAGCCGCAGGCTATATACTCATACGGAAATATTCCTTTTAAAGGTTTTAAATTATATTTATTTACTATTTTACATTGTTCAGATTTCAAAGTTTTTCCCATAACATCTAATGAATAAGGAGTAAAAAATCTAAATGCATCTAAAATTCTAATGCAACCTAATCGCATTGAAAAATATTCTTCTTCTGTTTTACATAGTACATTTATTTGTTGTTGTTGTAATTTTTCAGATGAAAATAAATCTTTCATTACTAGATGGAAATCATATTTAGAACCATTATAGAAATATAGAGGAACAAAGTTATATTTAAATTTATTAGCATTAAGATTACAAGAATTATGTGCTGCACCTCTATATAATCCATTTAGATGATCATGATCTTTTACCTTATCAAGATATCTACCTTTGCCATTTTTATAATTTTTTGTAAATTCTTTTCCACAGTAATAACATTTTGTTTCATTAATAAAATTTAATTTTTCTTTTTCTGTTAATGGCATCATCGGTATATTTGTTTCAAGCAATTGTGAAAAATAATTTTGTAATTCTTCTACTTTCTTTGTAAACATTTCTGAACTATCTTCACCATAGTATTGAAAATATTCTGATTTAAATAATTCAGGATAATTTGAATGAATATACATTCCCCAACATAATGGTTTTTGTTCAAATAAATATTTTTCTTTACTTTGTTCAGATGCACTTTTTTCATAATTACAAACCGAAGGTTCTAGGGCTTGGCCCGTACCATTTTCAGAATTATAATTTTCAGAATCGGGCGAAGCCCTGGAACTTTCCGTTCGATTTTGTGTCATATTAACATTATATGCTTCAAAATCACAATAATTAGTAAAGGGTACTTTATTTTTAAAATACCATTTATTGTATTCTAAATAATCATCTTTTGGAAATGTGTTTCTGACTGCTTCATTTTGTTGGCAATTCTCCAAATGTCTATTCATTTCTTCTTTAGTTCTAAAGCTCGTCATACATTGGAGACAAGGAAAATTAGCATTATCTGAAGTTTTTGTAAATATAGAAACATCTTTACACAATATAAAATGACCCTGATAATATAATATATTCGCTTGTGCTGGCTGCTTTGTCTGTTCTAGTTTTTTAAATTTATCTCGATATATTTCATGTGTTTCATCAATTTGTCTTTGTAAATCTTTTTCAGTCTGTTGATAATTTTATTTAATATTTGTAACTGATAACTATATTCTTTATCATATTGTTCTTTATATTGTTGTAGACATTTTTTTAAAGATTCATTTATTTTTTGATTGGTTTCATTTTCTTCATTATTTAATTCTTTATTGTCTTCATTTAATTTTTGAATCGTTTCTATCTTATTTTGATATTTATGGCCATATTCTTGTACTAATATTTTTGTTTGTTGTTGATAATCTGTTTTACATTTTTGTAAACTTTCATTTAAATTTTGTAATTTTTGTTGATATTCTAAAAATAAAGATAAATAATCGGAATCATAATCATAATTATAATTACGTCCTTTATAATTATTATGACTAATCATTATTGGTGATAATGTTTTTATAATTTCAAATTTTTCAGTACATATTATATTTCCTTGGTAAAAAATATTATGATGCATGTAATTTCCCCTATCATTATATACTATTTCTGATTGACATAAATTTTTATTATTCAAATAAAATTTTTTGAATCTGAGTAAAGTGGAGTAATTTTACCAATAGAAACATAATTCACATTTAATTCAAAAACATTTACTTCTATTAAATTTTTATTCTTTTTATGAAACTTTTTTGACCTATTATGGAAATTCATCTAAGCCATCAGAAAGATCAAATTCATTTATGTATTCTTCTTTATTATAATGACTTAGGCTTTCTTTATGATATTCTGCAGGATGTAAATGTGCTATAATACTCCACAGAAAACAATAATCATCTTCATTTTTTATGTTGATTATTTGTGGTGAACTGAAAGGTAAAGGAACATAACTACCACCAGTATTATTTTTATATTTATCAATTACTATTTTCTTAGATAGTATTTTAACAAATCTCCAACCAGATTCACGTAACTGGGCTTCAATTATACAATTTTCTAATTTAAGTATCATCGATTCAAATATGGGTTGTATATCATTTACATTATGAATTTCTTGTGAATTTGTAAAATGTCCTTGTATTATTTCTTCAGGAATTCCATCAGGTCCATTTTTTGTATAAAGTACTTCTACATTCATATAACATTTGAAAGATTTCTTAAATATTTTGAAAAAGTTTTTTAATACATTATAAAAAGTTTCATCGGTTTCATTATGTTCAACGGGCGAAGCCCTGGAACCTTCGGTTCGAACAGACTGATTAAATAAATATTTTATATCTGTTACGGCTTCATCAAATTCATCTATTTCGTTAAATTCATCAGTATCGCTAAATAAATATCTTCCATCTGGTAGGGTCTCATCTTCACTATTAAAAACTTTTTTATATTCCGAATGTGAATAATCATCAAACATTTTTTTAACTTTTATATCAGTAGGTAATGTTTCTAGATAGTTTTTATAATTATTTAATTTTAATATATTTCCTTCATCAACTCGATCTACATTTTGTAAATGCAATTTACTATTTAAATGAGATTGATAACTTCTTTTTGTTTGCAACTTTTTTTTACATAAGACACAATAAAACTTGGTATTTTCCATTTTTTTATTTTTTAAAGAAAAAATTTGTGTTTTAATTTTAGATATAAACATTCTAATATCAAGGACTTGAGTGTTATTTTATATTATTATATATTTCACGTTCTTTAGTTATTTTTTTTCTTTATCACATTAAGTTTTATCATATTAAGTTTTATCATATTAAGTTTCATCATATAATGTTTTATCAAAAGATAATTTAAATTTTTTTTCACTAACTATTGATTCTTCATCATCATCATCAATTGATTCTTCATCATCATCATAAATTGTTTCTTCATCATCATAAATTACACTTTTTGGTATAGGATGCCCTTCCATGATAGGATACCATTCTCTTATTGGAATATCTAATTCTAAATTACATCTTTTATCTGATAATAATATAATAGAGAAAAATATTGGTCTTTGATCTCTTTTGGAAAATTTAATAACACCACCATAATCTGAATCACTTTTAGTTTTTATTAAAGATGATAAAATTTTAAATTGATTAGATGTAAATCCTAATTTAAATTTTGTAGACCCGACACATAGTTGTCTAACAGTATCTTCAACTATTCCATCATTATTATTTTCAATTGTAAGAAAATGAAATTTAGATAAATTTTTATAATTACTAATATTTTTATAATCTTTTTTACCATTTACACCTTTTTCAGATGTTACAGAATCATCATTATTATCATAAGATTCTTTAAGATCGGGCAAAGCCCTAGAACCTTCAGTTCGTTTATTATGATTATGATTATGGTCATTGTTAATAGTATAAGGTGTTGTCCACATATAAGTTTTCTCTTGTTGAGCTAAACCATTTATATGAGATTTTAACAAATTAATATTTAAGTTTGAATATAATCCTATATAAGTATCATCATCATATCTTTGCGGCATTTCTAATGTTTCTTGTTTATAAATTGTGTCTCTATAATAAACTTGACATAATAATTCTTCATTATGTTTTTTACTCTCTATATGAATATTATATTGGTTTTGATCGTCAACAAATAATCTTATTTTTTCTTTGGAAAAAGATTTTAATTTTTTAACTAATTCTTTAATATTAATATAATTAATAATTTTAGTTTCTATCCAATCAGTATTACTAATTGGTAACACTGCTCTAATGAATCCATAAACATTATTATGACCTATTATAACCATATTTTCTTTATTTAATTCCACATAAGCTACATCATTATATTTACTAACAATATCCATAAATTTAATAAATGGATCCCCCGGAAATAAACAATAATTAGTTTCTATAGAAGGTAAACCTTTAGTCTGTTCTCTAAATATTTCGGCTTGTAATTGAAATAAAATATTAACATCTATACATGGATTATTATTATTATTATTATCAAAACATTTATTTTCAAATCCCGTTGATCTCGTCGAATAAGAAGAACAGGATGATGCGGGCGAACATAATTTTTTTAAATTTGCTTTATCCATTTTTTTATTTCTATTAGAAAAAATTTTATTTTTTTATTTTTATTAGAAAAAGTTTTATTTTTTTATTGTTAAAAAATGATGTTACCAAATGTTGGTGGAGGTGCATATATCCCGAATAATCGTGAATTAGAAATAGAAATAGAAAATTATATCATGAAAACTGGAGACGTTTTATCTGGTCCATTGCATCTTTCTATTCTTCCGCAACAAAATACAGAGTTAACAAATAAACAATATGTTGATACACAAATCAATGACTTAAAAGAAAAATATATAAACGATGTTTTGGTTCCACTGATGAATGAATTAAAGTTGCTTAAACTTAATGACAAATCATTAAACGAAAAATTATTAAAACTTGATAAAAAGGATAGAGAGCTAGAAGCAGATATAGCAAAACTTTTTAAAAAGATTTCTGAACAATCAAAAATTTTAATATTACTTTCTTTAAATTTAAAATCTGCTGTAATTAAAAATAAACATCAGATAAAAATGTTAGAAGAACAATTAGAAGATGAAATAGAAAAACTACCTGAAAGAATTAAAAAAAATTTAAAGCAGTTACAAACTGCATTCCAAAAAAAGTGTTGATGAATTAAATTCTAAAATTACTCAACAAATGAAAAAGATGAATAGAATAATAAATGAAGTAAACTCACTTAATCAAAGAGTTGATAAAATGAAAACTCTTAAAATCAATTTAGAAAATGAATTAAAGAAAAATTTACAAGAAAACTCTAAAGAAAATAAAGAACAGTTAGATGCTGTTAAAAGACAATTAGATGTTCTTAAAATTAAGTTAAATGCTCTTAAAACGGCATTGAAGATTAATCAGCAGAAAATGCAAGTTAATAGAAAAGAATTTAAAGTACATCACACGCTACTTGACGCAATAGATAAAGTGCAACAATCAATTAATAAAGTTATCTCGAAGTTGTTGTCCATTCACAAACGTAAATCTTAGCGTAAATATTAAACGGACCAAAGGTCCTCTGGTTACTAACCAATCGTAAATATTTTTTCCCAAAAGTCAAATTTAATCCTAAAAAATGCCTATAATTTATAAACACAATCTTAAACAATTTGCTTCAAATCAAAGAATTGCTCATGAACCACGTATGAATCCTGTTTATCATTATGATAATAGAGAAACAGTCGGAACACAAAAGTTCCTAGGCACCGCAGGTGCCGTTCACACGGAAGGAGCTGGGATCTTCTCTGGTATTGGAAGTATCGTTAACTTAATTAAAAATAATAAAGATTTGATTACATCTGCTGCAAAAGGAGCAGCTGCTATAGGTAGTACAGCTAGTGCAATATCAAATGCTGTTAAGTCTCAAAACGAATTAAAACAACTAGAAGCTATTCGTAAACTTAGGAATGATTCTGAAGAACTAAAAAATTTAAAAAAACTTTCAGAGGAAACAAAAAACAAAATTGCTAACATAGCTGTGGGGGAAACCTTGAGGAGCGGAGCTCCGTCTGATAGTAAACATAAGAAGAAATCAGGCGTAGCCATAAAACGTTCAATTGAACCTACGGTTCGTTCAATTGAAGAAATAAGAGGTAATGGCGTGAGCAGCAACCTTCGGTTTAACCAGCAAAGCTGTAGCGGAGCTGGTCTAGCAAAATTCTAAAATTATGTTTTTTAGTAAAATTTTTTTAGTAAAATTTTTTTAGCAAAATCTTCTTAGCAAAATTTTTTTAGTAAAATTATTGAAGTAAAATTATTTTAGCAGATTTTTTTCTGTGTGTGAGAAAAACAAAAAGTCAAATTATTTTTTATAAAAATGTCTTCGCTTATCGAAAATAAATTTAGATTAGACGATCCTCCGTTCGTCAGTTGCAATCAAAAAAAGAATGACTATATAAGAATTGCTATGAATCCCGGATCTTCCAGTAGAGTGAATACTGGAGGTGATTTAATTTTTGAAGTTGATAATCAGCAGAGTTATATATATCTACCTGATTCATTTTTACACTGTGAATATTCTTTGTATAGTGATGCCAATTTTACAACACCATTACCAGAAACCGATAATATTGCACTAGAGAATAATTTCTTTCCAAGATTATTTACACAAATGCGTTTAGATGTTGCAACTCAAAATATAGAAACAATAAGTGATTCTCCAGGTGTAATTGATACAATGCTTAGATTTGTAACAATTGGTGAAAATAATAAAAAGTATGAAATCGAAGGTTGGTTTCCTGATACTAATGATGGTATAATTGTTGATGATTTAACTCACGCTGGAACAGATGCAGCAGGAATTGCGAAAGATGTAGAAAATATTGCAAAACATTAAAATAAAACAAATAATGATGCATATAAAGAAAGACGTGAATTTAACAAAAAAAGTAAACAGACAGTAAATTGGTCATTGTCTCCATTATTCGGATATTTAGATTATGATAAAATATCATATCAATTAAAATTTAAATTAATAATTCATCGTACAGCAAATAATGAATTAATCTTTTTTGGTAAGACTGGAAAAAAAGCATATTTAAAAATTGATAGACTTGAATGGTGGATTAAGCATATTACTCCTAGTTTAGAGATTGAAACAGCTATTGCAAAAAGATTAAATACTAACAAACCAATTCCAGTAAATTTTCTAAAGCGTACTGCTAGTTCAGTAACTTTTTCCGAACAAAGATTTAACTGGCATTTTACTAGAACTGCGAATACTCCAAGATATTTATTGCTAACTTTTCAAAGAAATAATTCTCCAAGTTTTGATAAGAACAACAATCTTTTTCATATTAATACAATTCGAAGTTTACAAGTTTCATTAAATCAAACCCGATATCCAATTGATCCATTAAGATTCGATGATACCAATAATCAATTTATGGAAGGATATGATTCTTATCGAAATCTTTGTATAGAATTTGGAGTTGAACCACAATTAACTCCTGGAGATTGAAGACATTTATATCCTGTTTTCTGTTTCGATTTAAGTGCACAATCTGAAGATATTATCAAGACTGGTTGTGATGTAACAATTAATATTGAAAAGAAAGATTCCACAACTTCATTGATGGCTTATGGTTTATTGCTAGAAGATTTAAAATATTCTATTGAAGTTCTTAATGGGAAGATGGCTAGAATAAATTAATTTAATTTTTTTTCATAACTAGAATAGATTAAAAAATTCTTAACTAAAAATTTTTCATAACTAGAATAGATTAAAAATTTTCGTAACTTAAAATTTTTTTATTAAAAATGTCGCAACCGAAAAGTAATAATAATAAAACTGTTGAATTAAAATTACGTAATATTGTTGACAAAAATACCCCTAAAACTATTACGATTAACAAAAAAAAGTATTACATAAGTAAACCAATGATAGAGAATATTCAATTACAAGAAGAAAAGAATGGCGGGATTCTCCCATTAATTCCCCTAATAATAGGTGGCATAGCAGCTGCAGGAAGTGTTGCAGGTGGGACGGCTGGTATTGTCCAAGCAGTAAATAAAAATAAATCAGAGAAGGCAGCATTAGAAGAACAAAAACGTCATAATAGAGAGTTAGAGAAAGTTGCTAGGGGTGAAGGAATAGTAGATAATTTTATTAGTAAATTAAAATTAGTTGATGAAGGAAAACGAGTTCTTAAAAATATTCTCCACAATGTTGATGATTTAATTGAAATTAAAGAAACTAAAGATGGTTCTGGAATATATCTAAGTCCTAGTATGATTCGGTAATAACCTGAGGTCCTTTTGTCCGATCGGCTAAAGCCTCTGAACTAAGCTCTGTCGGCTAAAGCCTCAGGACCTTTGGTCCGATTAGGTAAAACATTTATTTTATCTTTTAAAATGAATTCTACAAATTCCAAAAATTTAATTAAATTAAAAATTTCTAATTTAGATTTATTGAATTATCTATTAAACAAAAATAAAAACTCAAATTGTCAGCATATTGGAGGTGACATACAAAAAACATTAGAAAACTTTCCTGGATTTATTTGGAGTAAATATTCGAAAGAAAAACATCTTCCTGGTCATTCATATACCGGACCAGGAACTCGATTAGATATAAGACTAGATGAGAATAATAATCCGAAACCAGGTGAAGAACCGATAAATAGAGTAGATGCCGCAGCTTACAGGCATGATTTAGCTTATCGAAATCATGATCTAAGTTCTCGACATGCAGCTGATAAGAAGATGATTCAAGAATTAGATAGTATTCAAAATCCTACATTTAGAGAAAAGATTGAAAGAATGTTTGTTAAGAAAGCTTTACAAGCTAAAATATTATTCGGTCAGGGTTTAAATGAAACGACAGCAAAGCTGTCTGAGAGCAACGCTCGAACCTACGCGTCCGAAATCCACAAGGAATATAGAAGGCTGAAATATTTATTGAAAGTAAAAGTATTTAATAAAGATGATATTTGGAGTGCTGATCTTATTCATATGCCGAATGAAAGGGACTACAAATACGCATTGACCGCTATAGATTTATATACACGATACGCTTGGGTAAAGCCTTTAAAAAACAAAAGTGGTCTATCAGTTAAATATGCGTTTGAAGAAATCTTTAAAGAAAGTAAAAGAAAGCCAAAAAAATTGTTTGTTGATAAAGGGTCGGAATTTTATAACCGAAACGTTCAGCCACTATTTGAAACTGTTTATTCAACTGAAAATGCAAGGAAGGCCGTAGTGATAGAAAGATTCAATCGGACGTTAAAAAATAAATTATTCAAGAAATTTACTGAGCAAAGAAATCAGAAATGGTTGAAGATATTACCAGGAATTGTAGAAGAGTACAATAATAAAGTTCATTCTGGTATTGAAGAAACTCCAAAGAATGCTTCTGTCGACCCTGATTTGATAAGAAAAAAAATATTCGAGAATAATAATTTGAATGAGAGTAATCCGAATTTGCAGAAACTTAAGCCGAAATTTAAAATTGGAGATAGAGTTAGAATATTTAAATATAAGAATAAATTTGAAAAAGGCTTTGTTGGCTATTGGACTAAAGAAATATTTGAAATTTCTAAAATAAATCAAAGTTATCCGATTACTTACGAAATCAAAGATTTAGATGATGAAGATATCAGAGGCCGATTTTATCAAAATGAATTACAACGAACTGATTTTTAATTATCATTATTATTATTAGGCGTAGCTATAGAACCTACGGTTCGTTCAATTCTAACATAATATCAAGAAATGGCACTCCTTTTTGTAATTTGAATAAAACATAAAGACATAATTGACCACAATAAGTAGTTCCCGGTTTTTGAATTTGAAACGTATTATAAATTCCATTGCCAAGTATTTCTCTTACTTCATTCGTAGGTGGAAGTCCGTATGAGTCGAACCAATAGTTCTCAGCCTCCGGGCGGTCAAAATAATAATTAGAACAGTTTATATTTCTTTGTCCTGCTGAGCAATGTACACCTTTTTCATCTGACGTATGAAGATTTATTATGAAATTTATAGTTATTGATGGAACTTTGTTCCGGGAACTGAAGGTTCCTGTTGGCTTATTTCTTAGGAATTGTAATTCGTCTCTCATTAGAACATGAAAATTCTTTATTCCAAATCGATTAGCGATTTTCTTTAGGTCGAAATTCGTTGTCGTTTGTGTTCCATATAATTTCAAAAACTCATTTATGTTGCTCATTTTATAATAAAAAAATTTCTTAAGGGACCCCTAGAAGTCAGAAGGGAGGGGGTATTGATTTAAAACTGTTCTCTAATGATGTCTTTCCTTACTACTTGGGGGGTGTTGATTTAAAACTGTTTCATAATGATGACTTTCCTTACTACTTGGGGGGGTATTGATTTAAAACTGTTCTCTAATGATGTCTTTCCTTACTACTTATTCGATTATGAAATGATTTAATTTAGATTAAATTAAAACGTTACATTGTTGCATTGTATTAGTAGAGTTAGTGTTTCGCACATCTTTTATCAATAGTAATTCATTACTCATCAATATGTGAAAATTCTTTATTCCCAATTGCTTAGCAATCTCATTTAAATCGAAATTTGACGTGGTTTTGTATGCCGTATATTTTTTGGAAGTCTCTAATGTTTCTCATTTGTATAGAAGATAAATGTTTCTATTATATTCCCGTAAATGAGAAAATAAAAACAACACATGGATATTTCAATTTGGTTACATCCACTTTGCATACATTCAATTTGGATACATTGAAATACATGTAAATTTGTCCACGGGTGGACAAGGTTTCATTGGTTGAAACACTATTGTATTTACATGTGCAAGAGGAAATAACATTGCATATAAAACAGGAAATAGCATTGCATATAAAACAGACAGATACAAGTTTTCTAAACAATGGGATTTCTGTCCACGGGTGGACAAGGTTTCATTGGTTGAAACACTCTATTGTATTTACATGTGCAAGAGGAAATAACATTGCATATAAAACAGAGGGGTTTCAAGAATGATAAATTTTCTTCACAGCGCGTCTAATGTTAACGCGTTGATTTGATTAGTTGAATGGCGCAGTATTTTAGCTGAATGGCGCACCATTATTCAAGAGAATATAATGAAATAGCATAGGTCTAACATTGAAAATAAAGTGTCGTGCGGCCGTATCGCAATAACAATAGCGGAGTTTAACATCTAAATTCCATTGAATATGTCAGCGCGGTATTATCGCTAAATGACGCACCATTGTTTGGGAGAAGAATGGAATCATTTGGAATGACACATAATTGCTTTACACAATGAAGTCAATCTTCCGATAACGTTAGGTCGTGACTTTTAAAGTACAAGAGAAACAGACACCCAACAAAGCGTAGGAAATTTGTCTGCTAATTTACCTAATTTCATAACAAATGAAACTTCGGTAATTGATCACTATAAAAATATGTCTTGTCATTATCACAAAGAGATAGAAGAAAGTTGATGTGCTTACCGATAAAAATTTTACACATAACACTGAGTGAATTGTTTCTTTTTTCATGCAACAAGAATTTGTGTAAGTTTACAATTGTATTATTCTCTCCACCATTTGGCTCTATGAAATCACTCAAAGAATCTGTAAGTTCATGCCTCTCAAAATATATTCCTCTTGAATTCCTCCCGTAATTTTTTCATCCTCCCTGGCAACGATTGTTTTCTTCTATCTTCAAATTGATCTTGTCTCATTTTGAGAAATATATGACGAGAGCGTTTTGACACAACCTTCACTGACAAGAAACACTGTTAAATTAAATAAGTCTTCAGCACAATTGTTTGAAATAGCCATATCGATTATTGTTGTTGTGTATTGTTTCACGGCATTGCAGCCGGAGTAGGATTTGCTGGTTATATATTCCACGTCTTACAAATGTCTAAGTGGGTGTAGCAGCTGTTTGTTCTTTCATACATTGTTTCCTTTCAAATGTTTGAGTGGGACTTAATATACTCAAATGCCTTTTATTCATAAATGCGAGAAGCAGATGTTCTCTACAATTGAGTGTTCATCTGAGTGCAAAGCAGTAGATAAATTGTAAGAACGCCTGATGAAATGACAATTGTAAATACTCCTAAACTTATTGCAACAGGAATATGCCAATTCCTTCAAATATTATTAGTCACATGATATATTTTAAAAACCTGAAAGATGGATAAAATTCATGAATTTGAAATTCTCAACTTTTATGATTTTCGGTGTCCTGGAACGGTCATGATTTTCAAGGTAAAAATTGTAATTCTCAAATTTGAGATTCTTAACTTTTCTGATTTTTTTCGGTGTCCTGGAACGGTCATGATTTAAGCGAGAAAATTGTAATTCTCAAATTTGAGATTTTGAAAAATTTGAAAATTGGGTATTTTTAAAAACGCCCAAATTTATGAATTTAGGTCTTCATAACCTGAAAAATGACCAAAATTCATGAATTTAGACCATTTAAAAAGTACCATTTTTTGAAAAATCGGTATCTTTAAGAACGACTAAATTCATGTATTTAGGTCTTAAAAACCTGAAAAAGGGTTCAAATTCATGAATTTATGTCGTTTTTAAAGATACCATTTTTTTGAATTTTATGGTGTCCTGGAACGGTCTTTTGCCCATTACTGTTAGGTAGAGTTGTAACTCCACATTTATTAAATCCCTAATGTCTCTACACTTAATTCGATTTTATTAAATGAAATCAAGGGAGATACATTCGGAATTGTTTCCAAATGTGAGATATGCATATTTATGCAGTTTTGCAGAAAATGCAACGGAATTGACTTATAGTGATAGTAATGCAGAAGGAAATGATGTTATTTTGCAGATCGTCCGTATCATGATAGCATTGGATGAGGCAATGTTTGTTAAATTAGCAACTGATCGATGACCTGCTATTGCTTTCATGATCAATCTCAGGAGAATCTTCTTAAGCGAGATCAAATCGCAAGCAACCTGCCACTGATAGACCAAAGTCACAGAATCAAGGAAAATGATTTCAATTAACTTTGAAAGATGTAAATGAGTCTACATCATTATTCAGATTCAAGAAATGAAACATGAATTTAGTGAATCATAAAATCGTGCTGGTGAAAATTGAATTAAAAACTTGACATTTCAGGCAAGAAAGCACGAATAATATCGCGACTTTTTCATGACGACTTCCATTATAATGCTTCTCATGAAATTGCCTTGCAAATTAGCATGATTTCCGCTTAGTTAGGATTATCATTAGTAAATATTCATTCCTTTTGATATCCAACTTGTTTCATACTACTTATATAGTAGAGTCATCTCGGTAGTATATGAATTGGCAGTAGTAAGTAAAACTCCACCACTGGACCGCGCAAGATGGCCGCCGTCGATGACGTCCCCCCCCTTGTCAGCCGAAGCGGTCGTGGTGAGCCGGCGTGTTGCTTCGAGTCCGACGTCCCCCCCCTCGCGTCAGTCGAGTCGGTCGTGGTGAGCCGGCGTGTTGCTTCGAGTCTGACGTCCCCCCCCTCCTGTCAGTCGAGTCGGTCGTGGTGAACCGCCTTGTTGCTTCGAGTCTGACGTCCCCCCCCCTCTGGCCGGCCGACGTAGCGAGCGGTAGTTTGTGATGCGCTCTCCAGGTTGGCGGGGTGTGCCGGCCAGGTTGGGAGGGTGGAATGTCGTAGCTCACCTGAAAAATCCTAAGTGTCAGAGTAGCTTTGTATGGTCAAAATTTTGAAAATTTTCCAAAGTGTTGCATTTCGACCTGGGACCTTTACCAAAACATTTTTCATCAAATTTCACTGACCCCCCCCTGACAGCGATCTTCTAACTTTGGTTCTAGTGGACGGATTTTGTCTTACAGCTGCTCGTTTGAAAGAAGAGGAAAAACTGCTCGGTGACATTTTTTGTTGCGAGTCAATCGGACCAGTCGTTCAAAAGTTAGAGCTGTTACAAGATTTTAGGTCGGAGCTCACCTGAAAAAATCCTAAGTGTCAGAGTGACTTTGTATGGTCAAAACTTTGAAAATTTTCCAAAGTGTGGCATTTCGACCTGGGACCCTGAACAAAGTTTCTTTCATCAAATTTCTCCGAACGAGGGGAGGAGGGGGGTCAGTGAAATTTGATGAAAAACGTTTTGGTAAAGGTCCCAGGTCGAAATTCGGAAGTTTTAAATTTTTCAAAATTTTCACCACACTGGAGCTCCCACACTTAGGAATTTTTTCACTTGTGGCATGTTACATGGACATGTGCTGACCCACCGACTTCCCGTGGTTATATGAGAATGGTTCAGGTGTCATATGATAGAGAATGATGAGACGAATCGTTTGCAACAAACCGCATGTCACTACGATGAATACTTTCGGAGATAGAGCCATTTTAAGTTTTCTTCCGAGCATATATAAACCCCCGACAACGTAAGTCTGATCACTTCATCGAAAGACGAGGTCGTCGCTCTAAGCTCCCGATATCGGGTGTTTCAAAGGACTCTATCTTTTGAAGTAGGCAAGCTATCTTCTTACTTCAAAGTTTGTGTGATAGAGTTTGATAGTGTCTTTACTACCGATAAAAATTTTTTAAAAGTAGTATGAGTAGTAAAATGCGGAATTTTTTGAAAATTCTTAATTTTCAGTTTTTTCAAAGTTTTAACATGTAGACTAAGGTTTTCAAGTATGCTGAGTTCAAATCTGCTATCAGATTTGAAATTTAACTAAGTCTAAGGCAGCTTTGAGGGGTTAGATCCCAGCTACTGATCACTACCTTTGACTCGGCGTTGCTGTTACCACTTCGGGGCAGTGACAATGATGTCTTCAGCTGTAAATAGCGGGTATCGGGGAAGATCTCTCACTTCCCTAGTGATCAGTACAAGGCCTTCGGGCTGTCGACGGGATCGAGTGCCACTCACTACACTCAAATCTATCATTCCTCACTAAGTGTAATGCTTTAGGAATATGACTGTACTACATGATTCCAAACTTATACAAATTTCATTATCTTACAGTTAACGAGAAATCTCAGTAATGGCAAACGATAAGAACCAAAAATTCCACATCAAAATGTGCACATGTGGGCGAATCAATCGCAGTGCGGACGCCAAGGCGCATGTTAAGAAGGCGGGCACTGACCACATGATTATCTTGAATAGGGTTGCGTGTGTAAAGTGTAGAGTGTTGAAGGGAGTTGAGGATGAGGCGCGGTTTTACAGAGTGCATGCAGATTGCAGTGGAGGTTTGGTGAATGACCTGAGATTCACGCAGTTGATTGTTGAAGAGAGGGAGCGAATGTTGGCGATAGAGCGAGACGGCAAGGTGGAGAATGTTGTTGAGAATGATGAGTTGGCGAAAGCAGTTGCTTCGCTGGAGGCTGAGATTGAGCGAAAGAGAGTGCTTGAGAGTGATGATGAGGATGATGTGGATTTAGATAGGGAGCGTGTGAGGAAGCGTGCGAGGAAGTTGAGCTCTTCTTCCTCGGAGGTGTCCAACATAGTTGTTCAGGACCCCCCCCCGCAGAGCTCATCTACCCCAAAAGTGAAGAGTGGTGGGATTCGTGTGCAGTCGGCGAGGTGGTTGAAGGATGAAGAGAAGAAGCATGTGTCGCAGCAGATGGCGCATGATTTGTTGATAAATAAGTATGAGAGTTTGAAGAAGGTGAAGGATGAAGTCGTGAATGAGTTAGATGAGTTGAAAAAGAAGGAACTGAAGTCGAAGGAGATAGCGGATGAGAATATTCGAATGAGGCGTAGTGTGACTGATTTGAAGAATAAGACGCGAGAGTTGGAAGAGAAGAATGATGACTGTGAGAAGAGGGCGAGTGCTGCAGAGAGAAGAATGAGAGATGCAGAAGCGAAGTTTGAGGAGATGATGAAGGAGATGAGTGTGTTGAGAGCGAGGAATGTTGAGTTGGAGAGGAATGTGGCTCGGCGGGGTGATGAGAGACAGGCGTTTGAGAAGTTGGAGCGCATGAGGGATGAGTGGAATCGTTTAAATGAGGATAGGTTGTTTGAGTTCCACATCCCTATTCGGGATAATCATTTGGACGGTCAAGTCCTCGTCAACCAAAGTCTCGACGAGTCCATCATATGTTACAATGGCCATCCGACTAAGAAATGCTTGCATGCCACACTGAGAATGCGCGGGCATTTACATAAATTTTCTGTTAGGAAACCCGAGAGACTGCCTAAGGATGGCTAACTTGGTAAGTGAAAAGCAAATAAGATAGTATATCCTATTCTAATACATATCATTTTCATTGCAGATCTTTTCCCCGCCTTCACCACCCCATCACGTCACTCCCGAGAACGAACCATCGGCTCTCTTAAGGGCCACCATGGGGCAAGACATGATAGAACCTCCACGCGGTTTGCCCTGGGCAGTATTCAGACTGGCGAATACTATCATTAAGTTGAATCTGCTATCAGTCAAATTGAACGTTGCGTCGCGTTAGAGGGGTATATAAACCACTACCTCTCATTTCATTTCATTTCAATCATGCAGACGCCGAACACTCAAGTCAGCTCTCCTCGCGGACAGCAGTTAAGGCCGCAAAATTTATTTGATGAATTTGTTGGACTAGAGGAGCAAGACAGAGTCCACAACAATCTTGCTCGGATTGGCAATCCGATGACAGCAAGTGTTGTCAATCCAACGGAATGGCGCTACATTCCACTTTTCAGTCACATGCCAATTAGCGTGGAAGTCGACACTGCTACCAAGGAGAGAGTCAAAGACTCTCTCAGCAGAATCGGTAGGCTGTAAGATGATGAACCCCGAGAACGAACCACCGGCTCTCTTAAGGGCCATCATGGGGCAAGACATGATAGAACCTCCTCGCGGTTTGCCCTGGGCAGTCTTCGGACTGGCGAATACTATCATTAAGTTGAATCTGCTATCAGTCAACTTGAACGTTGCAAATGAAGTTCGGTGTAATACTTCCTTTCGACGGGCGTTCCTGTAAAGGGCGGCGGTGAAACCCGTAGCTATGTATACCGCAAGGGACATTCGGCAATGGTCAATCTTGTTAAACCTCTCTGCGTCATGTTTGCAAGTGATTGTCTCTGTCTCAACGTAGTATGCATTCGCGCCAGGGCGACATTTAGCCAACTGTCGAAGGTTGCCTAAAACTTTCCATTGCATACGTTATGAGATCCATGAGTTCTACCTGTCTCTATCAATGAGACGAATTGATGAATGGAATGAAATGGGAGGACACTCACGCGCCACACGCAACATAACACACTTCTCTCTTCCGTAGTCTAACAAGCTCTTTACACATGGATCGCAGTCGATTGCTATCCCAGAATCATGTAAGCTATCTAAATTTTATTTAACACTATTTCATCTACCATCATCGCCCACATGAAATGTTATAAGATTTACAAGTTAGACTAAGCGTGCTACTATTTCCAAATGAAAAAGTATACATGGTTAAATCATCCACTTAAGCCCATCCGTATTCTGACAAGCTCTTTACACATGGATCGCAGTCGATTGCTATCCCTGCATCATGTAAGCTATCTTAATTTTATTTGACACTATTTCATCTACCATCATCACCCATATGAAATGTTATAAGATTTACAAGTTATAATAAGCGTGCTACTATTTCCAAATGAAAAAGTATACATGTTTAAATCATCCACTGAAGCCCCATTCAAGTAAGTCAGTATGAAAGCAAAGATAACACGAAATAAAAATTTATTATGGCATGTATTTCAAAAGGTCTTCATCGTCAATATCGTCCCAGAGTCTCACTTCACATAGATCGCAAAAACAGTTCACTTGCTTCAATCGTTCTTCTACCGCGAGCCTCACTTTGTCGATGTACTCCCACTCCGCCATAGTTCGTGACTGGGAGTTAGGGGTGTACCATTCCCATAATTGGTGGAGGAATTTGGTGCTGGTGATCTCCATCACATCATCAGTATCGTACTGCAGATACTTCCACCTCACGCCTGTTAAGTCGGGACACTCCTTCTCACATACACTCTCCTCTTCGTCGTCCGCTGGTAATGACAACTTTCTGATATTGTCGAGTCGGTATATTTTCTCCACTTTCCCCTTCGTTGGAGCGTTTGGTGCAACGAGCGCCTTTGGTGTTGAGCATGGAGAAGAGAATTTTGTGTTTGGTGTTGTCGGAGGGCTTGTCATGTTGACTGTGAATAATAACTTTGAAATGTTTCCTAATTCTTAAGTATAAACAAGCAACCAATCAGAATGAACAGCCAATGAATGATGAATGTGAAAGTATATATGTAAAGTGACATCCGTGTCATTTCACTCTGTCTTTGAGACGTGTAAGTAAACTGTTCTCTAGTGAAGTCTCTATCTTGTTGAAGAGTAAACCTTAAACATAATTTCCTTGAAATGGTAAGTTGAAGATTTCCTCTCTCATCTCCCTCAAACGTGTGGCTAACAGCATCTTCCTCAATTTCAGGCATCTACTTCATCACCAAAGCCCTCCCTTCTTGAGAAAAGTTTAGAGTTGTTGAGTGAAGGTAGGTTGTAACAATACACTGAGACTTAAACAGAGATGATAGAATGATTTCTCTTTCAGGTGATGTTAGTTCCAGCTCAGGACTCTCGCGACAAGGCAACGAGTGGGAATGTGCTGACTGCGGACATATTTTTACAAGGAAGCACAGTCTCCTTCGACACATCAAACAACGTGTGTGTCAACGCAAAGCGGCATCAATCTCCGGAGGTGAAGTTGATTCTGACGATGACATCTCCTTTCCTTGCGATTTGTGCCCTCTTTCTTTTGATAGTCACTTTCAGCGATCTTCGCACAGACTTCAACACACGCATGCAAATGATCACTACACCAACGGTACCTCTACCATCTCCCTCATTAATGTTTCACATAATAATTTAGTACGCGACTACTGCATGGAGTCCAATACTCAAATAGTAGATTTTCCTGAGTGGCTCCTTCAAAATTCTAACATTATCGAAGCGCTCTTCAACAATTTAGACAATTTTAGAATGAAGGCGCTCATCTACCTCAAACTAAAATATATTAAAATAGATTTTCAAACGGGTCAAGTGACGGAGAGAATACAGTTTCATGTTCCTTCCTCTTCCGCAACCGAAGTTGTAGACTGCGAGTCTTGGCTAAATTTTCACATTCAATGTTTAAAATCAAATGTAGATAAATTCAATGAACGCGACAGCGCTCTCATTTTTGATGGTGTGGACTCAGCCATATTCAAAATTTCCCTATTAGAAAGTCATGCAGCTCGAAGCACATTTAAACTACCAAAAACGTTGTATAATAAGAAAGCTGTCATCAATGTCGATTGTAAATCACAGTGTTTTAAATATGCAGTCCTATCCATCCTTCACTATAATGATATCAACGCGCATCGAGATCGCACCTATAGCTATAGACAGTGGGAGGATGAACTAGACTTTGAAGGTTGTGATAGTAACAACATGAAAATCAAAGATGTAGAAACGTTCGAAAAACATAATCAGATTAAAATTGTAGTTCACGTGTGGGAGAAGGGGTTGAAGGGTGCCCGCTATAATTCACGTTCAACTTGTTATGAACGTGTAGTCAACCTCTTATTAGTAAAACAAGATGATAGCGAGGAATGGCACTACTGTGGTATACCGAAAATCTCTCGCTTGTACACTCGAATACTCTCTCGCTTGCGGCACTCTAAAAGAGGTGAACATTTTGTATGCGACCGCTGCATCCGCTCCTTTTGGAGTAAAGATAAATTTGAAACTCACTATGAATGGTGTAAGCGAGGTAAATTACAAATGGAACGCATGCCCAAAGATAAAATATTTTCACATAGGGATAATGGTGACGAATTAAGTCCCCTGCGTGTCATTTACGCAGACATAGAATGCTACATTGATGATATCATCCACAAGCCAGCAGCCATATCCTGCTATGAAGTATGGCATGATCACTTTAGGAATAGACAAAACAAAATGCATACTTGTCAAGGTGAAGATTGCATTTCAAAATTTCTAGAATTTCTCGATAAAGCTGCCAAATTTCAACAATCATATAATTCCCAATTGCAGCGTAAGTCACTACATATGTCAGATGAAGACAAACAGAAATTTGAAAGTTGCACATCCTGTCCTAAATGTCATAAAACGTTTGATGACGATAAAATTAAGAAAGTGCGTGATCATGATCACATCACTGGTAAATTTAGAAACGCACTCTGCTCCAAATGTAACTTTTCACTTAGGTTGAGACGTCGTGTACTACCCGTCATTTTTCATAACTTTAAGGGCTATGACAGTCATATGCTCATAAAAGGAGGGTTGAGTCAGATGAAATCGTGGCAGTTTAATGTAATAGCGCAAACGAGAGAAAAATTCATGGCAATGACAGCGAAAGTACCAGTAGATAAAACTAAAGAAAATAAGATAGTCTTCCTCGAAATAAATTTTTTAGATTCATTTCAATTCATGTCAGCGTCACTAGCTTCTCTCGTTCGTGATCTCAAGTTTCTTCCCCATAGTCAAACTTTGAAGAAACACTATCCAAACTTAACGGATGAAATAATCACTCGCAAAGGAGTCTTTCCCTATGCGTATTTTAGCTCGATGTCTAAACTAAATGAAACAACTCTTCCTTCCATTGACAAATTCAAAAACGAGTTGACGGGTCGAGATTGTCCAGTAGAGGACTATGAACATGCTCAAGAGGCATGGTTAAAATTTGATTGTAAAACGTTTGGCGATTATATGATCGCTTACTTAGAATTAGAGGTCATTTTGCTGGCTGATGTCTTTCAGGAGTTTCGACGAGTGGCATTAGAAGAAGAATAATTAGATCCTGTCCACTTTGTCAGTCCACCAGCCATGTCCTTTAAATCAGCATTTAAAATGACTGGTGAGACCATTCATCTCTTACAAGACCCCGAGATGTATAACATATTTGAGCGCGGAATACGCGGTGGTCTCAGATTTGTGAATAAACATCACATAAAATCTAAAACAGTAGGTAATGATCATATCCACTTAAAGTACTATGACCAAAATAATTTATATGGCAGTTCACTGTCTAAACCACTACCTCATTCCGAGTTTAGTTGGTTAAATCAAGATGAGCTTGCGTATTACTCCAACCCTTCAAACATTCTGAAGATTCCAGATGAAGGTGATTGGGGATATTATTTTGAAGTGGATTTGATTTATCCAAATAGTATTAAAAATAAAACTGCTGATTTCCCACTCGCACCTGAATCTGGTGAAGTGACTGAAGATATGTTTTCACCATTCATGTCACAATTTCATAATAACTTAACAGAGTGTGGACAGCCAAGGTACAAACCATGCCGCAAACTTTTACTCACCCAATATGATGAGAAAAATTATCTCGTGCACTTCTGCATACTTAAATTCTATTTAGAAATGGGCATGCTTCTAAAGTCAGTTCACCGCATTATCAAATTTAGACAGAAAGCCTTCCTCAAACCCTACATAGATAGTAACAGTCAAAAACGTGCACTTGCCCAAAATAATTTTGAAAAGGATTTTTATAAATATAAGAATAACAGTCTTTTCGGAAAGACCATGGAGGATGTTTGAAAACGAATGAACTACAAACTAGTCGTTGATGAACAAAAATATCACAAATTGACCTCATCACCTCTTTTCATTGATAGAGACATCATCGATGAGGATCTTGTAGGTGTTAAAATGATGAAATCAGAAGTTGAGTTGTGCAAACCCATCTATATTGGCCAAGCTGTACTAGATTACTCTAAGCTTGAAATGTATCAACTCTTCTACAAAATATTAAAACCATGCCCTCTCGTAAAAGAGGTTCGCTTGCTGGGTGGTGATACAGATAGTTTCTTTTTAGGAATTACCACTCAAAAAGATTTAAATTTTAATGAAGTAGGTAAGTCATTAGAAAAATATTTCGACACATCTAACTACAATCCCACTCATCCACTCTATTCCATACAGAATAAAGCCAAACTTGGTTGTTTTAAGGATGAAACAGCAGGAAAGGAAATAGATGAAATGATTCTCCTCCGTCCTAAAATGTATTCCATGAAATTAAAAGAATGTGCAGATAGTATCAAGCGTGCTAAAGGTATATCAAAATCCATTGTTCACAAAATGAAACATCGCTCCTATAAGAAGGCCTATAAAAATAAAACTATAACGTTTGTCAATATGACAATCTTAAAATCTCAAGTTCATACTGTGAAAACGCACACGTTCAAGAAACGAGCGCTTTCAGCCTGGGAGGATAAGAGGTGTTGGATAGGACATAACACATCTGTTCCACATGGACATCCTGACACAAACATACCTCCACCCAAAAGAATAAAACTCACACTACCACATTCAGGAGACGTCTTAGCATAATCATCCTTAACTTAGTATTTTCATGTTGATTTCTGTAGATAAACACTGCTGTTTTATGTATCGCATTAGATCGTTTCTTCCTTGTGAATATATGCCTACAGTCAGCCCATTCTCCCTATATCTGTGAAAAGACTTTTTCATACACATATTTTTATTTCAATAAACATATCACAATGACTTCACTTTGTTTTCCGAAACACTAAAGTTACGAGGGATTTAGTATCTTTCACATGGATGCACTCTTGTAAACCATTGGTAATTTTGATAGCAATAGAGGGTATAGTTTGTTTGACGACGGGATGATAGAAAATAGATTCAAACATCTTCTCGACTATTCCATATGAAGCGTCTTTATCATGAATGAAATCACGTAAAATGTATTCTTTTTTCTCACCAACAGAAATAGGTAGAATCAAATCACTTTGAATGTAAAGGTGCTGTTCATGTTTATCAAGTGTCATTGGTGTTTCTATACCAATCGTATGCGCAGCAGTAAACACAGTTTGTAGCATTGAAAAACCAAAGATTTTTTTCAAATTGTTACTCAATTGACATTGAATGTCATCACCCAGTTTCAGAACAACGCGTTGATTTTCAATTGAAAACGAAATGTGGTGTGTCTTTACATCATATTTACTTTTCATCACATGCTTCAACTTCTGTTGTATATAAGGATTTACTACATGAATGAAGCTTTCAACTGTATGATATAGACGCGGCATTATATTGATAGCAACTTTAGATTCTTCATAAGACTGGTAAATTTTCTTGATGCGATCACCATAGATGTCCACCCACCATTCATCATTAACTGAATCAGCTTTAGTGTGATATTCATGAGAAGCATACACCAGACCGCTTCCAATAATAGGTGTATAATGTCTTACAAAATGACGCAAGGTTGGAGAAAAATAAACTGTAAGTTTGTCATTATATTTCTGAATGACCAACTTATTTTTGTCCGCCATAATTTTCTCTCCATACTTCTTACCCACAGTCTCATTCCATCGTTTTACTAACTCAATAAGTGATAAAGGTTGAACACCACGCTTTTTCAAAATGATGCGTTCTTCGCATTCTACAGCATCTTCATCAAATATTTTAAATTTATAATGAAATTTGTTGATTCGATTTGAATAAACTTTTTTAACATTTGCAGTAGCAATTGACGTTAGATGTAGTCCATGACCAAAACCGAGATGTGGATAGAATTCATTATCCAACCTCAGTGTAAGACCTTTAGTAAAAGAATGAAAGCGAAGGAACTGTCTCCCACTCCAATGATAGATAGTAAACTCATAAACTTTCTGATCCTTATTCTTCATGATGGAAGCATTACCACTATTGAATGTCTTAATAATTTTCTCATTCCCAAATGAACCATAATAATCTAATTTTATCTGAATCCATTCATAGTTCCACTTTCCATCTGACGGTAAATTGTATGGGAACTGGAATGCATTATTCATCGTTATTCCATCATGGGTGCGAGGAGTCAATATCATTTCTTCCAAATCATTCACATTCTGAATATCGCTATCATAGCAAATACTAGAAACGCCAACCTCCCATTCACCTTCTAAATGTAGTGGGCGATTTAATTCTACTCGATAGTCTGATGGTTTATTTTTGGGAAATTTATTCATAGAAGCATTACTGGGTAAGTAGATTAGAAACGAGTTCTTATTTTCACTTTCCATATTATTCACATTGGAAAATATATTAGCATACTTTTGCATTAACTCTTCATTCGGAAATGGAGTGTGATACTTGTCACAGCATCTTTATGAAAAGGAATCAACGCACCAGCATCGTCATAAATTGCAATATCAATTTGTGGGATGTAGTTTGATTTCAGCTTTGTATAATGCACTTTCTTGAAAGTATGCTCAGATAAAATACTGCAGCTCTTTGGCTGGTATGGTATCATTGCTAGCAATGGAGCTTCAACATCTCCCACACGTACATCTTCACCAATATTGGAATATATCTGAAAATAGTTAATACGACGCGATGGTGACATGTCTGCGCTAGCTTTGGTTACAGTACCACTTTTAAAGATATTTTGATCAAAACCCAAAATGTCCATTAGAGTTTTATCCATAATTAGTTCAATACCTTTTCCACTTATAGTGAGAGACAAAGTACCTTCTTTTTCAGAAAATGAAATTTGTTGGTCATTAATCACTTCATTTAAATAATCTACAACCAATTTAACTGAAGTAATAATGCGAAGCATCAACACTCTTGTTTCATGCAAGATACCACCTAAAGGCTCTACACACTTTCTGTATAAAGATACGGTCCATTCTGTATCAAATTGATTTGACCTTTCACATGGTAAATGTTGCATATCAAATTTTCCATGAACAGCTGCAGAACGATGTCGTAAGAACTGATGAAAATCTTTTGAACAAACTAATACTAGATCATCATCATTTAATTTACTTATTGCAATATGATTAGATGATTTGATATAAGTCAATGTTGCCACTTGTTTACCATCAACTCGAAGGAGATAATTAAATTTCTTCAATAATGTTTCAGGAGTCATGTTTGTCTTTCTTGGCTTAATCACAATCTTCTTCACTAACGTCTTCTCATTTCTTGGAATAAGATCTACATAATAAGCTTCCTCTCGATATATTAACTGTTTATGACCACTTATGTGATAATTAACGTTATAATTATCATAGCTTGTTAAGGCGCTAGCGAGGTAACCTAAATCATTTCTTAAACTTGGACTTGAACCAACAATCCAATCTTTCTCAACTACATGATGTACATAATTATGATCATCATTGTGCGGAGTAAATTGGACAATATGTTTACACGCTTTATTCAGGAAATCACACATAAACTTTTTACATGATAAGAGATCTTTCTTTGGCCACTGTGGAATGTATACTCGGCAGCCCTTTTCACATTGGTAAGCAGCTGTACGTCTCATATTAATAGTCATCACCTCATGATCAAAAGTATAGACACAGTTGCTATGAACAAGTTGAGTGACACCCACTTCCCACTTTCCATTTAGCTGTTGTGTATGATCAATGGGAGTAGAAAAGAGTGCAGCTCGATTACTAGCAAATCTATTTGTGGCCGCATTGCTAAGCAAAATATGATAAAACGACATTTTGATATTGCTGATCTCCGGCTTTGCATAACATCATGAAGACTTGGATTTTGGACTCTCTACAATATATCAGAGTTGATCGTGATGGAAACGTACATTTCAAAAATTCTCATGGTCATACATCAAGAGGTATTACATTAACATGGCGACAATTTGTCAACCTCAATGATATCATGAGGGATTTGGAATATTTTGAAACATTAAGATTCATCTCCGTGGGTGATCAAGTTTGGCTTCAACATTACAGAAATGAAATTCAAATCTGCCATTCTCATTCCTGAAACTGTTTCTCATTTCGCAAATACAATTGGGAGAAGTATAGAAGATACATACATCGCTCCATCATGACATTTATTCGTCGTGAGTTCATCGCCCTACTATGTAAATCTTAATCAGACATGACTACCACGCATCATGAGTTGGAAATTAGATTCCCTACAACGTATTGAAACGGATCATGATCGAAACGTCTATTTCAAAGATTCAACTGGAAATGTGAGAAGAGAGTTTGCTTTATCTTATCGTCATTTTCAATCTCTACATCATATCATGAAGGATTTGAAATACTTCTATATGAAAAGACATTCACGTATTGGAAATCGCATCTGGTTGCGCGTCAACAAACGGCGAATTCAACTCTATCATTCCCAACTTCATACTAACTTCACATTTCATCAAGGTAGTTAGGAAAAGTATAAAAGGAAGGTACATCGCTCAATTTACTCATTCTTTCATCATGAAGCGCCATTGCTACACCATCGTCAACATTCTCCGTCGCTTCAGACTCTACACCAAAATCGATCTCACAACATTACACCAACACCAAGCAGCAAGTATTACCCGGGCCGACCTCAAATGTTAGTGGTGAAGATGACCAATTCACGGAATCTTCAACTGTTCCCAAATGGAACTGTACAGATTCTCGGCGCCCTTTCTCATTCATCGGCGCAGTCAATGCGCTTAGAGCTACAAAGACTACTACGTCGGATATGGAAGAGGGAGAGGTGTGTGATGTCGAATCTGACTGTGGACAATATGGTGATCTCTACTCAATTGAGTGACAGTCTATCATTTTTGAAGATTCGTACCAGCAGTTACAATTTGTGTTATGAACCCGAACTTTTTCCTGCAGCTCTCATTAGTTGTTGGTTACCTGTGCATGTGGCAATCTTTCATAATAGTAAAGTGATCATTACTGGACTAAAATCTCATGTACAAGCAAATGTGATCCTAGACTATCTCATCGAGTATGTACGTACCCAGCGGATTGTAAAATAAAAAGCAATTTTTCCAACATGATGTTTTTATTTCAAATCATGATAGAACTTACAAATCCTTTTTTCATTATAGGATGGATTACATGAAAAGTTTTGAATAACAGATACAAATCGAGATACATGTAAACGTTTTAAGATGAAGTACAGTACAAAAGCACCACACGTTGATGAAAGTGGATGTTGTAGTATGCGTTCATTTCGCTGATATTGACTCGTATGTTTTCTCAACCACTGCTGTGTTGGTATATTTGGAGGTTCAGCAAGAGAGTCAAATAGTTCACCACGTCTGTCTTCTCCAATAAAGATCGCTTTCCAATGCTCACCGCCTAAATTCTGCGAATGAGTGTTTAGCACAATAAAGATGGGATAGTGATTTACTGCAGGTGGTAAGGTATCGAGCGAATAGACATTATCGAAAGCTTTCAACGTCGCTTCGTCTGCATTACGCTGTACTTTAGTTTTAATATCGTCAGCAGTCAACCAACTCATTAACGATTATACTGAAGAATCACGTCACGATACTTTGTAATTTCAATATTTGAATCGAAGACTGCATAAATTAATACATTGATCGTCTCAGGTAGTGTTCTTTTGAACGTCAAATCCAAACGAATATTATGAGGCACGTTCGCTTGACGATATGGTGCACTAATATCGCTGTCAGCAGTCAAATCAAATGCATAAATAGTATATCCACTCTTAAACTCTTTCATAGTGAGTCCGTTGGTGTCATCCGTATTGTAAAAGCCAAAGACATCCATAAAATCAACATAACTCCGCATAAATTGATCCGAAGCAAAGTCTAGTTTGTAGGGTGGACCAGGATGACTCACACCATTTACACGTAAAGCAATTTCACTTAACTGATTGTGTTTAAAATTGAAAGGATTCTTCTTTATATTGCCATTAAATGCATCATTTTCAACCATTGCCACCATGAGGAGCTTCGGTGCTTCCGATGGAAAGAGGCCATCTTTCATGGAACTCTTTTGATCTTTCGGAATTGTAAAGGTGAGAAGCTTTGTATGCTGAATGGGGTAAATGGCATTTTGGCGGTTAAGACCTTCAGCATGTCCTCTAATGACACTTGGATTCGGTACTACTCGACGAATGTAAAGTGCAATATCTTCCACATGAATTCTAAAATTGTCAACTTTAGCAAATGCATTCAGCGCAAATTCAGGCTTATTCAATGTCAGCTTGAGTCGCATGCTGGTATTACAGAGTAAAAACTTTGACTGTCTAAAGAAGTCTAAATTCAGCGGACCATATAGCTGACATACTTTACTATCTTTAATCATAGCAGATCGCTTTACAAAGCCACTGTTTGTTTCAACATCAAATTTTCCTGCTTCATCTCTGTACCATCCCATGGCTTCCATATGACTTTTTTGTGCTGCTGGATGAAACTGTGATACATGATTGAAATATGATTTATAGGGATAATCGCTTTGGCCACCTTCCACCTGCTGCTCTCCAATCGTTAGAGAAACATCGCGAAGTAATGTAGTCAATGGTAAATTGTTCAGTCCAACTTTATGTGTATCGTCAATAGCAGTTCCATCTGCTTGCTGAATTCTAAACCTCAAATCAACCATCGCATAACTCAAATCTATGTAGTCATCACTACCACCAGGAATAACAAATTCAATGGGGCCAGCATTCTCAGCTGTTCGAGGATGATAATCTACAATACTTGAACTAAGAATATCTGTCTGTATGGCTTGTTGATCAAACAAACAAAAACCGGAAGTTTTACACTCCATGATTAGAAGTTATGGCTGCGTTATCGTTTAGCGCCTGATGAATGATTAGAGCCTCTGCGACGTTTGCGTGAATGCCTTTTGACTGAAGATCGCACCTTACCAGCTCCGCGATGTTTCCTCCTTCCTTTATTCACTCGTTTGGGCGATTTCTTTCCTTGAGTAACACCAGCAAAGGTCTGCTTCAATGTTTTTAAACCGCGTTCCTTCCCACGATTCAACAAACTGCTCTTAAAACTTCTACCTCTGGAAAGATCACTAGCAACATCACCAGCAAAGCCAACGGCATTACTTAAAACATTTCGTTTTAAAGATCTACCGACATTGGATATGAGAGGTGCTACAACAGATTTCAGTGCACCAAGTATGCTACCTCCACGCTGGCGGCGAGCGCCGCTGTAAATTTGTCCTCCACCACTTACATAGGAGGGTCGTGAATAAAATGAGGCAGTTGGATTCATAGCTCAAACCCTAAACATTGTTAGTTACAACTTTGCATGAATCACTGTCGATCACTTAGATGAAAGATGTCGGCACGACGCATCCAAGAGTTCATACTTGAAGGATAACCAGTCCATTTAACAAGACACCATTCTTCACCTTGTCGTTTTTTACATCGAATGATTTTCTCTACCAAATATGTTTCACTTTCAGTGACTACCTCAATCTCATCGCGGTAAAAGCTACCCTCAATTTCTTCATTATCGTAATCTTTCAACTTGTAGGTGGTCGGAGAGTCTTTTTGATCAATCCTTGATACTGTAAATACCTCCTCTGTCCAATTCGGAAGGTACCCTTTAGCAAAAACACTTTTCACTTTTGAGATACGAACTTTATCACCAAATTTTCACATCACTTTTCACATGAGTGCGTTTACGTTGGAATGATTCGCGCACTTTATCTACATTGTCAGCATTTACATCTACTGGTCTGAGTCCAATAGAACGATGGATCGAGTGATTGTAGGCATGGAGTGTATCTTGTAGAACCTTTGTCCAATTTTGTGTCAAGTTGGCAGTAAAATGTCGCCACAAGCGATTTTTTAATGTACGATTAAAACGTTCAACGAGTGCAGCTTTATAAGCACTCTTTACACTAAACAACTGAATGTCATGCCTCTCAAATAATCTTCTCACATGCTGATTTTCAAACTCTTTTCCTTGATCACTCTGAATTCTTTTTGGAATGCGACCTTCTCGAAAAATTGTTTGGAATGCTTTTGCTACTCCTTTCCCTTCTTTAGTTTTTAAAGGTTGAGCCCACGCATAACACGAGAAAATATCAATGACGGTTGAAATAAAATTATTGCCCGAGTTATGTTTTGAAATGGAGGCGACATCACACAAATCTGCTTGCCACTGTTCCTCGATGTCATGAACAATATAATGGCGGGTGCGGTACTTCTTTTTCGCTTGTTTGTGGAGTGTATAGGTAGCCTGACCCTTTAACCATCGTTTCACTTGTGATTGTGGAAGACCACTCGCTTTTGATAATTTCTTGATAGATGCAAATCCTGCCGGATGTTTTACATCATAATAGATTGACTTCAAACGTTCAGTCGATGACGACTGACTCTTTTTCCTCCTTCTCATCTTTTTGCTTTCTTGCCTTTCTACATTTACAACAACTGCAGCATTTAGCTTTAGCGGTTTTGCGATCGTGTTCACATTGCTTAGGGGTTTCATTGTGAGAGCTAGCGCAGCAAGTGCAAGTGACAACGACATTCACCTGTGGCGGTTCATTACATGGCAAGCAACACATCTGCTTCATATTAATAGTCTGAGAACATGTATTTCTTAGGAGGAGCTGTTTTACGTTTTCCTTTTACTAGTTTTAGTGGTGGAGTAGATCTACGTCGAGATCTTCCTCTTGTTTGCTTACTGAGTGTGGGAGGGGATGTAGCAGGTGACGTCTTAAACCAATTTGTTGGCATTTTCATCGTCTGAAGCATTGGAGCAGTAGCCACTGTTGAATCAAGTTCTTTCAATGTCTCATTATTCAAAGCAAATTTTGGCACATTATGCTTTTTCAATAGTTTAAGAATGTATGACCAACCAGGTGGAACATAGCCCTGACGGCGCTTTCTACGTGTCGCATACTGAATCAAGTCTTCATAACGTGAAGCATCAACCACTTTATTTTCATCTGTAATGATTTCTCCTCTATCATTTACATTGAGATGGGGTTCAATACTGTTGAAAAGAGATATGGCATGTGCGCGAGATGCTAAAGGTGTAGCAGTCGATACAGAGTCACGCATCTTATTCTTCAAATTTTTTAGTTGCTAAACAGTTTCCGATTGTAATAATACAGCACGATGTGGATCTTTGATGTGAACATTTTGCTGATAATCTATTTCTTTCCTATACATTTGATTTTCAAGAGGTTGCTTTACTTGCTGCATGGCAGTCAATTGTACATATTCATCCTGAGGAATAACAATCATGCGAGAATAAGAACTCATAGTTTGTAGATAATCATGGGAGTTTTCAAAATATCACTTCGAAATCTAAATTCTTCCGGACACTCTTGCGTAAAGTCAATGAATAAGTAACCGTGTGGTTTTTCAGTAGCTGCTTGAAAAATTTCAATTAAGGCTTTTGATCCTCTGGGTGCAACTTGTTGCGCTAAAATTTCAAATTGACTATTATCTCGCGAATTCTTGAAAATGGTATAATAGTGTGTATTCAGGTTTCGTGTACGAGCTTCTTTTCCATCAGGAAACAAATTTTGTGTGATATAGATGATAAAGCACCTTTTATGATGTGCTGCACGAGTGAACATATCTGTAACATCTTTTGAATTCTTACTTTCTTTTAATAAATCATCCAATACAACAACATCATTAGACTGAAGTTTATCCACTGGAATAATTCCTTCATGTCGAATAAAGTTGCGACTTTGCAATTCCTGAAACAGCGACGGTTGATAAATACCATAACACCAAATCACTCGATTGATAGGTTCCTTAAACAACTCCCTTCTTTTATTCAATAAATTCAGCGTGAAAACAGTTTTACCTGCATGAGATGGACCTGATACAGTCAGAACTTTATCACATTGAAGTCTGAAATCCACTATAATACTTTGAGCTTCAACATTTGCATAATTAACGTCTAGAGCCAAATATATTACCCAATACGTTGCCCATGATAGGAGCTAGCATCGGTAGTAACGCTGGAAGGAAACCGCCCTTTTGTGTTAGAGTTTCCCTCTTTCTTTGAAGGGTGACTTTAGGATTGGAGATGAAACGCAATTTCGTAGCATATCGCTTAAGTAACTTTCGTTGTTTTGGTGCTAATTTCTTCGTCCTCAACTTCCTCACATGAGAAATAATTTCACGAATGAATTTATCGTTAGCATGTCGCATAGCATTGTATCGCTGATTTGCTTTCATTCGTCGGAGAGTTTGAATGGCTGAAGAAAACTTTGAAGACTTTTGACTTTTACGTTTCGTCATTTTACGTTTCGCCATTTTTCGTGTTAGTCTTTGCTAAAAACCTGTCTTTACCACATTTGCATAGGTACTAACTATTGCGACATAAGTGACACTCGAAATGAGCAATATCACTGGTTACATTTGCAAAATTGAATGCAATTACGTATGAAACAGCGTTGACAAAAAGCATGCTTACATCTCTTGAAGATGCGCTTTTCATTTCCATCCTTTCGCTTACATACATCGCAACACATACTTTCACCGTTACTGATGTCTATAGCAAGTCTTTTTGAAGATATGAATTTGCTGGCCTTTTCTAAATAATAGACGCATGTACAGAAGGAATATACTTCGAGAGTGAGCAGACATAGCTCAAAAACCAGTTGTGCTACAATCAAGTACCACTGCATTTTCAATTTTTCTTGATAGAAAGTTGAATGTGAATATATGAAATCGCTTCAATCACTAGACTGCTACCATGATGGTTAAATGCGTTAAGATGTTCAGCAATTTTTATCATATGTCTTTTAAAAAATTCTTCGGGGTGATCTACCACTTCCATTGAATAAGAAGCAAAATGGAAAGAGCGACTTTCCACCTCTTCCTTTCCAAAATGACTAAACTTAATTTTCGCAACTAATCGCGCCATGACAATGCTATCAGAGAATGTATTCATTAACTCTAGAAATAGAGTGCTAGCATCATCGACCACTGCTTCGATGTCGGTCTCATCTTTATGAAATTTTATCACATAATCTTGAACAGCTCCTTTTAAACTTTGCCTATGAAAATGTAATGTTCCGCAGTTGTTTGAGAAAGACATGATCGCCCTTTATCTAATCCATCCATTGCATGAAAACAACTCTTCTCATAGTAACATTTATTGAATAACGGTAACAAGCATGCATTATAAATCAATGGTTTGAAACAGATAAAATAGATACAGCTGGTAACTATCATACAGCGAGCAATGATAACCATACAGTACTTTGACAGTGTTGAGGTAAGGAGGAAAGAAGCATTGGTTATGAACGTAGCTACTACAACGAACAGAAAAAATAGGAACACACAAATCCTTAAAACGTTTCGTGACTTCATGGTAGTGTTGATTCACTCTACTATCCCAAGGTGGGAGCAAAATGTCATCAATGATTAGATTGGGAAATACTTTCCTCTCCTTACCAGGATTATTACAAAAGATGCGTATAACATTGAAAGCAGCTAACCATCGTTTAAAGTCAATAAGAAGAGCACTCTCACAAGAAAAGCCATAGTCTTGCAAATATTTCAGATTAAGTCCATGAATGTGTTTTCTCGCCCATTGATCAACATTGGGATCGCAGTTGGCATGTTGATGATGGACACTAACAATCTGATATGTCCAATTGTTCATAGCAATAGCACTGAGCTCCTGTACAGGTTCACCCTCACAATCCATAAAAATGATGATAGAAGCCTAAAACGGAAATTTACACATCCAAGGAAACGTTCTATAACATATTACAAAATGAAGAATTACATCGATGCTTTTCACGACAAAATACACAAATGATATGATGGCAACGAAGAAGTAAAATGTATCTAATAAGACCACGTCTACGACACTCAAAGCACATAAGCGAATTGTCATAGGGTAGAGCTAGGAAAGGACTAGTAATTCTCCTTCTTTGATTTACGTTTTGAGGCAGCATTCTTCTCCGACTTACGCTTCGTACCACTGCTGTTAAGGATTTGATCGATTATGTCATCCACGTTGGGTGGTTTTGGAATATATAGGATGGATTCCATATGCATGGAGAGAGAGGCTATTTTATTATCCTTGTGCCGACCATAATATAGCCCATTCACTTTGAAAAGGATATCCCAAGTACCTTCTCCGAGCTCGTCGCATGTGATGGGTGTTGAATGATCTCCCTCCTTCTTATAGTAAGTGCACCAATGTGATACCGGTAGGCAAATTTGATTACCATCCCAAATATCTCGATAGGGAGTATCCTTGTCATCTCTCGCCTTCCACTCTTGAGCAAGAGGAGTAGGAATGTCCATATTTAATGTCACGTACTCCTCAATAATATCAAGTTGGTGGCGAATGTACGGACTCACGGGGATCAGTATGTAGTCCCCATACTGATTGTGCATTATCTTGACATCCGTGGAAGGGAGCATTACCGTTTGGAGTACTACGCTATGATCGTCATAACGCAAGACTTGTTTAAATTTACGCTGTAGCGGTGTAGGATTATGTACCTTGGTCGTTTCTTCCACTGCCCTCAGTTGTAGATGATCTGATCGTAGCGAACCTTGTAACGTTTGACCGCCATTTTGTCCTACTAGTGCAGCAGATGGAGTAGATGCCTGAAAATGAAAAAGATTGTATTAAGTTTACGTTCAAGGGAGGAGAGGGAGGGAAGTAGCGACTTACCATTTTAGTTGGATAATAGAATAGATAGATTTGAGAGAGAAAATGTGCGTCCGTCACTCGTGCGATTCAACGATGGAATGATTCTCACTGTGGAAGGCTCGCTATTTATATAGAAATGCTTGATTCTCATTGGATGATGATCCTCATTGGATAATAACATCAAGCTGATTCCAAATCTGGCCTCCGTTTACCAATCCGAGCCTTCGTTCGCCCGCTGGAGCTGTTTCTTGGGAAATTCTAACTCTGTCGCTTTTTCGCCAATCTCCCAAATCTTGAATGGCGTCTCACATCTAAACGAAGACAGATATGAATGAGCCGTTTCTTTCAGTGAATTTGTCTCACTCTTAGCTTTCAAACGAGCTATTGCACGACTTTCTACGATCACTAGAAGCAAAATTGGAAGTTTGGTGTCGGGGGGGGGGCACAGTGAAATTTGATGAAACAAACTTTGGTCAGGGTCCCAGGTCGAAATGCTACACTTTGGAAAATTTTCAAAATTTTGACCATACAAAGTCACTCTGACACTTAGGATTTTTTCAGGTGAGCAAGCTCCGACCTAAAATCTTGTAACAGCTCTAACTTCTGAACGACTGGTCCGATTGACTCGCAACAAAAAATGTCACCAAGCAGTTTTTTCTCCTCTTTCAAACGAGTAGCTGTAAGACAAAATCCGTCCACTAGAACCAAAGTTAGAAGATCGCTGTCAGGGGGGGTCAGTGAAATTTGATAAAAAATGTTTTGGTGAAGGTCTCAGGTCGAAATGCAACACTTTGGAAAATTTTCAAAATTTTGACCATACAAAGCCACTCTGACACTTTGGATTTTTTCAGGTGAGCTACGACATTCCACCCTCCCAACCTGGCCGGCACACCCCGCCAACCTGGAGAGCGCATCACAAACCACCGCTCGCTACGTCGGCGGTCCAGAGGGGGGGGACGTCAGACTCGAAGCAACACGGCGGTTCACCACGACCGACTCGACTGACAGGAGAGGGGGGGACGTCAGACTCGAAGCAACACGCCGGCTCACCACGACCGACTCGACTGACAGGAGGGGGGGGGGACGTCAGACTCGAAGCAACACGCCGGCTCACCACGACCGACTCGGTTGACAGGGGGGGACGTCATCGACGGCGGCCATCTTGCGCGGTCGAGTGGTGGAGTTTTACTTACTACTATTGGCAAATTTTAACTTTTTTTAAAAGTGCTCAAATAATTTTTTCGACCACGGGTTAACGTAATCTCCGCAAAAAACTGAATCTTTTGATACAAAAATTTTCACTGTATACAGATACTTTTTTGAGTCAACATCAAAGATATTTAATATTATAAAGGGCTAGGTAGGAAATAGACGTGTTTTTACATTGTGTGCAACGAAACCAGTGAAAGTCAGCTGATGTTGCATGAACTTGAAAATATTTATAAGCGAGCAACACATATTCCCTTTCATTACCTCTTTTTAGTAATTACAGAACCAAAACACATTTTAATAACAAATCAAGAAACTTTTATGTCTAAATAGCGTCCCCATCGCAACAAATAATAAATAGTCTATTCTACTTTTTCAGATGTTTTGCAAAACATGTTTTGTAAATAAGAGCATTCTGTTGATACAATTCTTTCAATTAGACTTCATTGCATTATTTTATGTCAGTTGATTATTAGATCTGAAGAGCGCATGCTTTATAGGAATAGCACAAATATTAAAACCAATTGTTTCATTCCTAGATAAAAGCAGAGTGAAGTTCACTTACAATTCACCAAATACATGATTAAATGACTTTTCTGAACGGAAAAATGAACAGCGTCTTTACTTTTGATCATGCAGATTGTTTCTTTGTAATAGGTACGAGGCCTGGCTGTGGTTTTACATGTATATCGTTGCTGTGCCCACCGTTGCCCGGCCACGTCAAACGCGATTCCCAAGCTTGGCAAAAAGTCAACATGTAGTTGTAATTTTGCGGTAAGAAATTACATGATGCAACAGAAAAATTTACATGAATTATCAGAAAATTTGATATAAAATTGGCTTAGGCCAATAAAAACAAACAGCATATATTGCGTATGTTATACAATGCACATTGACAACGTCCTTGACATCCGATGATCGATTCCTCTTGGACCTAAAATGCCCTCTCTTAATTATTTGCAATACATAGATCCATACTATAGTTTCAGCCTGGTGAATAACTCGAAGAGCGTTGTTGACATGGCTGAGCCTTATTAATAGCCAATTCCTCAGTGTAATATTAGGATTCTCACTGAATTTGTTAATAGTCATGTATTTTAGAGAGTGAGATGAGATGTTCATCAACACCCCATCAGTCTTCATTTGAATATTTTTTCCTCCAAATTGATAGTACTACATTGAATTGCTGTATTAACGCTCTCATCTTTAACAATTTTTTTCAGAGAAATTACTGAACGGATATTCTTGAAACTTGTCATATAATATCAGTGAATTATGCTTCACATCATGTGCCATTTCCAAGCCTTTTTGTCGCATTGCACGCCGTACAGCCGACAAAGCAGCAATTTCGCCCCATTGCCGTAATGCTTTTTTTGCCACGATAAGTACGTACTAAAATGGATTCAAATTTATGCATCTATTTCTCATCTAGCCCTTTTAAACAATAAAATATCTTTGGTCGACACTCTACCTACATATCCCTACTGTATGATGTAGACCCAGTTACATCTTTCAAAGTTAATTGAAATCATTTTCTTTGATTATGTGATTTTGCTCTGCAAGTGGCACCTCGCATATGAAATGATCGCGCATATACTCTTGATCGAGGTTCAGCAAGAAAGTAACAGGAACTCATCGAATTGCTAATCTCCAAGGCTCCAATCTCGCCAGTCTCCAAGGTTGTCATGACACTGAGAATCTGTGAAATACCATCATTCCTTCTGCTCTATGCTATCATAATCAGTCAATTCTGTTGTAACTTCTTCAAAACTGCATAAATGTGCATATCTCACATTTGGAAACAATTCCGACTGCATCACCTTTGAGTTCATTTAATAAATTCGAAAGTGTATACACATTGGGGATTTAATAAATGCGGAGTTACCACTCTACCTAATATATTTACTCTATGGTGATCATGATTGCAATGCAGAAGGAACTATGGTATTTCACATATTCTCATGACAGCCTTGGAGATTTGATGTTTGCTAAATTAATAATTCGATGGGTTTCTATTACTTCATTCTCAACCTCAAGAGTATTTTCTTAAGCGTGATCATATCACAGGCAATTCCTGCCACTGGCAGAGCAAAAACACAAAATCAATGACAATGATCTCATTTAACTTTGAAAGATGTAAATGGTTCCACATCATTATTCAGATTTAATGATGCAAATGGAAAATTTTTCAATGGATAATTTCGAAATTTATTTTTTTGGTGATTGACGTTTTTGCCTTTGTATTGGAGACTTATTATAGTCGTTTGAAAAGACCATGTAATATTCAAAGACTGAAAACTTCTCTATCATCCCTGTATGTCAACCTTTTGTAACCAACTGCACCTTTCCCATGTCTATTTCAGATCTTTCCAAATGAATTTCAGACATAAAATGGATTTCAGATTTCTCTAGCTGAATTTCAGATATCTGTCAGAAGCTCAACTTTGAGATGCTCAACTGGAGATCTCCAATTCATGTGGATCATATCTGAAATTCATTTGGGCAGATCTGAAATAGAATTGGAACTATCTGAACCATCTGAACTAGAAATGGAGGATGTGTATCCTCAGCGAAGATGTCGGACAATAGGCCAGAAGTTAGAGGCTATCATAGATATTCTTTTACTCATCACAGATATCTTTAGTGACCAAATATCTCACGAGTTTACAGTCTTCATGTCTTCCAATATAGTCGCTCATGAATGCTGCGTGGAATGTGTGCTTATACTTCACTTGTTCATCAACACATGAAGAATTTGCATCACTGATCAACGCTGCATAATAAAACTTAACTTTCAAGCTAATAAGCAATCTCCAAAATGAAGTACATTATTTTTGCTCCACATCTTTCACATTGCATGAAATTATACCCCTATTGTAAAGCAAGATTCACGTTATCCCAAACGGTGTCTTTGTGACAATTAAAAATGCTTTGTGACAATTAAAAAAACAAATTAGCGTAAGCCTTTAGTGGCAAAGGAATGTTCAAAAATCCGCAGACGGAACTCGTATTGCTACGATCGCTTTAATCGAAATAATGATGAAATCAGTAGTAAGAAAACGGCGAACACCCGACCGGCGCGCCCCCCCTCTGGAACGACAGAGGTTGTAGTCTGTCGTGGTGTGCCGGACAGGTTGGTTCACGTTCACAAAATGTTCGCTGACTCCCCCCCCTCTGGTACGACAGAGTGTCGTGGTGGACTTGGGCGACCGCCAGGATTTGTCTTAAGGCTATAGTGTGTGATGTTTTTCGTGCAATCTGCTGAATGTTGGGTTGTAAAATGGGTTGTTTCGAGTGGAAGGAGTGCTCGGATGGGAAAACGGAGGCCAGATTCGGATTCAGCGTGAAATTCTGCATCGGTATGGTGAATTTGAACGCAATCGGAGAGAAAGAATTTTCGCTGACGTCCCCCCCCTCGGGAGAGCTAGCTTCGATTTTGGTTTCCAGTGGACGGATTTTGTCGTGCCATAGCTCGTTTGAAAGCTAAGAGTGAGACAAATTCAGTGAAACAAACGGCTTGTTCATATCTGTCTTCGTTTAGATGTGAGACGCCATTTAAGATTTTGGGACATTGGCGAAAAACGACAGAGTTAGAATTTGGGACGTTTTGGGCTGTAGCTTCAAAACGAAGCATCGGATTGGAAAACGGATTTCAGATTTGGAATCAGCGTGAAATTCTCTATCTGTTCGGTGAGTTTCAAGTCAATCGGCGAGAAAAAATTTTCAACATTTTTCGAAAAAACGACAGAGTTAGAATTTGGGACGTTTTGGTGTATACCGCCAAAACGAACCATCGGATGAGAAAACGGAGGCCAGATTCGGATTCAGCGTGAAATTCTGCATCGGTATGGTGAATTTGAACGCAATCGGAGAGAAAAAATTTTCGCTAACGTCCCCCCCCTCGGGAGAGCTAGCTTCGATTTTGGCTTCCAGTGGACGGATTTTGTCGTGCCATAGCTCGTTTGAAAGCTAAGAGTGAGACAAATTCAGTGAAACAAACGGCTTGTTCATATCTGTCTTCGTTTAGATGTGAGACGCCATTTAAGATTTTGGGAGATGACGAAAAACGACAGAGTTAGAATTTGGGACGTTTTGGGCTGTAGCGCCCAAACGAAGCATCGGATGGGAAAACGGAGGCCAGATTTGGAATCAGCGTGATGTTATTATCCAATGAGGATCATCATCCAATGAGAATCAAGCATTTCTATATAAATAGCGAGCCTTCCACAGTGAGAATCATTCCATCGTTGAATCGCACGAGTGACGGACGCACATTTTCTCTCTCAAATCTATCTATTCTATTATCCAACTAAAATGGTAAGTCGCTACTTCCCTCCCTCTCCTCCCTTGAACGTAAACTTAATACAATCTTTTTCATTTTCAGGCATCTACTCCATCTGCTGCACTAGTAGGACAAAATGGCGGTCAAACGTTACAAGGTTCGCTACGATCAGATCATCTACAACTGAGGCCAGTGGAAGAAACAACCAAGGTACATAATCCTACACCACTACAGCGTAAATTTAAACAAGTCTTGCGTTATGACGATCATAGTGTAGTACTCCAAACGGGCATGCTCCCTTCCACGGATGTCAAGATAATGCACAATCACTATGGGGACTACATACTGATCCCCGTGAGTCCGTACATTCGCCACCAACTTGATATTATTGAGGAGTATGTGACATTAAATATGGACATTCCTACTCCTCTTGCTCAAGAGTGGAAGGCGAGAGATGACAAGGATACTCCCTATAGAAAGATTTGGGATGGTAATCACATTTGCCTACCAGTAACACATTGGTGTACTTACTATAAGAAGGAGGGAGATCATTCAATACCCATCAGATGTGATGAGCTCGGAGAAGGTACTTGGGATATCCTTTTCAAAGTGAATGGGCTATATTATGGTCGGCACAAGGATAATAAAATAGCCTCTCTCTCCATGCATATGGAATCCATCCTATATATTCCAAAACCACCCAACGTGGATGACATAATTGATCAAATCCTTAACAGCAGTGGTACGAAGCGTAAGTCGGAGAAGAATGCTGCATCAAAACGCAAATCAAAGAAGGAGAATTGCTAGTCCTTTCCTAGCTCTACCCTATGACAATTCGCTTATGTGCTTTGAGTGTCGTAGACGTGGTCTTATTAGATACATTTTACTTCTTCGTTGCCATCATATCATTTGTGTATTTTGTCGTGAAAAGCATCGATGTAATTCTTCATTTTCTAATATGTTATAGAACGTTTCCTTAGATGTGTAATTTCCGTTTTAGGCTTCTATCATCATTTTTATGGATTGTGAGGGTGAACCTGTACAGGAGCTCAGTGCTATTGCTATGAACAATTGGTCATATCAGATTGTTAGTGTCCATCATCAACATGCCAACTGCGATCCCAATGTTGATCAATGGGCGAGAAAACACATTCATGGACTTAATCTGAAATATTTGCAAGACTATGGCTTTTCTTGTGAGAGTGCTCTTCTTATTGACTTTAAACGATGGTTAGCTACTTTCAATGTTATACGCATCTTTTGTAATAATCCTGGTAAGGAGAGGAAAGTATTTCCCAATCTAATCATTGATGATATTTTGCTCCCGCCTTGGGATAGTAGAGTGAATCAACACTACCATGAAGTCACGAAACGTTTTAAGGATTTGTGTGTTCCTATTTTGTCTGTTCGTTGTAGTAGCTACGTTCATAACCAATGCTTCTTTCCTCCTTACCTCAACACTGCCAAAGTACTGTATGGTTATCATTGCTCGCTGTATGATAGTTACCAGCTGTATCTATTTTATCTGTTTCAAACCATTGATTTATAATGCATGCTTGTTACCGTTATTCAATAAATGTTACTATGAGAAGAGTTGTTTTCATGCAATGGATGGATTAGATAAAGGGCGATCATGTCTTTCTCAAACGACTGCGGAACATTACATTTTCATAGGCAAAGTTTAAAAGGAGCTGTTCAAGATTATGTGATAAATTTTCATAAAGATGAGACCGACATCGAAGCAGTGGTCGATGATGCTAGCACTCTATTTCTAGAGTTAATGAATACATTCTCTGATAGCATTGTCATGGCGCGATTAGTTGCGAAAATTAAGTTTAGTCATTTTGGAAAGGAAGAGGTGGAAAGTCGCTCTTTCCATTTTGCTTCTTATTCAATGGAAGTGGTAGATCAACCCGAAGAATTTTTTAAAAGACATATGATAAAAATTGCTAAACGTCTTAACGCATTTAACCATCATGGTAGCAGTCTAGTGATTGAAGCGATTTCAGATATTCACATTCAACTTTCCATAAAGAAAAATTGAAAATGCAGTGGTACTTGATTGTAGCACAACTGGTTTTTGAGCTATGTCTGCTCACTCTCGAAGTATATTCCTTCTGTACATGCGTCTATTATTTAGAAAAGGCCAGCAAATTCATATCTTCAAAAAGACTTGCTATAGACATCAGTAACGGTGAAACTATGTGTTGCGATGTATGTAAGCGAAAGGATGGAAATGAAAAGCGCATCTTCAAGAGATGTAAGCATGCTTTTTGTCAACGCTGTTTCATACGTAATTGCATTCAACTTTGCAAATGTAACCACTGTGATATTGCTCATTTCGAGTGTCACTTATGTCGCAATAGTTAGTACCTATGCAAATGTGGTAAAGATAGGTTTTAGCAAAGACTAATACGGAAAATGGCGAAACGTAAAATGGCGAAACGTAAAAGTCAAAAGTCTTCAAAGTTTTCTTCAGCCATTCAAGCTCTCCGACGAATGAAAGCAAATCAGCGATACAATGCTATACGACATGCTAACGATAAATTCATTTGTGAAATTATTTCTCATGTGAGGAAGTTGAGGACGAAGAAATTAGCGCCAAAACAACGAAAGTTACTTAAGCGATATGCTACGAAATTGCTTTTCATCTCCAATCCTAAAGTCACCCTTCAAAGAAAGAGGAAAACTCTAACACAAAAGGGCGGTTTCCTTTCAGCAATACTTCCAATGATAGCTCCTGCCGTGGGCAACCTATTGGGTAATATCTTTGGCTCTAAGCGTTAATTATGCAAATGTTGAATCTCAAAGTAATAAAACGGATTTCAGACTTCAATGTGATAAAGTTCTGACTGTATCAGGTCCATCTCATGCAGGTAAAACTGTTTTCACGCTGAATTTATTGGATAAAAGAAGGGAGTTGTTTAAGGAACCTATCAATCGAGTGATTTGGTGTTATGGTATTTATCAACCGTCGCTGTTTCAGGAATTGCAAAGTCGAAACTTTATTCGACATGAAGGAATTATTCCAGTGGATAAACTTCAGTCTAATGATGTTGTTGTATTGGATGATTTATTAAAAGAAAGTAAGAATTCAAACGATGTTACAGATATGTTCACTCGCGCAGCACATCATAAAAGGTGCTTTATCATCTATATCACACAAAATTTGTTTCCTGATGGAAAAGAAGCTCGTACACTAAACCTGAATACACACTATTATGCTATTTTCAAGAATCCGCGAGATAAAAGTCAATTTGAAATTTTAGCGCGACAAGTTGCACCCAGAGGATCAAAAGCCTTAATTGAAATTTTTCAAGCAGCTACTGAAAAACTATACGGTTACTTATTCATTGACTTTACGCAAGAGTGTCCGGAAGAATTTAGATTTCGAAGTGATATTTTGAAAACTCCCATGATTATCTACAAACTATAAGTTCTTATTCTCGCATGATTGTTATTCCTCAGGATGAATATGTACAATTGACTGCCATGCAGCAAGTAAAGCAACCTCTTGCAAATCAAATGTATAGGAAAGAAATAGATTATCAGCAAAATGTTCACATCAAAGATCCACATCGTGCTATATTATTACAATCGGAAACTGTTGAGCAATTGAAAAACTTGAAGAATAAGATGCGTGACTCTGTATCGACTGCTACACCTTTAGCATCTCGCGCACATGCCATATCTCTTTTCAACAGTATTGAACCCCATCTCAATGTAAATGATAGAGGAGAAATCATTACAGATGAAAATAAAGTGATTGATGCTTCACGTTATGAAGACTTGATTCAGTATGCGACACGTAGAAAGCGCCGTCAGGGCTATGTTCCACCTGGTTGGTCATACATTCTTAAACTATTGAAAAAGCATAATGTGCCAAAATTTGCTTTAAATAATGAGACATTGAAAGAACTTGATTCAACAGTGGCTACTGCTCCAATGCTTCAGACGATGAAAATGCCAACAAATTGGTTTAAGGCGTCACCTGCTACATCCCCTCCCACACTCACTAAGCAAACAAGAGGAAGAACTCGACGTAGATCTACATCACCACTAAAACTAGTAAAAGGAAAACGTAAAACAGCTCCTCCCAGGAAATACATGTTCTCAGACTATTAATATGAAGCAGATGTGTTGCTTGCCATGTAATGAACCGCCAGAGGTGAATGTCGTTGTCACTTGCACTTGCTGCGCCAGCTCTCATAATGAAACCCCTAAGCAATGTGAACATGATCGCAAAACCGCTAAAGCTAAATGCTGCAGTTGTTGTAAATGTAGAAAGGCAAGAAAGCAAAAAGATGAGAAGGAGGAAAAAGAGTCAGTCGTCATCGACTGAACGTTTGAAGTCAATCTATTATGATGTAAAACATCCGGCAGGATTTGCATCTATCAAGAAATTATCAAAAGCGAGTGGTCTTCCACAATCACAAGTGAAACGATGGTTAAAGGGTCAGGCTACCTATACACTCCACAAACAAGCGAAAAAGAAGTACCGCACCCGCCATTATATTGTTCATGACATCGAGGAACAGTGGCAAGCAGATTTGTGCGATGTCGCCTCCATTTCAAAACATAACTCGGGCAATAATTTTATTTTAACCGTCATTGATATCTTCTCGCGTTATGCGTGGGCTCAACCTTTAAAAACTAAAGAAGGGAAAGGAGTAGCAAAAGCATTCCAAACAATTTTTCGAGAAGGTCGCATTCCAAAAAGAATTCAGAGTGATCAAGGAAAAGAGTTTGAAAATCAGCATGTGAGAAGATTATTTGAGAGGCATGACATTCAGTTGTTTAGTGTAAAGAGTGCTTATAAAGCTGCACTCGTTGAACGTTTTAATCGTACATTAAAAAATCGCTTGTGGCGACATTTTACTGTCAACTTGACACAAAATTGGACAAAGGTTCTACAAGATACACTCCATGCCTACAATCACTCTATCCATCGTTCTATTGGACTCAGACCAGTAGATGTAAATGCTGACAATGTAGATAAAGTGCGCGAATCATTCCAACGTAAACGCACTCATGTGAAAAGTGATGTGAAAATTGGTGATAAAGTTCGTATCTCAAAAGTGAAAAGTGTTTTTGCTAAAGGGTACCTTCCGAATTGGACAGAGGAGGTATTTACAGTATCAAGGATTGATCAGAAAGACTCTCCGACCACCTACAAGTTGAAAGATTATGATAATGAAGAAATTGAGGGTAGCTTTTACCGCGATGAGATTGAGGTAGTCACTGAAAGTGAAACATATTTGGTAGAGAAAATCATTCGATGTAAAAAACGGCAAGGTGAAGAATGGTGTCTTGTTAAATGGACTGGTTATCCTTCAAGTATGAACTCTTGGATGCGTCGTGCCGACATCTTTCATCTAAGTGATCGACAGTGATTCATGCAAAGTTGTAACTAACAATGTTTAGGGTTTGAGCTATGAATCCAACTGCCTCATTTTATTCACGACCCTCCTATGTAAATAGTGGAGGAAAAATTTACATCGGCGCTCGCCGCCAACGTGGAGGTAGCATAATTGGTGCACTGAAATCTGTTGTAGCACCTCTCATATCCAATGTCGGAAGATCTTTATAACGAAATGTTTTAAGTAATGCCGTTGGCTTTGCTGGTGATGTTGCTAGTGATCTTTCCAGAGGTAGAAGTTTTAAGAGCAGTTTGTTGAATCGTGGGAAGGAACGCGGTTTAAAAACATTGAAGCAGACCTTTGCTGGTATTACTCAAGGAAAGAAATCACCTAAACGAATGAATAAAGGAAGGAGGAAACATCGCGGAGCTGGTAAGGTGTGATCTTCAGTCAAAAGGCATTCACGCAAACGTCGCAGAGGTTCTAATCATTCATCAGGCGCTAAACGACGACGCTGCTATAACTTCTAATCATGGAGTGTAAAACTTCCGGTTTTTGTTTGTTTGATCAACAAGCCATACAGACAGATATTCTTAGTTCAAGTATTGTAGATTATCATACTCGAACAGCTGAGAATGCTGGTCCCATTGAATTTGTTATTCCTGGTGGTAGTGACGACTACATAGATTTGAGTTATGCGATGCTTGATTTGAGGTTTAGAATTCAGCAAGCAGATGGAACTGCTATTGACGATGCACATAAAGTTGGACTGAACAATTTACCATTGACTACATTACTTCGCGATGTTTCTCTAACGATTGGAGAGCAGCAGGTGGAAGGTGGTCAAAGCGATTATCCCTATAAATCATATTTAAATCATGTATCACAGTTTCATCCAGCAGCACAAAAAAGTCATATGGAAGCCATAGAATGGTACAGAGATGAAGCAGGAAAATTTGATGTTGAAACAAACAGTGGCTTTGTAAAGCGATCTGCTATGATTAAAGATAGTAAAGTATGTCAGCTATATGGTCCGCTGAATTTAGACTTCTTTAGACAGTCAAAGTTTTTACTCTGTAATACCAGCATGCGACTCAAGCTGACATTGAATAAGCCTGAATTTGCGCTGAATGCATTTGCTAAAGTTGACAATTTTAGAATTCATGTGGAAGATATTGCACTTTACATTCGTCGAGTAGTACCGAATCCAAGTGTCATTAGAGGACATGCTGAAGGTCTTAACCGCCAAAATGCCATTTACCCCGTTCAGCATACAAAGCTTCTCACCTTTACAATTCCGAAAGATCAAAAGAGTTCCATGAAAGATGGCCTCTTTCCATCGGAAGCACCGAAGCTCCTCATGGTGGCAATGGTTGAAAATGATGCATTTAATGGTAATATAAAGAAGAATCCTTTCAATTTTAAACACAATCAGTTAAGTGAAATTGCTTTACGTGTAAATGGTGTGAGTCATCCTGGTCCACCCTACAAACCAGACTTTGCTTCGGATCAATTTATGCGCAGTTATGTTGATTTTATGGATGTCTTTGGCTTTTACAATACGGATGACACCAACGGACTTACTATGAAAGAGTTTAAGAGTGGATATACTATTTATGCATTTGATTTGACTGCTGACAGCGATATTAGTGCACCCTATCGTCAAGCGAACGTGCCTCATAATATTCGTTTGGATTTAACATTCAAAAGAACACTACCTGAGACGATCAATGTATTAATTTATGAAGTCTTCGATTCAAATATTGAAATTACAAAGTATCGTGACGTGATTCTTCAGTATAATCGTTAATGAGTTGGTTGACTGCTGACGATATTAAGACTAAAGTGCAGCATAATGCAGACGAAGCGACGTTGAAAGCTTTCGATAATGTCTATTCGCTCGATACCTTACCACCTGCAGTAAATCACTATCCCATCTTTATTGTACTAAACACTCATTCGCAGAATTTAGGCGGTGAGCATTGGAAAGCGATCTTTATTGGAGAAGACCGACGTGGTGAACTATTTGACTCTCTTGCTCAATCTCCAAATATACCAACACAGCAGTGGTTGAGAAAACATACGCGTCAATATCAGCGAAATGAACGCATACTACAACATCCACTTTCATCAACGTGTGGTGCTTTTGTACTGTACTTCATCTTAAGACGTTTACATGTATCTCGATTTGTATCTGTTATTCAAAACTTTTCATGTAATCCATCCTCTAATGAAAAAATGATTTGTAAGTTCTATCATGATTTGAAATAAAAACATCATGTTGGAAAAATTTTTTTTTATTTTACAATCCGCTGGGTACGTACATACTCGATGAGATAGTCTAGGATCACATTTGCTTGTACATGAGATTTTAGTCCAGTAATGATCACTTTACTATTATGAAAGATTGCCACATGCACAGGTAACCAACAACTAATGAGAGCTGCAGGAAAAAGTTCGGGTTCATAACACAAATTGTAACTGCTGGTACGAATCTTCAAAAATGATAGACTGTCACTCAATTGAGTAGAGATCACCATATTGTCCACAGTCAGATTCGACATCACACACCTCTCCCTCTTCCATATCTGACGTAGTAGTCTTTGTAGCTCTAAGCGCATTGACTGCGCCGATGAATGAGAAAGGGCGCCGAGAATCTGTACAGTTCCATTTGGGAACAGTTGAAGATTCCGTGAATTGTTCATCTTCACCACTAACATTTGAGGTCGGCCCGGGTAATACTTGCTGTTTGGAAGGTGTTGGTGTAATGTTGTGAGATCGATTTTGGTGTAGAGTCTGAAGCGACGGAGAATGTTGACGATGGTGTAGCGATGGCGCTTCATGATGAAAGAATGAGTAAATTGAGCGATGTACCTTCCTTTTATACTTTTCCCAACTACCTTGATGAAATGTGAAGTTAGTATGAAGTTGGGAATGATAGAGTTGAATTCGCCGATTGTTGACGCGCAGCCAGATGCGATTTCCAATACGTGAATGTCTTTTCATATAGAAGTATTTCAAATCCTTCATGATATGATGTAGAGATTGAAAATGACGATAAGATAAAGCAAACTCTCTTCTCACATTTCCAGTTGAATCTTTGAAATAGACGTTTCGATCATGATCCGTTTCAATACGTTGTAGGGAATCTAATTTCCAACTCATGATGCGTGGTAGTCATGTCTGATTAAGATTTACATAGTAGGGCGATGAACTCACGACGAATAAATGTCATGATGGAGCGATGTATGTATCTTCTATACTTCTCCCAATTGTATTTGCGAAATGAGAAACAGTTTCAGGAATGAGAATGGCAGATTTGAATTTCATTTCTGTAATGTTGAAGCCAAACTTGATCACCCACGGAGATGAATCTTAATGTTTCAAAATATTCCAAATCCCTCATGATATCATTGAGGTTGACAAATTGTCGCCATGTTAATGTAATACCTCTTGATGTATGACCATGAGAATTTTTGAAATGTACGTTTCCATCACGATCAACTCTGATATATTGTAGAGAGTCCAAAATCCAAGTCTTCATGATGTTATGCAAAGTCGCAGATCAGCAATATCAAAATGTCGTTTTATCATATTTTGCTTAGCAATGCGGCCGCAAATAGATTTGCTAGTAATCGAGCCGCACTCTTTTCTACTCCCATTGATCATACACAACAGCTAAATGGAAATTGGGAAGTGGGTGTCACTCAACTTGTTTATAGCAACTGTGTCTATACTTTTGATCATGAGGTGATGACTATTAATATGAGACGTACAGCTGCTTACCAATGTGAAAAGGGCTGCCGAGTATACATTCCACAGTGGCCAAAGAAAGATCTCTTATCATGTAAAACGTTTATATATGATTTCTTGAATAAAGCGAGTAAACATATTGTCCAATTTACTCCGCACAATGATGATTATAATTATGTACATCATGTAGTTGAGAAAGATTGGATTGTTGGTTTAAGTCCAAGTTTAAGAAATGATTTAGGTTACCTCGCTAGCGCCTTAACAAGCTATGATAATTTTAATGTTAATTACCACATAAGTGGTCATAAACAGTTAATATATCGAGAGGAAGCTTATTATGTAGATCTTATTCCAAGAAATGAGAAGACGTTGGTGAAGAAGATTGTGATTAAGCCACGAAAGACAAACATGACTCTTGAAACATTATTGAAGAAATTTAATTATCTCCTTCGAGTTGATGGTAAACAAGTGGCAACATTGACTTATATCAAATCATCTAATCATATTGCAATAAGTAAATTAAATGATGATGATCTAGTATTAGTTTGTTCAAAAGATTTTCATCAGTTCTTACGACATCGTTCTGCAGCTGTTCATGGAAAATCTGATATGCAACATTTACCATGTGAAAGGTCAAATCAATTTGATACAGAATGGACCGTATCTTTATACAAAAAGTGTGTACAGCCTTTAGGTGGTATCTTACATGAAACAAGAGTGTTGATGCCTCGCATTATTACTTCGGTTAAATTGGTTGTAGATTATTTAAATGAAGTGATTAATGAGCAACATATTTCATTTTCTGAAAAAGAAGGTACTTTGTCTCTCACTATAAGTGGAAAAGGTATTGAACTAATTATGGATAAAACTCTAATGGACATTTTGGGTTTTGATCAAAATATCTTTAAAAGTGGTACTGTAACCAAAGCTAGCGCAGACATGTCGCTATCGCGTCGTATTAACTATTTTCAGATATATTCCAATATTGGTGAAGATGTACGTGTGGGAGATATTGAAGCTCTATTGCTAGCAATGATACCATACCAGCCAAAAAAACTGCAGTATTTTATCTGAGCATACTTTCAAGAAAGTGCATTATACAAAGCTGAAATCAAACTACATCCCACAAATTGATATTGCCATTTATGACGATGCTGGTGCGTTGATTCCTTTTCATAAAGATGCTGTGACAAGTATCACACTCCATTTCCGAATGAAGAGTTAATGCAAAAGTATGCTAATATATTTTTCCAATGTGAATAATATGGAAAGTGAAAATAAGGACTCGTTTCTAATCTACTTACCCAGTAATGCTTCTATGAATAAATTTCCCAAAAATAAACCATCAGACTATCGAGTAGAATTAAATCGCCCACTACATTTAGAAGGTGAATGGGAGGTTGGCGTTTCTAGTATTTGCTATGATAGCGATATTCAGAATGTGAATGATTTGGAAGAAATGATATTGACTCCTCGCACCCATGATGGAATAACGATGAATAATGCATTCCAGTTCCCATACAATTTACCGTCAGATGGAAAGTGGAACTATGAATGGATTCAGATAAAATCAGATTATTATGGTTCATTTGGGAATGAGAAAATTATTAAGGCATTCAACAGTGGTAATACTTCCATCATGAAGAATAAAAATCAGAAAGCTTATGAGTTTACTATCTATCATAGGAGTGGGAGACAGTTCCTCCGCTTTCATTCTTTTACTAAAGGTATTACGCTGAGGTTGGATAATGAATTCTATCCACATCTCGGTTTTGGTCATGGACTACATCTAACGTCAATTGCTACTGCAAATGTTAAAAAAGTTTATTCAAATCGAATCAACAAATTTCATTATAGATTTAAAATATTTGATGAAGATGTTGTAGAATGTGAAGAACGCATCATTTTGAAAAAGCGTGGTGTTCAACCTTTATCACTTATTGAGTTAGTAAAACGATGGAATGAGACTGTGGGTAAGAAGTATGGAGAGAAAATTATGGCGAACAAAAATAAGTTGGTCATTCAGAAATATAATGACAAACTTACAGTTTATTTCTCTCCAACCTTGCGTCATTTTGTAAGACATTATACACCTATTATTGGAAGCGGTGTGGTGTATGCTTCTCATGAATATCACACTAAAGCTGATTCAGTTAATGATGAATGGTGGGTGGACAGCTATGGTGATCGCATCAAGAAAATTTACCAGTCTTATGAAGAATCTAAAGTTGCTATCAATATAATGCCGCGTCTATATCATACAGTTGAAAGCTTCATTCATGTAGTAAATCCTTATATACAACAGAAGTTGAAGCATGTGATGAAAAGTAAATATGATGTAAAGACACACCACATTTCGTTTTCAATTGAAAATCAACGCGTTGTTCTGAAACTGGATGATGACATTCAATGTCAATTGAGTAACAATTTGAAAAAGCTCTTTGGTTTTTCAATGCTACAAACTGTGTTTACTGCTGCGCATACGATTGGTATAGAAACACCAATGACACTTGATAAACATGAACAGCACCTTTACATTCAAAGTGATTTGATTCTACCTATTTCTGTTGGTGAGAAAAAAGAATACATTTTACGTGATTTCATTCATGATAAAGACGCTTCATATGGAATAGTCGAGATGTTTGAATCTATTTTCTATCATCCCGTCGTCAAACAAACTATACCCTCTATTGCTATCAAAATTACCAATGGTTTACAAGAGTGCATCCATGTGAAAGATACTAAATCCCTCGTAACTTTAGTGTTTCGGAAAACAAAGTGAAGTCATTGTGATATGTTTATTGAAATAAAAATATGTATATGAAAAAGTCTTTTCACAGATATAGGGGCATGGACTGACTGTAGGCATATATTCACAAGGAAGAAACGATCTCATGCGATACATAAAACAGCAGTGTTTATCTACAGAAATCAACATGAAAATACTAAGTTAAGGATGATTATGCTAAGACGTCTCCTGAATGTGGTAGTGTGAGTTTAATTCTTTCGGGTGGTGGTATGTTTGTGTCAGGATATCCATGTGGAAGAGATATGTTGTGTTCTAACCAGCACCTCTTATCCTCCCATGCTGAAAGCGCCCGTTTCCTAAAAGTATGAGTTTTGATCTCATGCGACTTAGATTTTAAGATTGTGATATTGACAAACGTTATATTTTTATTTCTATAGGCTTTCCTGAAATTTTTATGTTTCATGTTAGAGACCAATGATCTTGATATGCCTTTAGCACGCTTAATACTATCGTCGCTATCCTTTAATTTCATGCTGTACATTTTTGGACGGAGGAGAATCATTTCATCTATTTCCTTCCCTGCTGTCTCATCCTTAAAGCAGCCAAGTTTTGCCTTATTTTTGATGGAGTAGAGTGGGTGATCAGTAGGATAATTTGATGTATCAAAATATCTTTCGAAAGATTTTCCTACTTCATTGAAATTTAAATCTTTTTGAGTGGTAATACCTAAGAAGAAACTATCTGTATCACCACCCAACAAACGAACCTCTTTTACGAGAGGACATGGTTTTAGTATTTTATAAAAGAGTTGGTACATTTCAAGCTTAGAGTAATCTAGTACAGCTTGACAAATATAGATGGGCTTGCACAACTCAACTTCAGATTTTATCATTTTAACACCTACAAGGTCCTCATCGATAATGTCTCTATCGATGAATAGAGGTGATGAGACCAATTTCTTAAATTTTGTAACATCATTGACTAGTTTATAGTTTACACGTTTTCTAACATCCTCCATCGTCTTACCAAATAGACTATTATTCTTATACTTATAAAAATCTTTTTCAAAATTATTTTGGGCTAGTGCACGTTTCTGGCTGTTGCTATCAATATATGGTTTAAGGAAGGCTTTCTGTCTAAATTTAATAATGCGGTGAACTCTTTTTAAAATCATACCCATTTCTAAATAAAATTTTAAGATGCTAAAGTGGACTAGATAGTTTTCCTTATCATACTGGGTGAGTAAAAGTTTGCGGCAAGGCTTATAGTCGGGTTGACCGCATGATTCTAAATCTTTATGAAATTGTTTCATAAAGTCGGAAAACATATCTTTGCTCACTTCACCTGATTCGGGTGCGAGTGGAAAATCTACGGTTTTATGTTTAATATTATTTGGATAGATTAGATCTACCTCAAAATAATATCCCCAATCACCTTCATCTGGAATTGCTAGTATGTTAGAAGGGTTGGAGAGATGCTGAATTTCACTATCATCTAACCAGCTAAACTCAGAGTGAGGGAGTGGTTTGGATAGTGAACTACCATATAAATTATTTTGGTCATAATACTTAAGATGAGTCTGATCATCGCCTACTAATTTTGATTTTAACCTATGTTTATTTACAAATGTGAGACCACCGCGAATTCCTCGCTCAAATAAATTATACATCTCTGGATCTTGTAAGAGATGAATGGTCTCACCAGTCATTTTAAAAGCAGACTTAAATGACATGGCTGGCAGACTGACAAAGTGGACGGGATCTAACTTATCTTCTTCTAATGCCACTCGTCGAAACTCCTGAAATACACCAGCCAGCAAAAATACATCTAACTTAAGATAGGTAATCATATATTCGCCAAATGTATGGCAGTCAAATTTTATCCATGCATCTTGTGCATGATCATAATCTTCGGTCTTACATTCTGCACCGATCAAATCATTTTTAAATTTATCTATGGGCGGAAGAGAAGTCTCGCCGAGTTTATTAATCGCATCAAAATATGCATATGGAAAGACTCCTTTCCGTGTGATGACTTCATCGGTTAGATTTGGATATTGTTTCTTAAGATTTTGTGTTAGTGGAAGAGACTTTAGATTTTGTACGAGAGAGGCCAGTGATGCAGTCATAAATTGGTAGGAATCTAAAAATTTTATATCAAAATAGACCGTCTTATTTTCTTTAGTTTTATCGACAGGCACTTTTGCTGTCATGGCCATAAACTTCTCTCTCGTTTGTGCTATTACATCAAGCTTCCACTCTTTCATTTGACCTAAACTTCCTTTTATTATCATATGGCTGTCGTAGCCCTTGAAATTATGGAAAATGACGGGTAATGTACACCGTTTCATCCTAAGTGAAAAATTGCATTTTGAACATAGTGCGTTTCTAAATTTACCAGTGATGTGATCATGGTCGCGCACTTTCTTAATCTTATCATCATCAAATGTTTTACTACATTTGGGGCAAACGTTGCAACTATCAAATTTTGCTTGATCATCTGCTGTCATATGCAATGATCTGCGATAGAGATCACCATCATACTTTTGTTGAAATTTTACAGCCTGTTCGAGGAATTGTAGGAATTGGTAAATACAATCCTCACCTTGCCAGACGTGCATTTTATTTTTTCTATTTTGGAAATGGTCATGCCATACTTCATAGCAGGATATGGCTGCTGGCTTGTGGATGATATCATCGATATAGCATTCGATGTCAGCATAGATGACACGAAGAGGACTTAGTTCATCGCCATTCTCTCTATATGAAAACTCCTTATCTTTGGGCATGCGCTCCATTTGTAGTTTACCTCGCTTACACCATTCGTAATGAGTTTCAAATTTATTTTTGCTCCTAAAGTTGCGAATGCATCTGTCACAGTAATAAGTCTCTGATGAGCTAGAATTTCTTAGGTGGTGGTATAAGCGAGAAATTTTGGGAATACCGCAGTAGTGCCATTCCTCACTATCATCCTGTCTTACTAATAAAAGGTTGACAACGTGGTCATAACAACTCGAACGCGAGTTGTAGCGGACACCCTTCAATCCCTTTTCCCAAACATGGAGAACTATTTTGATGTTGTTCAATTTTTCAAATTTTTCTATATCTTTAATTTTCATATCTTCACTATTGCAGTCATCAAACATTAATTCATTCTCCCACTGTTGATACTTACTCTTGCGGTATCGGCTATTCTGTACATCATTATAGTGGAGAATGGAGAGGACGGCATACTTAAAACAGTGCGATTCGCAATCTACAGAAATGACTGCTGTTTTATTTTTTAAACTTTTCGGAAGTTTAAAGGAGCCTCGTCCAGAGTAGTTCTCTAATAAAGTGATTTTAATCATGGCGGTCTCAATACCATCAAAAACGAGACCACTATCACGCTCGTTAAATTTATCTATGTTTAATTTTAACCCTTGGATATGAAAATTTATCCAAGACTCGCAGTCTACAACTTCGGTTGCAGGAGAGGAGGGTATGTGAAACTCCAACCTCTCTACTATTTGACCAGTATGGTGGTCGATTTTTGCATATTTTATTTTGAGATAGATGAGCGCCTTCATTCTAAAATTGGCTAAATTGTTGAAGAGCGCACCAATCAAAGATGAATTTTGATGAAACCATTCTTCAAAGTCAGTAATGGTTTCTGAGGATTCCATCTGGTAGTTCCTCACTAAATTATTTATCGACACTTCAGAGAGTCGGATAGAGGAGGCGCTGTTAGTATAACTATCGTCACTGTGTGTATGTCGAAGTCTATGTGAAGATAGTTCAAAATGTGACTCAAAAGACTGAATGCATAAATCGCAAGAAAAGGAGACATCGTTAACAGAATCATGCCCACCTTTGGAGATTGATGCTGACTAAGGTCTACAAACACCGCGCTTGATGTGTCGGACGAGATCACGCTTCCTCGTGAAGATGTGCCCACAGTCAGCACATTCCCGATCGTTGCATTCCCGCGACAATGTTGATATGGACTCGCTCGAGATGGGACTGGTATCACCTGAAAGAGAAATCATTCTATCATCTCTGTTCAAGTCTCAGTGTATTGTTACAACCTACCTTGACTCGACAACTCTAAACTTTCCTCGAGATGGGAGGGCGTTGGTGATGAAGTTGATGCCTGAAATTGAGGAAGATGCTATTAGCCACACGTTTGAGGGAGATGAGTGAAGAAATTTTCAACTTACCATTTCAACGAAATTATGTTTAAGCTTGATACTTCAACAAGATAGAGACTTCACTCAAATTTGGAATTCACGAGAGAGCAGTTCACTTATACGTCTCAAAGACAGAGTGAAATGACACGAATGTCACTTTGCATATATACTTTCATATTCATCATTCATTGGCTGTTCATTCTGATTGGTTGCTTGTTGATACTTAAGAATTAGAAAACATTTCAAAGTCATTATTCACAGTCAACATGACAAGCCCTCCGACAACACCAAACACAAAATTCTCTTCTCCATGCTCAACACCAAAGGCGCTCGTTGCACCAAACGCTCCAACGAAGGGGAAGGTAGAGAAGGTGTACCGACTGGTCAATATCAGAAAGTTGTCATTACCAGCGGACGAGGAAGAGGAGAGTGTATGTGAGAAGGAGTGTCCCGACTTAACAGGCGTGAGGTGGAAGTATCTGCAGTACGATACTGATGATGTGATGGAGATCACCAGCACCAAATTCCTCCACCAATTATGGGAGTGGTACACCCCTAACTCCCAGTCACGAACTATGGCGGAGTGGGAGTATATCGACAAAGTGAGGCTTGCAGTGGAAGAACGATTGAAACAAGTGAACTGTTTTTGTGATCTATGTGAAGCCAGACTCTGGGACGATATTGACGATGAAGACCTTTTGAAATACATGCCATAATAAATTTTTATTTCATATTATCTTTGCTTTCATACTGACTTACTTGAATGGGGCTTCAGTGGATGATTTAAGCATGTATACTTTTTCATTTGGAAATAGTAGCACACTTAGTTTAACTTGTAAATCTTAAAACATTTCATATGGGCGATGATGATAGATGAAATAGTGTTAAATAAAATTAAGATGGCTTACACTTCTGATACAGGGATAGCAATCGACTGCGATCCATGTGTAAAGAGCTTGTTAGACTACGGATGGGGCTTCAGTGGATGATTTAACCATGTATACTTTTTCATTTGGAAATAGTAGCACGCTTAGTCTAACTTGTAAATCTTAAAACATTTCATATGGGCGATGATGATAGATGAAATAGTGTCAAATAAAATTAAGATAGCTTACAGTTCTGATACAGGGATAGCAATCGACTGTGCGATCCATGTGTAAAGAGCTTGTTAGACTACGAAAGAGAGAAGTGTGCTATGTCGCGTGTGGCGCGTGAGTGTCCTCCCATTTCATTCCATTCATCAATTCGTCTCATTGATAGAGACAGGTAGAACTCATGGTTCTCATAACGTATGCAATGGAAAGTTTTAGGCAACCTTCGACAGTTGGCTAAATGTCGCCCTGACGCGAATGCATACTACGTTGAGACAGAGGCAATCACTTGCAAACATGACGCAGAGAGGTTTAACAAGATTGATCATTGCCGAATGTCCCTTGCGGTATACATAGCTACGGGTTTCACCGCCGCCCTTTTACAGGAACGCCCGTCGAAAGGAAGTATTACACCGAACTTCATTTGCAACGTTCAAGTTGACTGATAGAAGATTCAACTTAATGATAGTATTCACCAGTCTAAAGACTGCCCAGGGCAAACCGCGTGGAGGCTCTATCATGTCTTGCCCCATGGTGGCCTTTAAGAGAGCCGTTGGTTCGTTCTCGGGATGATTGAAGGAATATGGGACTCAAGCTTGCCGCTTCGCTACCGGCTCGTTGACGGAAGCAGGTGGGCGCTTCTCATTGATAACTGTAAAGAAAGAAGTTGTTAGTTATCATCTTGAACTGTAAGTTACTTGTTTTAACTTACAGATCTTCTCCGGACGTGGCTCGAACAGGAATCCTGTGACTGCTTCCTTATGGTCGAATGTAAAATGAAGGCATTCGATACCTTTTTTAGCCCTGCTGTAACACATTTCGTCTCTGCCACGTTCACAGAGGAGCGGTCTTGCGGGCACACCTCCTTTCTTATCTAGGGGAATGTGGAGGCGACTTGATCGTCGAGTACTGCTACTCATCACTTGTTGGTGCAGCTCCTGATTAGTCGCCACCACCTTCCCCAACTGCTTTCGCAGCCCTTCCACCTCCTCCCTCATCTTTCTCAGCTCCTTCTCCTGACTCTCTCTCTCTCGATCAGGAGCTGTTCTTCTCTAGCCTTACTAGCGAGGTGCGAGAACCTCTCGCGATCGAGCTCTCCTTCTTTCTCAAAAAGACTAGCTTGAGTCTTCTTGAGCTCCTGAGTGACTCGCGAGAGGTTCTCGGAACTCGCTTTATAGAAGAAACAGTCGCTCTTCCACACTTCCAACTCATTCTTCAGCTTTTCATAGTTATCAACCAGTGGTGGGCGCATAATGAAGTTGCGACATTGAGCCGCAATCCCACCACTGCTCGACGACTTAGCCGGCTGCACCTCGCTATCGAGGTCGACTTCCCTCACCGCCTCTACCTCGCTATCGAGGTAGACACTCTCGACTAGGTCAGCCTTCGCCGAGCCTTTTTCCTCCTCCTCCTCTTCGTCCTCTTCCTCACTGTCGCTGCTACTAGTAGCCGACTCATCGCTAGAGGAGGATTTACTCGACTTCGGAGAAGACTCAATCGGGGTGGGTGAGAGAGCCTTTGCTGGCACACTAGATGAGGGAGACTCTGCTGACGCGATAGACTCGACAGCGCACTGAGTCTCCAGAGCTTTTAACTCTGAGCTGAAGAGACTTTGCTTCGTCTCCTCAGTCAGCTCTGGTTGACTGCAACTGCTATGCTTCGCATGCCACTCCGGTAACGTCTCGACAAGGCGAGATGTATTATGGCTGCTGCAAAAGTATCGAATGCCCCCTACCATTCGCTTATTCACACAAGAGTGTTTCTTAAAAGCATCACTGCGAAAGATTTTTCTGCAAACGCAGAGCTTGAAAGCCGTCTTGGCATTATTGTAGTTAACCATTTTCTGAAGTGAAAAGGGGAAAACAATGATTATAAGTCCGTAAACGTTTGATAGCAAACGATTGATTCCTAGTTTATAAAAACGGAAAACAATGATTTTTACACTTAGTGAGGAATGATAGATTTGAGTGTAGTGAGTGGCACTCGATCCCGTCGACAGCCCGAAGGCCTTGTACTGATCACTAGGGAAGTGAGAGATCTTCCCCGATACCCGCTATTTACAGCTTAAGACATCATTGTCACTGCCCCGAAGTGGTAACAGCAACGCCGAGTCAAAGGTAGTGAACAGTAGCTGGGATCTAACCCCTCAAAGCTGCCTTAGACTTAGTTAAATTTGAAATCTGATAGCAGATTTGAACTCAGCATACTTGAAAACCTTGAGGAAACATCCCAAGTTATTGCTTTGATCAGCTTGACAGCAAGCCGTAGAGAGCTTGATTCACCAGCGTTTTGCAATGGAGATGTTTAGAGGCCACCCATGACAAGATAGCTAAGACTCAACCGATTGGCGTTCAAAGTGCTACGTTGAGAACTGTGTCAAATGCCCAACATGAGACATGAGTTGTCCCAGCGGTTACGGTCTAAACTATGACACACTCCCTTGCCACACTTATCACTACGGTATCGTCCGCCGTCCCGAAGGAACACCCTGTCAGTGGAATATTACAGCAAAACTCTCCGTGTCTTGCTCGCTTTCAGTGAAAAGCCGCTTATACCATGAGACGACTGGCTCAGACATCATTAAAAATGCTTTCATTGACTTCAGCAGGGTCGAAAACCCCGAAAATCGCCAAAAATAGCGAATTTAAATTTTTCAACTTTTTAGCACTACTTATGAAATTTTATAAGTAGTCTATCACTTAGGGCAGGTCAATAGCGACCGAACCTTTTTTGAATCAAGTCAAACGGACTTGTAGAAGCAAAGTTACAAGCCTTTAAAGTTTTGGAGTCTTTTATGGCCTGGAGACGAAGGCCATCTCCTGGCGAACCTCTAAGTCTGACGCCTTAGCTGATATCAGCAATGAAATTTTCTAAGTCCGTTTCTTTCAGAAACCCGGAATTTGGAATGTCCGATGCTATCATCGGAGCTCAGAGAGACGACTTACCGTTGACAATCTCTCGTCTGAATGACAAGTCTCTGTCGGTTCCCAGCTTATATAGTGTGTGGCGATCAGCTGATGACGTAATACCCATCATCCAAACACTCAAAACCCGTCTATCTCCGGTTCTAGTGCTCCGATTGAGCTGGAAATACACCATTTCCATGTAGCATTTGACGCTGAATCCGAATCTGGCCTCCGTTTTCCCATCCGATGCTTCGTTTTGGCTCTACAGTAGGCAGCCATCGCAAATTCTAACTCGTTTTTTCGAAAAATGTTGAAAATTTTTTCTCGCCGATTGACTTGAAACTCACCGAACAGATAGAGAATTTCACGCTGATTCCAAATCTGAAATCCGTTTTCCAATCCGATGCTTCGTTTTGAAGCTACAGCCCAAAACGTCCCAAATTCTAACTCTGTCGTTTTTCGCCAATGTCCCAAAATCTTAAATGGCGTCTCACATCTAAAAGAAGACAGATATGAACAAGCCGTTTGTTTCACTGAATTTGTCTCACTCTTAGCTTTCAAACGAGCTATGGCACGACAAAATCCGTCCACTGGAAGCCAAAATCGAAGCGAGCTCTCCCGAGGGGGGGGACGTCAGCGAAAATTCTTTCTCTCCGATTGCGTTCAAATTCACCATACCGATGCAGAATTTCACGCTGAATCCGAATCTGGCCTCCGTTTTCCCATCCGAGCACTCCTTCCACTCGAAACAACCCATTTTACAACCCAACATTCAGCAGATTGCACGAAAAACATCACACACTATAGCCTCAAGACAAATCCTGGCGGTCGCCCAAGTCCACCACGACACTCTGTCGTACCAGAGGGGGGGGAGTCAGCGAACATTTTGTGAACGTGAACCAACCTGGCCGGCACACCACGACAAACTACAACCTCTGTCGTTCCAGAGGGGGGGCGCGCCTGTCGGGTGTTCGCCGTTTTCTTACTACTGAAATCAAGACTTTCAGACCCAATTTAATTGGAACGTAGCTGCCTCGGCAGTGGAAGCGCTCAAATTAGGCGGCCCATCAAAAAAATCAAAACATTCAAAATTTCCAAAATTTTCCAATTTTTTCCATAATTTTCCACGGAAATTTTTGATTCAAAATTTTTCGGAAAATTTTCATCACTATTGAGATTCTAGAAATAAAACATAAATTTGCTGAATCATAAAATCATGCCGGTGAAGATAGAATTAATAACTTGAAATTTCAGACAAGAAAGCATGAATAATATCGCGACTTTTTCATGAAGACTTTCGTTGTAATACAATTCATGAAATTCCCATGATAATCAGCTTGATTTCCGCCAAGTTGGGATGCTTATTAACAAATATTCATTCCTTTTGATATCCAACTTGTTGCATTCTACTTATATATGAGTCATCTCGGTAGTATATTAATTGGCAAAATTTTGACTTTTTTAAAAGTGCTCAAACAACTTTTTGGACCACAGGAACGTGATCTCCGCAAAAAACTGAATCTTTTGATACAAAAATTCTCACTGTATACAGATACTTTTTTGAGTCGACACTCTACCTACATACTTACTCTATGTATGTAGGTATAGTGTCGACTCAAAAAAGTATCTGTATACAGTGAAATCTCCAAGGCTATCAGCTGTTATGACACTGAGAATCTGTAAAATACCATCATTCCTTCTACATTACTATCATGATCATTTAGTTCCGTGGTAATTTCTTCAAAACTGCAAAAAATTGCATATCTCACATTTGGTAGCAATACCCACTTGTATTCACCTCGAGTTCACTTCAATAAATCGAAAGTGTATACACAATTGGGGATTTAATAAGTGTGGAGTTACCACTCTACCTAATATGCTTACTCTATGAATGGAAGTCTTCATGAAAAAGTCGCGATAATATTCGAGCTTTCTTGGCTGGAATTTCAAGTTTTTAACTCAATTTTCACCGGCATGATTTTATGTTTCGATCACTAAGTTCATGTTTCATTTCTTGAATCTGAATAGTGATGCGGACCCATTTACATCTTTCAAAGTTAATTGAAATCATTGTAATTGATTATGTGATTTTGCCATGCCATGCAGTGGCAGCTGTTTCCAGATCACGCTTAAGAAGATTCTCTTGAGGTTCAGCAGGAAAGCAATAGCAATCATCGAATAGGAAGCAATCATCGAATTGCCAATTTAACTGTGGAATCCTTTTGTAAATATATGACCTTGACTTTGTTTTTCTTCACCAACGAAAGTACGTGTAAAATCATACAAATACAAATTCTGTTGCACTCTCAATAAAATTGTTCATGAAACTAGAATAAACTTTTGTTTGTCGGTAAGAATACCACAGTTGGTGCACAACGCAAGCTCCTGATGTAAAAGTTTCCATTTTTATGTGCTATATAGATTTCATATATTAAGATCAGCTGATGCCTTGTATTTATATATTAAGGTGTTATTCACTCCTTGTAAATGTCTACTTTATCAAGTCTCACTCGGCAACGTGCCGGTCACCGTTCTTACTTTAAGAAATCTTTCAATAAAGTTAAGGCATGTCTTTCTAGTGAATCTCCTGATATAAACTCAATCAGCTTCGATCTCACCTTCTTGAAATCCAAGTTAGACGATATCCGAAATATCGATAAACTAATTTTGGATGCCTATTCCGACGATTTCATCCAGTCAGATGAATTTTTTGCGCAGTTAGAAATTGATAACGATTTCATGCGTGACAGTTTACAGGGTCTGCATGAAATTGAAGTTTTTCTTGAAAAACATGTTGTAAAACACGCTGTTGTATCCGCTGCACCTACATGTAAGCCTACGCATTCTAAGCCCACGAGTTTTGCCAAGTTACCCAAGCTACAGATGGTCCGTTTTGATGGTTCAGACATCCGAAAATGGTCTGAATTTTACGACACGTTCTATTCTGAGATAGAGTCAAGAACCGACATTGAAGATGTCACTAAGTTCCACTATCTTAACAACCTGTTACATGGTCGTGCTAAGGAAAGAATCAACCACATGCGTCCTTCTAACTCATCGTTTCAGCAAGCGATTCAGAAGTTGAAGGATGAGTTTGGGGACAGAGATAGGATTAAGAACGCTCATATTGATTCTATAAATGAAATTCCATCAGCTGATAAAACAGCCTCTGATTTGAGACGTTTTTTGGATCAAATCAAGTTTGATATTTCTGCATTGAGTCATCTTTCTTATGATTCCACCGTGTACGGTCCATTTATTTTACCGTCCTTGTTAAGGAAAATTCCGCATTCTCTACAGATGAAAATGCTAGATGCCACACATGGTTCGTATCCGTCTCTTGACGAATTTATGTTTTTTCTAGAAACAGAGGTTCGTAAACTTGAGAACCTTGATTCTTTGACTCTTCATGGTAGGCCAAGTAACCATTTCCAGAATGACGTGCGTAATAGCAATTTTCAAATAGACAGACGAGACGAGTTTGTGAGTACTATGACTGTCACTAAGAATTCCAAAAAACCATTTTCTAAGAACTTCGTTCGGCAGTGTAGTTATTGTAAATCCGAAGATCATTCAACTTACATGTGTCCCCTAAGTGTAAGTGAGAAAATCACGTTCATCCAATCTCATAAACTGTGTTTCAACTGCTTGGGTTCTCATCTGAAGAAGGACTGTAGATCAAAGGTTAGATGCGCTAAATGTAGCAGACCTCATCATAGTTCAATCCATTCTCATTTCACAACTGAGAATGTCGGCAGTAGTATTAGTGCTACTAACAGATCTGAAGGTTGTGATCAGTCTTCTGATCAAAATGGTAAATCTCGACAGCCTCATATCAAGAACACAACCTCATGTAACGATAGTGACGTTTTAAATGACTCCGAGCACGGTGCTCATAATTCTGACGTAGTTTCTGGCGACCCAGATTCCACTTTGTCGTCCATATCGTTGACTTCTTCTGAGAAGTATAAATCTAAGGATACTTCTTCCAACGTTCTTTTGAAAACTGTAAAAGCTGTTGCATTTTCTGATGATATAAGGCTTACCGCAAAGATTCTGATCGATGAAGGATCGCAGTTGAGTTTCATCAGGAAAACGACTGCTGATAAATTGAGTTTGAAAACTGAAAAAAGATCTACTATTCAAAACAACGTGTTTGGAGGTAAATCTTCGATCATTTCATGTGAGCTAGTGAATCTAAGTCTTGAAACTACTGACGGTTCTGCAACAATCCAGTGTCTTGTCGTTCCCGAAATTGTCAAGATCGACCAATCAGGTTGGTCTTCGTGTGAGCTCATCAGTCAGCTACAATGTTGATCGGATCTCGATTAGTGAGTCATGTCATCGCAGCCTATAAGAACGACTTCTTCATTGATTCAGTAAATGCCTGGACAGACTCAGAAATCTGCCTTCACTGGTTGAGCAGCAATAAGATAGGACGCACTAAAGTTTTGGTGAACAACCGTGTTTCCGAAATCAAGAGTTTGATTCCACAGAACGCTTGGTCACATGTTCCATTTGATGAGAATGCCGCAGACATTATGACTAGAGGTTGTTCTGCTGAAGAATTACTCAACTGTGAGAATTGGAAGTTTGGTCCCAAGTGGATAAAATCCAAAGACTCTTGGCAAAAATGGAAGTATAGGATTGACGAAAAGATTGAGGAATCCCCTGCTAACGTTCTTTCCACAGTTACTGAATACAGTAGTGAGTTGTCAAAACTTGTTGACATAGAACGTTTCAGTTCGTATCCTAAACTCGTCAGAACCCTGGCTTACGTTCGCAGATTCATTTCGAAATTGAGAAATCCTGATACACAGTTCCCTCCAAAACTTTCCTGTGACGAGATCTCTTCTGCAGAAGATCGCTTGATACAGCTTGTTCAAAAAGTAGAATTTCCAAAAGAGTATGAATATTTGAATGATGAAAATAGCAGAGATAAGAAGCCAGGACTTGTACGTTCATTGGGCTTGGTTTTAAGAGACGGTATCATCAGAACTGCAGGACGACTGCAATTGGCTAAGATCCCTGAAAGTGCGAAGTTGCCCATACTGATTCCAAAAAGTAGTACGTTTTCAAAATTGATTATCAGATATTATCACGAAGTTGTTTTCCATTTAGGCGTTCCTGCAACTGTTAACGCATTGAGACAGAAGTTTTGGTTACCATGTGGCAAGTCACAGTGTCGAAGTGTTCTTCGCAACTGCATCATATGCAAAAAATTGACTGGTATACCTTTTCCTCTGCCTATTTCTCCTGATTTACCTGATTTTCGGGTTAATAACACAAAGCCATTCTCTTCAATAGGAGTTGATTTCTCAGGAAGCCTTACCGTAAGAAATGAATCTACGAGCCACTCATTCCAAAAGTGCTATATCTGTATATTTTCCTGCTGCACAACCAGAAATCTAAACCTTGAACTTTTAAATGACATGTCGACAGAATCCTTTCTACTCGCTTTTCGTAGCCACTGCGCTGATTATGGCACTCCAAATCTCGTTGTATCTGACAACGCCAAAACTTTCAAGCGGGCAGATCAAGAAATTAAGCAATTGTATTCTCTTCTCTGGAACGATGATTCAGACACCTCATTTTCTCAGAAAGGTATAGAAAAGAAAACATGGACAGAGTTGAAATTCAGAAACATTCCAGTTAAAGCACCCTGGTGGGGAGGCTTTTACGAACGCTTTGTAGGTTTGGTTAAGATGTGCTTGAAACAGACTCTTGGTCGTTCCTGCATCACATTTGAACAATTGCGTGTTCTTTTGAAGGAGATAAAATGTACATTGAACTCTCGTCCCCTGACATCAATTGAGAATACGGCTGATGATTTAGAACCGCTAACTCCGGCCCATTTACTATACGGTTACAATCCAAGTTTATTGCCAGATCCTCGCATTGATTTAGAAGATGATTTCATTAGTTGCAGTGAAACTACATTGAACCGAATGAATTCACGTAGAGCTTTATTGCAGCGGCATTTCATTCAGCGTTTTCAGTCTGAATACCTGTCAGCTCTTCGCGAGCGAAATTATTATACGAACAGAAATAGTAAGATTTCTCCTACCCCTTCTTCTCCATACATAGGACAGCTGGTCTTGATACATGATAATTTATTGCCTCGAAATAAATGGAAACTAGGTATCATTGACAGCCTTATCATCGGAGAAGATGGACAATGTCGTGCTGCTAATCTGCGTACCTCAACGGGGAAGACGAATCGCGCCATCTCGAGACTGTATCCTCTAGAAGCAGCAAACGTTCTCGGAGCGGTCGAGCAGCCATCGTTCGAGCTAAGGACGACACCGAGCGATCTGCGACACGATGCTGATCGGACAAACCGCCCCCCACGGAGAAGAGCTGCTGAGATTGCTGTTGACAAAATCAACATTTTAGCGGAAGCTGATATTGCGACGCCATATTGAAGTCGTCTATATCCACATGTATGCTGCTAGTTGTTCTCTCCTGAAGCAGCATTTCTTCGCCCCGGACCTTATGTGGAATCCTTTTGTAAATATATGACCTTGACTTTGTTTTTCTTCACCAACGAAACTACGTGTAAAATCATACAAATGCAAATTCTGTTGTACTCTCAATAAAATTGTTCATGAAACTAGAATAAACTTTTGTTTGTCGGTAAGAATACCACATTAACAGACATTAGCTATCCGAGGCAGATAGACACGGACTATCTGTAAAATAACATCATTTCCTCCTGCTTTATGCTATCATGATCAGTCAATTCCGTTGTAATTCCTTCAATGCTGCATAAATGTGCATATCTCACATTTGGAAACAATTCCGTCTGTATCTCCTTTGAGTTCATTTAATAAAATCGAAAGCATAGAGTAGATATATAGGTAGAGTGTCGACCATAGAGTAGATATATTAGGAAGAGTGGTAACTCCGCATTTAATAAATCCCCAATGTGTACACACTTTCGATTTTATTAAATGAACTCAAGGGAGATACAGGTGGTATTGTCACCAAATGTGTGATATGCACATTTTTGCAGTTTTGCAGAAATTACAACGGAATTGAGTGATCATGATTGTAATGCAGAAGGAATGATGGTACTTCTCTCATGACAGCCTTGGAGATTTAATGTTTGTTGAATGAGAAATTCTATGGGTTCCTATTGCTTTCATCCTCAACCTCAAGAGTATTTTCTTGAGCGTGATCATATCCCAGCCAGGCAACCTGCCACTGGCAGAGCAAAATCACATAATCAAAGACAATGACTTCAATTATCTATGGAAGATGTAAATCTTTCCTCTTCACTAGTCAGATTATAGAGATGAAATATGAATTTAGTAAATCATAAAATCATGCCGGTGAAAATACAATTAATAACTTGAAATTTCAGCCAAGAAAGCATGAATAATATCGCGACTTTTTCATGAAGACTTTCATTGTAATACAATTCATGAAATTCCCATGATAATCAGCTTGATTTCCGCCAAGTTGGGATGCTTATTAACAAATATTCATTTCTTTTGATATCCAACTTGTTGCATTCTACTTATGTAGGAGTCATCTCGGTAGTATATTAATTGGCAAAATTCTGACTTTTTTAAAAGTGCTCAAATAATTTTTTGGACCACAGGAACGTGATCTCCGCAAAAACTGAATCCTTTGATACAAAAATTCTCACTGTATACAGATACTTTTTTGAGTCGACACTCTACCTACATACTTACTCTATGTATGTAGGTATAGTGTCGACTCAAAAAAGTATCTGTATACAGTGAAATCTCCAAGGCTATCAGCTGTTATGACACTGAGAATCTGTAAAATACCATCATTCCTTCTACATTGCCATCATGATCATTTAATTCCGTGGTAATTTCTTCAAAACTGCAAAAAATTGCATATCTCACATGTGGTAGCAATATCCACTTGTATTCACCTCGAGTTCATTTCATTAAATCGAAAGTGTATACACAATTGGGGATTTAATAAGTGTGGAGTTACCACTCTACCTAATATGCTTACTCTATGAATGGAAGTCTTCATGAAAAAGTCGCGATGATATTCGAGCTTTCTTGGCTGGAATTTCAAGTTTTTAACTCAATTTTCACCGGCATGATTTTATGTTTCGATCACTAAGTTCATGTTTCATTTCTTGAATCTGAATAGTGATGCGGACCCATTTACATCTTTCAAAGTTAATTGAAATCATTGTAATTGATTATGTGATTTTGCCATGCCATGCAGTGGCAGCTGTTTCCAGATCACGCTTAAGAAGATTCTCTTGAGGTTCAGCAGGAAAGCAATAGCAATCATCGAATAGGAAGCAATCATCGAATTGCCAATTTAACTGTGGAATCCTTTTGTAAATATATGACCTTGACTTTGTTTTTCTTCACCAACGAAACTACGTGTAAAATCATACAAATACAAATTCTGTTGTACTCTCAATAAAATTGTTCATGAAACTAGAATAAACTTTTGTTTGTCGGTGAGAATACCACATTAACAGACATTAGCTATCCGAGGCAGATAGACACGGACTATCTGTAAAATAACATCATTTCCTCCTGCTTTATGCTATCATGATCAGTCAATTCCGTTGTAATTCCTTCAATGCTGCATAAATGTGCATATCTCACATTTGGAAACAATTCCGTCTGCATCTCCTTTGAGTTCATTTAATAAATCGAAAGCATAGAGTAGATATATAGGTAGAGTGTCGACCATAGAGTAGATATATTAGGAAGAGTGGTAACTCCGCATTTAATAAATCCCCAATGTGTATACACTTTCGATTTTATTAAATGAACTCAAGGGAGATACAGGTGGTATTGTCACCAAATGTGTGATATGCACATTTTTGCAGTTTTGCAGAAATTACAACGGAATTGAGTGATCATGATTGTAATGCAGAAGGAATGATGGTACTTCTCTCATGACAGCCTTGGAGATTTAATGTTTGTTGAATGAGAAATTCTATGGGTTCCTATTGCTTTCATCCTCAACCTCAAGAGTATTTTCTTGAGCGTGATCATATCCCAGCCAGGCAACCTGCCACTGGCAGAGCAAAATCACATAATCAAAGACAATGACTTCAATTATCTATGGAAGATGTAAATCTTTCCTCTTCACTAGTCAGATTATAGAGATGAAATATGAATTTAGTAAATCATAAAATCATGCCGGTGAAAATAGAATTAATAACTTGAAATTTCAGCCAAGAAAGCATGAATAATATCGCGACTTTTTCATGAAGACTTTCATTGTAATACAATTCATGAAATTCCCATGATAATCAGCTTGATTTCCGCCAAGTTGGGATGCTTATTAGCAAATATTCATTTCTTTTGATATCCAACTTGTTGCATTCTACTTATGTAGGAGTCATCTCGGTAGTATATTAATTGGCAAAATTTTGACTTTTTTAAAAGTGCTCAAATAATTTTTTGGACCACAGGAACGTGATCTCCGCAAAAAACTGAATCCTTTGATACAAAAATTCTCACTGTATACAGATACTTTTTTGAGTCGACACTCTACCTACATACTTACTCTATGTATGTAGGTATAGTGTCGACTCAAAAAAGTATCTGTATACAGTGAAATCTCCAAGGCTATCAGCTGTTATGACACTGAGAATCTGTAAAATACCATCATTCCTTCTACATTGCCATCATGATCATTTAATTCCGTGGTAATTTCTTCAAAACTGCAAAAAATTGCATATCTCACATGTGGTAGCAATATCCACTTGTATTCACCTCGAGTTCATTTCATTAAATCGAAAGTGTATACACAATTGGGGATTTAATAAGTGTGGAGTTACCACTCTACCTAATATGCTTACTCTATGAATGGAAGTCTTCATGAAAAAGTCGCGATGCTATTCGAGCTTTCTTGGCTGGAATTTCAAGTTTTTAACTCAATTTTCACCGGCATGATTTTATGTTTCGATCACTAAGTTCATGTTTCATTTCTTGAATCTGAATAGTGATGCGGACCCATTTACATCTTTCAAAGTTAATTGAAATCATTGTAATTGATTATGTGATTTTGCCATGCCATGCAGTGGCAGCTGTTTCCAGATCACGCTTAAGAAGATTCTCTTGAGGTTCAGCAGGAAAGCAATAGCAATCATCGAATAGGAAGGAATCATCGAATTGCCAATTTAACTGTGGAATCCTTTTGTAAATATATGACCTTGACTTTGTTTTTCTTCACCAACGAAACTACGTGTAAAATCATACAAATACAAATTCTGTTGTACTCTCAATAAAATTGTTCATGAAACTAGAATAAACTTTTGTTTGTCGGTGAGAATACCACATTAACAGACATTAGCTATCCGAGGCAGATAGACACGGACTATCTGTAAAATAACATCATTTCCTCCTGCTTTATGCTATCATGATCAGTCAATTCCGTTGTAATTCCTTCAATGCTGCATAAATGTGCATATCTCACATTTGGAAACAATTCCGTCTGCATCTCCTTTGAGTTCATTTAATAAAATCGAAAGCATAGAGTAGATATATAGGTAGAGTGTCGACCATAGAGTAGATATATTAGGAAGAGTGGTAACTCCGCATTTAATAAATCCCCAATGTGTACACACTTTCGATTTTATTAAATGAACTCAAGGGAGATACAGGTGGTATTGTCACCAAATGTGTGATATGCACATTTTTGCAGTTTTGCAGAAATTACAACGGAATTGAGTGATCATGATTGTAATGCAGAAGGAATGATGGTACTTCTCTCATGACAGCCTTGGAGATTTAATGTTTGTTGAATGAGAAATTCTATGGGTTCCTATTGCTTTCATCCTCAACCTCAAGAGTATTTTCTTGAGCGTGATCATATCCCAGCCAGGCAACCTGCCACTGGCAGAGCAAAATCACATAATCAAAGACAATGACTTCAATTATCTATGGAAGATGTAAATCTTTCCTCTTCACTAGTCAGATTATAGAGATGAAATATGAATTTAGTAAATCATAAAATCATGCCGGTGAAAATAGAATTAATAACTTGAAATTTCAGCCAAGAAAGCATGAATAATATCGCGACTTTTTCATGAAGACTTTCATTGTAATACAATTCATGAAATTCCCATGATAATCAGCTTGATTTCCGCCAAGTTGGGATGCTTATTAGCAAATATTCATTTCTTTTGATATCCAACTTGTTGCATTCTACTTATGTAGGAGTCATCTCGGTAGTATATTAATTGGCAAAATTTTGACTTTTTTAAAAGTGCTCAAATAATTTTTTGGACCACAGGAACGTGATCTCCGCAAAAAACTGAATCCTTTGATACAAAAATTCTCACTGTATACAGATACTTTTTTGAGTCGACACTCTACCTACATACTTACTCTATGTATGTAGGTATAGTGTCGACTCAAAAAAGTATCTGTATACAGTGAAATCTCCAAGGCTATCAGCTGTTATGACACTGAGAATCTGTAAAATACCATCATTCCTTCTACATTGCCATCATGATCATTTAATTCCGTGGTAATTTCTTCAAAACTGCAAAAAATTGCATATCTCACATGTGGTAGCAATATCCACTTGTATTCACCTCGAGTTCATTTCATTAAATCGAAAGTGTATACACAATTGGGGATTTAATAAGTGTGGAGTTACCACTCTACCTAATATGCTTACTCTATGAATGGAAGTCTTCATGAAAAAGTCGCGATGCTATTCGAGCTTTCTTGGCTGGAATTTCAAGTTTTTAACTCAATTTTCACCGGCATGATTTTATGTTTCGATCACTAAGTTCATGTTTCATTTCTTGAATCTGAATAGTGATGCGGACCCATTTACATCTTTCAAAGTTAATTGAAATCATTGTAATTGATTATGTGATTTTGCCATGCCATGCAGTGGCAGCTGTTTCCAGATCACGCTTAAGAAGATTCTCTTGAGGTTCAGCAGGAAAGCAATAGCAATCATCGAATAGGAAGCAATCATCGAATTGCCAATTTAACTGTGGAATCCTTTTGTAAATATATGACCTTGACTTTGTTTTTCTTCACCAACGAAACTACGTGTAAAATCATACAAATACAAATTCTGTTGTACTCTCAATAAAATTGTTCATGAAACTAGAATAAACTTTTGTTTGTCGGTAAGAATACCACATTAACAGACATTAGCTATCCGAGGCAGATAGACACGGACTATCTGTAAAATAACATCATTTCCTCCTGCTTTATGCTATCATGATCAGTCAATTCCGTTGTAATTCCTTCAATGCTGCATAAATGTGCATATCTCACATTTGGAAACAATTCCGTCTGCATCTCCTTTGAGTTCATTTAATAAAATCGAAAGCATAGAGTAGATATATAGGTAGAGTGTCGACCATAGAGTAGATATATTAGGAAGAGTGGTAACTCCGCATTTAATAAATCCCCAATGTGTACACACTTTCGATTTTATTAAATGAACTCAAGGGAGATACAGGTGGTATTGTCACCAAATGTGTGATATGCACATTTTTGCAGTTTTGCAGAAATTACAACGGAATTGAGTGATCATGATTGTAATGCAGAAGGAATGATGGTACTTCTCTCATGACAGCCTTGGAGATTTAATGTTTGTTGAATGAGAAATTCTATGGGTTCCTATTGCTTTCATCCTCAACCTCAAGAGTATTTTCTTGAGCGTGATCATATCCCAGCCAGGCAACCTGCCACTGGCAGAGCAAAATCACATAATCAAAGACAATGACTTCAATTATCTATGGAAGATGTAAATCTTTCCTCTTCACTAGTCAGATTATAGAGATGAAATATGAATTTAGTAAATCATAAAATCATGCCGGTGAAAATAGAATTAATAACTTGAAATTTCAGCCAAGAAAGCATGAATAATATCGCGACTTTTTCATGAAGACTTTCATTGTAATACAATTCATGAAATTCCCATGATAATCAGCTTGATTTCCGCCAAGTTGGGATGCTTATTAGCAAATATTCATTTCTTTTGATATCCAACTTGTTGCATTCTACTTATGTAGGAGTCATCTCGGTAGTATATTAATTGGCAAAATTTTGACTTTTTTAAAAGTGCTCAAATAATTTTTTGGACCACAGGAACGTGATCTCCGCAAAAACTGAATCCTTTGATACAAAAATTCTCACTGTATACAGATACTTTTTTGAGTCGACACTCTACCTACATACTTACTCTATGTATGTAGGTATAGTGTCGACTCAAAAAAGTATCTGTATACAGTGAAATCTCCAAGGCTATCAGCTGTTATGACACTGAGAATCTGTAAAATACCATCATTCCTTCTACATTGCCATCATGATCATTTAATTCCGTGGTAATTTCTTCAAAACTGCAAAAAATTGCATATCTCACATGTGGTAGCAATATCCACTTGTATTCACCTCGAGTTCATTTCATTAAATCGAAAGTGTATACACAATTGGGGATTTAATAAGTGTGGAGTTACCACTCTACCTAATATGCTTACTCTATGAATGGAAGTCTTCATGAAAAAGTCGCGATGCTATTCGAGCTTTCTTGGCTGGAATTTCAAGTTTTTAACTCAATTTTCACCGGCATGATTTTATGTTTCGATCACTAAGTTCATGTTTCATTTCTTGAATCTGAATAGTGATGCGGACCCATTTACATCTTTCAAAGTTAATTGAAATCATTGTAATTGATTATGTGATTTTGCCATGCCATGCAGTGGCAGCTGTTTCCAGATCACGCTTAAGAAGATTCTCTTGAGGTTCAGCAGGAAAGCAATAGCAATCATCGAATAGGAAGGAATCATCGAATTGCCAATTTAACTGTGGAATCCTTTTGTAAATATATGACCTTGACTTTGTTTTTCTTCACCAACGAAACTACGTGTAAAATCATACAAATACAAATTCTGTTGTACTCTCAATAAAATTGTTCATGAAACTAGAATAAACTTTTGTTTGTCGGTGAGAATACCACATTAACAGACATTAGCTATCCGAGGCAGATAGACACGGACTATCTGTAAAATAACATCATTTCCTCCTGCTTTATGCTATCATGATCAGTCAATTCCGTTGTAATTCCTTCAATGCTGCATAAATGTGCATATCTCACATTTGGAAACAATTCCGTCTGCATCTCCTTTGAGTTCATTTAATAAAATCGAAAGCATAGAGTAGATATATAGGTAGAGTGTCGACCATAGAGTAGATATATTAGGAAGAGTGGTAACTCCGCATTTAATAAATCCCCAATGTGTACACACTTTCGATTTTATTAAATGAACTCAAGGGAGATACAGGTGGTATTGTCACCAAATGTGTGATATGCACATTTTTGCAGTTTTGCAGAAATTACAACGGAATTGAGTGATCATGATTGTAATGCAGAAGGAATGATGGTACTTCTCTCATGACAGCCTTGGAGATTTAATGTTTGTTGAATGAGAAATTCTATGGGTTCCTATTGCTTTCATCCTCAACCTCAAGAGTATTTTCTTGAGCGTGATCATATCCCAGCCAGGCAACCTGCCACTGGCAGAGCAAAATCACATAATCAAAGACAATGACTTCAATTATCTATGGAAGATGTAAATCTTTCCTCTTCACTAGTCAGATTATAGAGATGAAATATGAATTTAGTAAATCATAAAATCATGCCGGTGAAAATAGAATTAATAACTTGAAATTTCAGCCAAGAAAGCATGAATAATATCGCGACTTTTTCATGAAGACTTTCATTGTAATACAATTCATGAAATTCCCATGATAATCAGCTTGATTTCCGCCAAGTTGGGATGCTTATTAACAAATATTCATTTCTTTTGATATCCAACTTGTTGCATTCTACTTATGTAGGAGTCATCTCGGTAGTATATTAATTGGCAAAATTCTGACTTTTTTAAAAGTGCTCAAATAATTTTTTGGACCACAGGAACTCGATCTCCGCAAAAACTGAATCCTTTGATACAAAAATTCTCACTGTATACAGATACTTTTTTGAGTCGACACTCTACCTACATACTTACTCTATGTATGTAGGTATAGTGTCGACTCAAAAAAGTATCTGTATACAGTGAAATCTCCAAGGCTATCAGCTGTTATGACACTGAGAATCTGTAAAATACCATCATTCCTTCTACATTGCCATCATGATCATTTAATTCCGTGGTAATTTCTTCAAAACTGCAAAAAATTGCATATCTCACATGTGGTAGCAATACCCACTTGTATTCACCTCGAGTTCATTTCATTAAATCGAAAGTGTATACACAATTGGGGATTTAATAAGTGTGGAGTTACCACTCTACCTAATATGCTTACTCTATGAATGGAAGTCTTCATGAAAAAGTCGCGATGCTATTCGAGCTTTCTTGGCTGGAATTTCAAGTTTTTAACTCAATTTTCACCGGCATGATTTTATGTTTCGATCACTAAGTTCATGTTTCATTTCTTGAATCTGAATAGTGATGCGGACCCATTTACATCTTTCAAAGTTAATTGAAATCATTGTAATTGATTATGTGATTTTGCCATGCCATGCAGTGGCAGCTGTTTCCAGATCACGCTTAAGAAGATTCTCTTGAGGTTCAGCAGGAAAGCAATAGCAATCATCGAATAGGAAGGAATCATCGAATTGCCAATTTAACTGTGGAATCCTTTTGTAAATATATGACCTTGACTTTGTTTTTCTTCACCAACGAAACTACGTGTAAAATCATACAAATACAAATTCTGTTGTACTCTCAATAAAATTGTTCATGAAACTAGAATAAACTTTTGTTTGTCGGTGAGAATACCACATTAACAGACATTAGCTATCCGAGGCAGATAGACACGGACTATCTTTAAAATAACATCATTTCCTCCTGCTTTATGCTATCATGATCAGTCAATTCCGTTGTAATTCCTTCAATGCTGCATAAATGTGCATATCTCACATTTGGAAACAATTCCGTCTGCATCTCCTTTGAGTTCATTTAATAAAATCGAAAGCATAGAGTAGATATATAGGTAGAGTGTCGACCATAGAGTAGATATATTAGGAAGAGTGGTAACTCCGCATTTAATAAATCCCCAATGTGTACACACTTTCGATTTTATTAAATGAACTCAAGGGAGATACAGGTGGTATTGTCACCAAATGTGTGATATGCACATTTTTGCAGTTTTGCAGAAATTACGACGGAATTGAGTGATCATGATTGTAATGCAGAAGGAATGATGGTACTTCTCTCATGACAGCCTTGGAGATTTAATGTTTGTTGAATGAGAAATTCTATGGGTTCCTATTGCTTTCATCCTCAACCTCAAGAGTATTTTCTTGAGCGTGATCATATCCCAGCCAGGCAACCTGCCACTGGCAGAGCAAAATCACATAATCAAAGACAATGACTTCAATTATCTATGGAAGATGTAAATCCTTCCTGAAGAAAGCCTAATAATGCCTTCCTCGTCATTATTCTAAAGTTGGAATTTACATTCGTCGCTTCACCTCAACGCTATCGTCGTTTTTCTCCCACTTCGTGTGTAAATCCAGTGAATTGTGCTTACCGGTCTCATTCTTCGCAATATCTGTGCGTAAGTGTTTGTCGACCTGTAACAAAAGATCGAATCGTCATCGGAGTGCACGTGATTTCCATATTTCCGGATTAAGTTACTCCTGGTAGCTTTTCTGTTAGCCGCAACCTCGGTGGTGTACCTGTCAAGTACTGGCTCTGCTAGTAAACGGAACTGTGGTCGAATCCTCTCTGGTTAATTTTTGTACTGCCGTCATTCATCTCTGATTTCTTTTGTCATGCCAACACAGAAGCCGAATACACGCGCTGCAACATTATCCTCATCCAATATTGATGAGCTTAAGAAATTGATTCAGGATTCAAGTGATCTTGTGATATGTGCCCTCAGAGCAGACTTAAAAGACATGGAAACGAGGATATCCTCTCGTATAGATGTCATCGAATCATCAATAACATCACTCCGCTCTGATCAAAATGAGCTATCTAATGAATTATCTGCATTGAAGTTGTTTGTTCACAGCAGCTCTCAAAATGTCTTTGATAATTGCATGGAAGAGCTTCAGCAGCGGACGACCAGAATGAACAATCTTATTCTTCATGGTGTCCCTGAACCCCCTACTGGGTCTGTTGAGGAAAGAGAAGTTTTTGAAAAGTCACAAGTCAATCAGATATTTGCGGAAATGAAAGTGAGAATCAAAGATGAATACGTGTCTGGATATAGGAGGATTGGTAGAGCTCGAAGCGGTGTGCCTAGACTTCTCAAAATAAGTGTTCACGACTCTGTCAAGAAAAGTGATATCCTGAGGAGTGCTAAGGGCCTTCGTAACTCTGAAAACTTTTCGAGGGTTTTTGTGCATCAGGATCTCACTCCTTATCAGCAGGAATGTGAAAAAAGATTGCGAACTGAGTTGAAACAACGTCGTCAAAATGGGGAAAATGTTGTAATACATGGAAATCGAATTGTGCTGAAGAGTCAAAATTTTCGATAGATGGTTTTAAGACGAGAACAGAGAATAAAAGTAACAGTTCCATTCTACTATGTAATGTGCGCTCACTTTTACCAAAATTTGATGATCTATGTCTCACACTTAATGCTATAAATCCAGGAATTCTTATGATCACTGAATCATGGCTTACTGATAATATCCCAGACAGCATTCTGAACATTCCTTGTTTCACATTATATCGTCAAGATCGTTCACACCGGATTGGAGGTGGAGTATGTATGTGGGTACATGATAATATTGAATCTTCTTTGTATTTACCCATTCATGGAACTCCATCATCATGCGAAATTTTATTTGTATTGTTGAATTTTCGATCTCGTACTGTTATTTGTTGCGTCATGTATGTGCCACCTGGTTTGAACAAAGATGCTCATCGGAAAATTTCTGAATTTATTGTGGATGAATTTGATCATTTGCTTCTTTGTAATCCAAACTACGGCATTATTGTAGGTGGGGATTTTAATGATTTTTCCTCTGCTGTTTTTGAGCAGGGATATGCACTTGTAAGTAAAGTTCATGATCCAACAAGAGCTACCAATATCCTTGATAAGATTTTCGTTGATGTCGAACTTAGTGACGTTTTTGAGCAATCCGCTACTATTGGTTCTCCAATCGGTAACTCAGACCATTATTCTATTTTTCTAAGATCATCTCATCATACAGATAATGTAATCTTGAGATGCTTTCCAGTCTGGGATTTCCGCAAGTCGTACCTTGATGAATTCATGTGTTGTCTTTCTCGTGTTGATTTTTCATTGATTGATGCAGAATCTGTAGATGTTATGTGCGACAAATTTTATGTGTTGCTATATGATTGTCTGTCTGTGATACCTTGTGAAATGGTGTATTTAACAGTTCATGATAAGCCATGGATTACACCTCTTTTGAAGCTATTAATTAACAAGCGCTGGGAAGCCTTTCGAAAACAGGATTGGTCCATGTATAGACACTATAAATCAAAAGTCAAAGAGGAAATACCAAAAGCAAAGAAACAGTGGGCAAATAAACACAAACAAAATGTCATGGGCTTGTGGAAAATTGTGAACGAAGTGAGAGGAGCGCGCTCATCTGATCCTTTCCATCGATTGAAGAGTGAATACGATGATATCGGTGAATTGCTAGATGCCATCACATCTGTTTTTCAAAACAGCTTCAATGCTTCAGACGACGTCCCACTTCAGACAATACGAGATGAAAATTGGGATTTTGAAATTTATCCCTACGAGGTTGTGAGAGAATTGACTCATGTTAATCCCCGGAAAAGTATTGGACCAGACTTCTTTCCTACTCGACTGTTACGGACCGGTGCACATTTTTTGTGCGAGCCATTGTGCAGAATATTCAATCGCTCAATTCAAGAAAGAACTTTTCCTGCTTGCTTTAAAGAGGCCATCGTACAACCGATTCCTAAAACAAGCAGACCGACGGTTGCGGATTTCCGTCCTATATCGTTGACATCGGTAATCAGTAAAGTATTTGAGCGCCTGGTCATGGGTGGTATAAAAGATCGTCTTACTGCTCATTTCGGTGCAAACCAGCATGCGTATAGGCCTTTCGGTTCAACCAGCACTGCCTTAGTTGCGATACACGATCATATTACCTCGGCTCTCGATTCGCAAAGGACTATCGCAGTTCGCGTGTCATGTTTGGATCTGTCCAAAGCATTTGACATGCTCCAGCATAACCGCTTATTAAACCACCTCAACACTTTGAATTTCGACCACGGGTTTCTGCGCTGGCTGAGAACATACCTCTCTCAAAGGAACTTTAGTGTGAGAATAGACAATAACTTTGGTCGACGTGTGGTTGCTACTTCAGGCGTCCCACAAGGATCGGTTCTCGGACCACTGCTGTTCGCATCCTTTATGGGCTCCATTGATTTTGAGTCTGACTTGGTTCAGTGCGTCAAGTACGCGGATGACATCACACTTGTTGAAAGCATCGAAACGCCATCTCAACAGCTTCTGACATCGGCATACATCAAAGAAAAGTTCGTTAGTGCAGGACTAAAACTTAACATGATGAAATGCAATGAAATGTTAATTCAGCGATCTGTACTGCCTCAAAACCAGGTTACGACGTCTGTCTTCTCAACAAGAGATAAGCTCTGCATCCTCGGATTCATGTTTTCGAAGTCATTGTCCTGGGACATTCAAATTTGTGACATTTTGAAGCGCGCGGCTCGTAGACTCTACATCATAAGATGTTTGAAGCCGATTATATCACAAGGCGAACTCATAATTGTGTATCACTCCATTGTGACATCCCTTATACTGTATGCTTCTCCTGCTTTCGGAAATTTACCTGTGGGACTGTTATTGAGTCTCGAACGTTTTCAAAACCGTGCTCATAAATTGATTTGTGGTCGAGGATGTACGTGTGACCAGTTTCCATCACTCTCCTCTGTCTTGCAGACACGAGGTCTGAGTTTTCTTTTCAAATGTGAGTCTGAGGTTAACCATCCCCTTCATCATCTTGTTCCAAAACGTCTCCCGAGATCGAATCATTTTTGTATGCCTTTTTCGTCAACCAACAGAAGATTGAACTCATTTTTCCCATGGTTTTGTGCAAGAGCAAACTTTGTATAGTCAATTATTTGTAACTTCATGTATAACTTATTTCCGTGATTTGTTCATATTTTTATTTTACTTATTTATTTTTCTTTGGTTTCTCAGAACAGTGATTCAGTTTTCTGTGTTATAAATTTGAGCATCATTGCGCTATTATGTATTTGAATGTACGATTTCCATTTCATGAAAATATACGATTCTCTCTCTCTCTCTCTCTCTCTCTCTCTCTCTCTTTCCTCTTCACTAGTCAGATTATAGAGATGAAATATGAATTTAGTAAATCATAAAATCATGCCGGTGAAAATAGAATTAATAACTTGAAATTTCAGCCAAGAAAGCATGAATAATATCGCGACTTTTTCATGAAGACTTTCATTGTAATACAATTCATGAAATTCCCATGATAATCAGCTTGATTTCCGCCAAGTTGGGATGCTTATTAGCAAATATTCATTTCTTTTGATATCCAACTTGTTGCATTCTACTTATGTAGGAGTCATCTCGGTAGCATATTAATTGGCAAAATTTTGACTTTTTTAAAAGTGCTCAAATAATTTTTTGGACCACAGGAACTCGATCTCCGCAAAAAACTGAATCCTTTGATACAAAAATCCTCACTGTATACAGATACTTTTTTGAGTCGACACTCTACCTATATACATACTCTATGTATGTAGGTATAGTGTCGACTCAAAAAAGTATCTGTATACAGTGAAATCTCCAAGGCTATCAGCTGTTATGACACTGAGAATCTGTAAAATACCATCATTCCTTCTACATTGCCATCATGATCATTTAATTCCGTGGTAATTTCTTCAAAACTGCAAAAAATTGCATATCTCACATGTGGTAGCAATACCCACTTGTATTCACCTCGAGTTCATTTCATTAAATCGAAAGTGTATACACAATTGGGGATTTAATAAGTGTGGAGTTACCACTCTACCTAATATGCTTACTCTATGAATGGAAGTCTTCATGAAAAAGTCGCGATGCTATTCGAGCTTTCTTGGCTGGAATTTCAAGTTTTTAACTCAATTTTCACCGGCATGATTTTATGTTTCGATCACTAAGTTCATGTTTCATTTCTTGAATCTGAATAGTGATGCGGACCCATTTACATCTTTCAAAGTTAATTGAAATCATTGTAATTGATTATGTGATTTTGCCATGCCATGCAGTGGCAGCTGTTTCCAGATCACGCTTAAGAAGATTCTCTTGAGGTTCAGCAGGAAAGCAATAGCAATCATCGAATAGGAAGGAATCATCGAATTGCCAATTTAACTGTGGAATCCTTTTGTAAATATATGACCTTGACTTTGTTTTTCTTCACCAACGAAACTACGTGTAAAATCATACAAATACAAATTCTGTTGTACTCTCAATAAAATTGTTCATGAAACTAGAATAAACTTTTGTTTGTCGGTGAGAATACCACATTAACAGACATTAGCTATCCGAGGCAGATAGACACGGACTATCTGTAAAATAACATCATTTCCTCCTGCTTTATGCTATCATGATCAGTCAATTCCGTTGTAATTCCTTCAATGCTGCATAAATGTGCATATCTCACATTTGGAAACAATTCCGTCTGCATCTCCTTTGAGTTCATTTAATAAAATCGAAAGCATAGAGTAGATATATAGGTAGAGTGTCGACCATAGAGTAGATATATTAGGAAGAGTGGTAACTCCGCATTTAATAAATCCCCAATGTGTATTCACTTTCGATTTTATTAAATGAACTCAAGGGAGATACAGGTGGTATTGTCACCAAATGTGTGATATGCACATTTTTGCAGTTTTGCAGAAATTACAACGGAATTGAGTGATCATGATTGTAATGCAGAAGGAATGATGGTACTTCTCTCATGACAGCCTTGGAGATTTAATGTTTGTTGAATGAGAAATTCTATGGGTTCCTATTGCTTTCATCCTCAACCTCAAGAGTATTTTCTTGAGCGTGATCATATCCCAGCCAGGCAACCTGCCACTGGCAGAGCAAAATCACATAATCAAAGACAATGACTTCAATTATCTATGGAAGATGTAAATCTTTCCTCTTCACTAGTCAGATTATAGGGATGAAATATGAATTTAGTAAATCATAAAATCATGCCGGTGAAAATAGAATTAATAACTTGAAATTTCAGCCAAGAAAGCATGAATAATATCGCGACTTTTTCATGAAGACTTTCATTGTAATACAATTCATGAAATTCCCATGATAATCAGCTTGATTTCCGCCAAGTTGGGATGCTTATTAGCAAATATTCATTTCTTTTGATATCCAACTTGTTGCATTCTACTTATGTAGGAGTCATCTCGGTAGTATATTAATTGGCAAAATTTTGACTTTTTTAAAAGTGCTCAAATAATTTTTTGGACCACAGGAACGTGATCTCCGCAAAAAACTGAATCCTTTGATACAAAAATTCTCACTGTATACAAATACTTTTTTGAGTCGACACTCTACCTACATACTTACTCTATGTATGTAGGTATAGTGTCGACTCAAAAAAGTATCTGTATACAGTGAAATCTCCAAGGCTATCAGCTGTTATGACACTGAGAATCTGTAAAATACCATCATTCCTTCTACATTACTATCATGATCATTTAATTCCGTGGTAATTTCTTCAAAACTGCAAAAAATTGCATATCTCACATGTGGTAGGCCTAGCAATACCCACTTGTATTCACCTCGAGTTCATTTCATTAAATCGAAAGTGTATACACAATTGGGGATTTAATAAGTGTGGAGTTACCACTCTACCTAATATGCTTACTCTATGAATGGAAGTCTTCATGAAAAAGTCGCGATAATATTCGAGCTTTCTTGGCTGGAATTTCAAGTTTTTAACTCAATTTTCACCGGCATGATTTTATGTTTCGATCACTAAGTTCATGTTTCATTTCTTGAATCTGAATAGTGATGCGGACCCATTTACATCTTTCAAAGTTAATTGAAATCATTGTAATTGATTATGTGATTTTGCCATGCCATGCAGTGGCAGCTGTTTCCAGATCACGCTTAAGAAGATTCTCTTGAGGTTCAGCAGGAAAGCAATAGCAATCATCGAATAGGAAGGAATCATCGAATTGCCAATTTAACTGTGGAATTCTTTTGTAAATATATGACCTTGACTTTGTTTTTCTTCACCAACGAAACTACGTGTAAAATCATACAAATACAAATTCTGTTGTACTCTCAATAAAATTGTTCATGAAACTAGAATAAACTTTTGTTTGTCGGTAAGAATACCACATTAACAGACATTAGCTATCCGAGGCAGATAGACACGGACTATCTGTAAAATAACATCATTTCCTCCTGCTTTATGCTATCATGATCAGTCAATTCCGTTGTAATTCCTTCAATGCTGCATAAATGTGCATATCTGACATTTGGAAACAATTCCGTCTGTATCTCCTTTGAGTTCATTTAATAAAATCGAAAGCATAGAGTAGATATATAGGTAGAGTGTCGACCATAGAGTAGATATATTAGGAAGAGTGGTAACTCCGCATTTAATAAATCCCCAATGTGTATACACTTTCGATTTTATTAAATGAACTCAAGGGAGATACAGGTGGTATTGTCACCAAATGTGTGATATGCACATTTTTGCAGTTTTGCAGAAATTACAACGGAATTGAGTGATCATGATTGTAATGCAGAAGGAATGATGGTACTTCTCTCATGACAGCCTTGGAGATTTAATGTTTGTTGAATGAGAAATTCTATGGGTTCCTATTGCTTTCATCCTCAACCTCAAGAGTGTTTTCTTGAGCGTGATCATATCCCAGCCAGGCAACCTGCCACTGGCAGAGCAAAATCACATAATCAAAGACAATGACAGTAGTAAGTAAAACTCCACTTCTGGACCGGGCAAGATGGCCGCCATCGCTGACGTCCCCCCCTCCCCCCTCCCCCCCTCTGGAACGACAGAGGTTGTAGTCTGTCGTGGTGTGCCGGCCAGGTGGGTCCACGTTCACAAACTGTTCGCTGACTCCCCCCCCTCTGCAACGACAGTGTGAGACTCGGGTGAGTTGGTCCGACCGCCTGGTTGACGTGGGCGACCGTCCAGGTTGACGTGGGCGACCGTCTAGGTTGACGTGGGCGACCGTCTAGGTTGACGTGGGCGACCGTCTAGGTTGTCGTGGATGGTGAAATGGCTGCCAGATTCGGATTCAGCGTAAAATTCTGCATCTGTGGTGTGATTTCCAGCTCAATCGGCGAGAAAAAATTTTTCTTCAAAATTTTAACAGAGTTAGAATTTGGGACGTTTTGGTGTGTAGCGCCCAAACGAACCATCGGATGAGAAAACGGAGGCCAGATTCGGATTCAGCGTGAAATTCTGCATCGGTATGGTGAATTTGAACGCCATCGGAGAGAAAAAATTTTCGCTGACGTCCCCCCCCTCTGGACAGCTCGCTTCGATTTTGGCTTCCAGTGGACGGATTTTGTCGTGCCATAGCTCGTTTGAAAGCTAAGAGTGAGACAAATTCAGTGAAACAAACGGCTTGTTCCTATCTGTCTTCGTTTAGATGTGAGACGCCATTTAAAATTTTGGGACATTGGCGAAAAACGACAGAGTTAGAATTTGGGACGTTTTGGGCTGTAGCTTCAAAACGAAGCATCGGATTGGAAAACGGATTTCAGATTTGGAATCAGCGTGAAATTCTCTATCTGTATGGTGTGGATTTCAGATTTGGAATCAGCGTGAAATTCTCTATCTGTATGGTGAGTTTCAAGTCAATCGGAGAGAAAAAATTTTCGCTGACGTCCCCCCCCCTCTGGACAGCTCGCTTCGATTTTGGCTTCCAGTGGACGGATTTAGTCGTGCCATAGCTCGTTTGAAAGCTAAGAGTGAGACAAACTCAGTGAAACAAACGGCTTGTTCATATCTGTCTTCGTTTAAATGTGAGACGCAATTTAAGATTTTGGGACATTGGCGAAAAACGACAGAGTTAGAATTTGGGACGTTTTGGGCTGTAGCTTCAAAACGAAGCATCGGATTGGAAAACGGATTTCAGATTTGGAATCAGCGTGAAATTCTCTATCTGTATGGTGAGTTTCAAGTCAATCGGAGAGAAAAAATTTTCGAAAACGGATTTCAGATTTGGAATCAGCGTGAAATTCTCTATCTGTATGGTGAGTTTCAAGTCAATCGGAGAGAAAAAATTTTCAACATTTTTCGAAAAAACGACAGAGTTAGAATTTTGGACGTTTTGGTCTGTAGCGCCAAAACGAAGCATCGGATGGGAAAACGGATTTCAGATTTGGAATCAGCGTGAAATTCTCTATCTGTATGGTGAGTTTCAAGTCAATCGGAGAGAAAAAATTTTCGCTGACGTCCCCCTCCCTCTGGACAGCTCGCTTCGATTTTGGCTTCCAGTGGACGGATTTAGTCGTGCCATAGCTCGTTTGAAAGCTAAGAGTGAGACAAATTCACTGAAAGAATCGGCTTGTTCATATCTGTCTTCGTTTAGATGTGAGACGCCATTGAAGATTTTGGGACATTGGCGAAAAACGACAGAGTTAGAATTTGGGACGTTTTGGGCTGTAGCTTCAAAACGAAGCATCGGATTGGAAAACGGATTTCAGATTTGGAATCAGCGTGAAATTCTCTATCTGTATGGTGAGTTTCAAGTCAATCGGAGAGAAAAAATTTTCGCTGACGTCCCCCCCCGTCTTGACAGCTCGCTTCGATTTTGGCTTCCAGTGGACGGATTTAGTCGTGCAATAGCTCGTTTGAAAGCTAAGAGTGAGACAAATTCACTGAAAGAATCGGCTTGTTCCTATCTGTCTTCGTTTAGATGTGAGACGCCATTTAAGATTTTGGGACATTGGCGAAAAACGACAGAGTTAGAATTTGGGACGATTTGGGCTGTAGCTTCAAAACGAAGCATCGGATTGGAAAACGGATTTCAGATTTGGAATCAGCGTGAAATTCTCTATCTGTATGGTGAGTTTCAAGGCAATCGGAGAGAAAAAATTTTCAACATTTTTCGAAAAAACGACAGAGTTAGAATTTGGGACGTTTCGGGCTGTAGCTTCAAAACGAAGCATCGGATTGGAAAACGGATTTCAGATTTGGAATCAGCGTGAAATTCTCTATCTGTATGGTGAGTTTCAAGTCAATCGGAGAGAAAAAATTTTCGCTGACGTCCCCCCCCTCTGGACAGCTCGCTTCGATTTTGGCTTCCAGTGGACGGATTTAGTCGTGCCATAGCTCGTTTGAAAGCTAAGAGTGAGACAAATTCAGTGAAAGAAACGGCTTGTTCCTATCTGTCTTCGTTTAGATGTGAGTCGCCATTTAAGATTTTGGGACATTGGCGAAAAACGACAGAGTTAGAATTTGGGACGTTTTGGGATGTAGCTTCAAAACGAAGCATCGGATTGGAAAACGGATTTCAGATTTGGAATCAGCGTGAAATTCTCTATCTGTATGGTGAGTTTCAAGTCAATCGGAGAGAAAAAATTTTCAACATTTTTCGAAAAAACGACAGAGTTAGAATTTTGGACGTTTTGGTCTGTAGCGCCAAAACAAAGCATCGGATGGGAAAACGGATTTCAGATTTGGAATCAGCGTGAAATTCTCTATCTGTATGGTGAGTTTCAAGTCAATCGGAGAGAAAAAATTTTCGCTGACGTCCCCCCCCTCTGGACAGCTCGCTTCGATTTTGGCTTCCAGTGGACGGATTTAGTCGTGCCATAGCTCGTTTGAAAGCTAAGAGTGAGACAAATTCAGTGAAACAAACGGCTTGTTCCTATCTGTCTTCGTTTAGATGTGAGTCGCCATTTAAGATTTTGGGACATTGGCGAAAAACGACAGAGTTAGAATTTGGGACGTTTTGGGCTGTAGCTTCAAAACGAAGCATCGGATTGGAAAACGGATTTCAGATTTGGAATCAGCGTGAAATTCTCTATCTGTATGGTGACTTTCAAGTCAATCGGAGAGAAAAAATTTTCAACATTTTTCGAAAAAACGACAGAGTTAGAATTTGGGACGTTTTGGGCTGTAGCTTCAAAACGAAGCATCGGATTGGAAAACGGATTTCAGATTTGGACTCAGCGTGAAATTCTCTATCTGTATGGTGAGTTTCAAGTCAATCGGAGAGAAAAAATTTTCGCTGACGTCCCCCCCCCTCTGGACAGCTCGCTTCGATTTTGGCTTCCAGTGGACGGATTTAGTCGTGCCATAGCTCGTTTGAAAGCTAAGAGTGAGACAAATTCAGTGAAACAAACGGCTTGTTCCTATCTGTCTTCGTTTAGATGTGAGTCGCCATTTAAGATTTTGGGACATTGGCGAAAAACGACAGAGTTAGAATTTGGGACGTTTTGGGCTGTAGCTTCAAAACGAAGCATCGGATTGGAAAACGGATTTCAGATTTGGAATCAGCGTGAAATTCTCTATCTGTATGGTGAGTTTCAAGTCAATCGGAGAGAAAAAATTTTCGCTGACGTCCCCCCCCCTCTGGACAGCTCGCTTCGATTTTGGCTTCCAGTGGACGGATTTAGTCGTGCAATAGCTCGTTTGAAAGCTAAGAGTGAGACAAATTCAGTGAAAGAAACGGCTTGTTCCTATCTGTCTTCGTTTAGATGTGAGTCGCCATTTAAGATTTTGGGACATTGGCGAAAAACGACAGAGTTAGAATTTGGGACGTTTTGGGCTGTAGCTTCAAAACGAAGCATCGGATTGGAAAACGGATTTCAGATTTGGAATCAGCGTGAAATTCTCTATCTGTATGGTGAGTTTCAAGTCAATCGGAGAGAAAAAATTTTCAACATTTTTCGAAAAAACGACAGAGTTAGAATTTTGGACGTTTTGGTCTGTAGCGCCAAAACGAAGCATCGGATGGGAAAACGGATTTCAGATTTGGAATCAGCGTGAAATTCCCTATCTGTATGGTGAGTTTCAAGTCAATCGGAGAGAAAAAATTTTCGCTGACGTCCCCCCCCCTCTGGACAGCTCGCTTCGATTTTGGCTTCCAGTGGACGGATTTAGTCGTGCCATAGCTCGTTTGAAAGCTAAGAGTGAGACAAATTCAGTGAAACAAACGGCTTGTTCATATCTGTCTTCGTTTAGATGTGAGACGCCATTTAAGATTTTGGGACATTGGCGAAAAACGACAGAGTTTTAGAATTTGGGACGTTTTGGGCTGTAGCTTCAAAACGAAGCATCGGATTGGAAAACGGATTTCAGATTTGGAATCAGCGTGAAATTCTCTATCTGTATGGTGACTTTCAAGTCAATCGGAGAGTAAAAATTTTCAACATTTTTCGAAAAAACGACAGAGTTAGAATTTTGGACGTTTTGTTCTCTAGCGCCAAAACGAAGCATCGGATGGGAAAACGGATTTCAGATTTGGAATCAGCGTGAAATTCTCTATCTGTATGGTGAGTTTCAAGTCAATCGGAGAGAAAAAATTTTCAACATTTTTCGAAAAAACGACAGAGTTAGAATTTTGGACGCTTTGGTCTGTAGCGCCAAAACGAAGCATCGGATGGGAAAACGGATTTCAGATTTGGAATCAGCGTGAAATTCTCTATCTGTATGGTGAGTTTCAAGTCAATCGGAGAGAAAAAATTTTCGCTGACGTCCCCCCCCTCTGGACAGCTCGCTTCGATTTTGGCTTCCAGTGGACGGATTTAGTCGTGCCATAGCTCGTTTGAAAGCTAAGAGTGAGACAAATTCAGTGAAACAAACGGCTTGTTCCTATCTGTCTTCGTTTAGATGTGAGTCGCCATTTAAGATTTTGGGACATTGGCGAAAAACGACAGAGTTAGAATTTGGGACGTTTTGGGCTGTAGCTTCAAAACGAAGCATCGGATTGGAAAACGGATTTCAGATTTGGAATCAGCGTGAAATTCTCTATCTGTATGGTGGGTTTCAAGTCAATCGAAAAGAAAAAATTTTCAACATTTTTCGAAAAAACGACAGAGTTAGAATTTGGACGTTTTGGTCTGTAGCGCCAAAACGAAGCATCGGATGGGAAAACGGATTTCAGATTTGGAATCAGCGTGAAATTCTATATCTGTATGGTGAGTTTCAAGTCAATCGGAGAGAAAAAATTTTCGCTGACGTCCCCCCCCTCTGGACAGCTCGCTTCGATCTTGGCTTCCAGTGGACGGATTTTGTCGTGCCATAGCTCGTTTGAAAGCTAAGAGTGAGACAAATTCACTGAAAGAATCGGCTTGTTCCTATCTGTCTTCGTTTAGATGTGAGTCGCCATTTAAGATTTTGGGACATTGGCGAAAAACGACAGAGTTAGAATTTGGGACGTTTTGGGCTGTAGCTTCAAAACGAAGCATCGGATTGGAAAACGGATTTCAGATTTGGAATCAGCGTGAAATTCTCTATCTGTATGGTGAGTTTCAAGTCAATCGGAGAGAAAAAATTTTCAACATTTTTCGAAAAAACGACAGAGTTAGAATTTGGGACGTTTTGGGCTGTAGCTTCAAAACGAAGCATCGGATTGGAAAACGGATTTCAGATTTGGAATCAGCGTGAAATTCTCTATCTGTATGGTGAGTTTCAAGTCAATCGGAGAGAAGAAATTTTCGCTGACTTCCCCCCCTCTGGAAAGCTCGCTTCGATTTTGGCTTCCAGTGGACGGATTTTGTCGTGCCATAGCTCGTTTGAAAGCTAAGAGTGAGACAAATTCACTGAAAGAATCGGCTTGTTCATATCTGTCTTCGTTTAGATGTGAGTCGCCATTTAAGATTTTGGGACATTGGCGAAAAACGACAGAGTTAGAATTTGGGACGTTTTGGTCTGTAGCGCCAAAACGAAGCATCGGATGGGAAAACGGATTTCAGATTTGGAATCAGCGTGAAATTCTCTATCTGTATGGTGAGTTTCAAGTCAATCGGAGAGAAAAAATTTTCGCTGACGTCCCCCCCCTCTGGACAGCTCGCTTCGATTTTGGCTTCCAGTGGACGGATTTAGTCGTGCCATAGCTCGTTTGAAAGCTAAGAGTGAGACAAATTCAGTGAAACAAACGGCTTGTTCCTATCTGTCTTCGTTTAGATGTGAGTCGCCATTTAAGATTTTGGGACATTGGCGAAAAACGACAGAGTTAGAATTTGGGACGTTTTGGGCTGTAGCTTCAAAAACGAAGCATCGGATTGGAAAACGGATTTCAGATTTGGAATCAGCGTGAAATTCTCTATCTGTATGGTGAGTTTCAAGTCAATCGGAGAGAAAAAATTTTCAACATTTTTCGAAAAAACGACAGAGTTAGAATTTTGGACGTTTTGGTCTGTAGCGCCAAAACGAAGCATCGGATGGGAAAACGGATTTCAGATTTGGAATCAGCGTGAAATTCTCTATCTGTATGGTGAGTTTCAAGTCAATCGGAGAGAAAAAATTTTCGCTGACGTCCCCCCCCTCTGGACAGCTCGCTTCGATTTTGGCTTCCAGTGGACGGATTTAGTCGTGCATAGCTCGTTTGAAAGCTAAGAGTGAGACAAATTCAGTGAAACAAACGGCTTGTTCCTATCTGTCTTCGTTTAGATGTGAGTCGCCATTTAAGATTTTGGGACATTGGCGAAAAACGACAGAGTTAGAATTTGGGACGTTTTGGGCTGTAGCTTCAAAACGAAGCATCGGATTGGAAAACGGATTTCAGATTTGGAATCAGCGTCAAATTCTCTATCAACATGGTGAGTTTCAAGTCAATCGGAGAGAAAACATTTTCAACATTTTTCCAAAAACGACAGAGTTAGAATTTGGTTCCAGTGGACGGATTTTGTTCTGTAGCTCCAAAACTAAGATCGGATGAGAAAAATTTCAGATTTGAAACAAACGGCTTGTTCCTATCTGTCTTCGTTTAGAGTCAATCGGAGAGAAAAAATTTTCAACATTTTTCGAAAAAACGACAGAGTTAGAATTTGGGACGTTTTGGTCTGTAGCTTCAAAACGAAGCATCGGATTGGAAAACGGATTTCAGATTTGGAATCAGCGTGAAATTCTCTATCTGTATGGTGAGTTTCAAGTCAATCGGAGAGAAAAAATTTTCGCTGACGTCCCCCCCCTCTGGACAGCTCGCTTCGATTTTGGCTTCCAGTGGACGGATTTAGTCGTGCCATAGCTCGTTTGAAAGCTAAGAGTGAGACAAATTCAGTGAAACAAACGGCTTGTTCCTATCTGTCTTCGTTTAGATGTGAGTCGCCATTTAAGATTTTGGGACATTGGCGAAAAACGACAGAGTTAGAATTTGGGACGTTTTGGGCTGTAGCTTCAAAACGAAGCATCGGATTGGAAAACGGATTTCAGATTTGGAATCAGCGTGAAATTCTCTATCTGTATGGTGAGTTTCAAGTCAATCGGAGAGAAAAAATTTTCGCTGACGTCCCCCCCAACCTTTGGACAGCTCGCTTCGATTTTGGCTTCCAGTGGACGGATTTAGTCGTGCCATAGCTCGTTTGAAAGCTAAGAGTGAGACAAATTCACTGAAAGAATCGGCTTGTTCCTATCTGTCTTCGTTTAGATGTGAGTCGCAATTTAAGATTTTGGGACATTGGCGAAAAACGACAGAGTTAGAATTTGGGACGTTTTGGGCTGTAGCTTCAAAACGAAGCATCGGATTGGAAAACGGATTTCAGATTTGGAATCAGCGTGAAATTCTCTATCTGTATGGTGAGTTTCAAGTCAATCGGAGAGAAAAAATTTTCGCTGACGTCCCCCCCCTCTGGACAGCTCGCTTCGATTTTGGCTTCCAGTGGACGGATTTAGTCGTGCAATAGCTCGTTTGAAAGCTAAGAGTGAGACAAATTCATTGAAAAAACGGCTTGTTCATATCTGTCTTCGTTTAGATGTGAGACGCCATTTAAGATTTTGGACATTGGCGAAAAACGACAGAGTTAGGATTTGGGACGTTTTGGGCTGTAGCTTCAAAACGAAGCATCGGATTGGAAAACGGATTTCAGATTTGGAATCAGCGTGAAATTCTCTATCTGTATGGTGAGTTTCAAGTCAATCGGAGAGAAAAAATTTTCAACATTTTTCGAAAAAACGACAGAGTTAGAATTTTGGACGTTTTGGTCTGTAGCGCCAAAACGAAGCATCGGATGGGAAAACGGATTTCAGATTTGGAATCAGCGTGAAATTCTCTATCTGTATGGTGAGTTTCAAGTCAATCGGAGAGAAAAAATTTTCGCTGACGTCCCCCCAACCTTTGGACAGCTCGCTTCGATTTTGGCTTCCAGTGGACGGATTTTGTCGTGCCATAGCTCGTTTGAAAGCTAAGAGTGAGACAAACTCAGTGAAACAAACGGCTTGTTCATATCTGTCTTCGTTTAGATGTGAGACGCCATTTAAGATTTTGGGACATTTGCGAGAAACGACAGAGTTAGAATTTGGGACGTTTTGGGCTGTAGCTTCAAAACGAAGCATCGGATTGGTTTAGGAATATTCTGTTTTGGGGAGATAGCTTTAATCTGAGTGATATTGACGATAGTATGTTTGGGCGTTTAATGTCATAGCGTGTGCTTGGTTATTGTTTGAATCTGGTGCGATTTATAATTTTACGTACTGGATTGGGTGAATGGGGGTCGCTGTGGGTCGGTTGAGCCCTTAACGTAACAGGCGGATGGGGAAATCGGTTGGCAGTGGGGGAATCTGCGTGTAAGTGGCGCTATCGGGTAGGGGGTGGTTCATAGTTCTTGCGGAGTGTTGTTTTTGGCGCTGTGGAGGCCCACCGCTAGGGACTGCGCGATGCGTGGTGGGACAGGACTGTGGACAGGTTGGTGGCGGGCTGAGACTCGTGGGGATATTGAGTTGTGGGAGTATTCATGGATGGGTTTATTTAGGCGGGGGACGTGCGGCGGCGGGGTGGGGGGGGGGGGGGCGGGGGGGGGGGGGGGGGTTTTGTGTGTTTATTGTCTGCGGTGGGGGGGGGGGGGGTGGGGGGGGGGGGGGGGGGGGGGGGGGGGGGGGGGGGGGGGGGGGGGGGGGGGGGGGGGGGGGGGGGGGGGGGGGGGGGGGGGGGGGGGGGGGGGGGGGGGGGGGGGGATGGGGGGGGGGGGGGGGGGGGGGGGGGGGGGGGGGGAGGGGGGGGGGGGGGGGGGGGGGGGGGGGGGGGGGGGGGGGGGTGGGGGGGGGGGGGGGGGGGGGGGGGGGGGGGGGGGGGGGGGGGGGGGGGGGGGGGGGGGGGGGGGGGGGGGGGGGGGGGGGGGGGGGGGGGGGGGGGGGGGGGGGGGGGGGGGGGGGGGGGGGGGGGGGGGGGGGGGGGGGGGGGGGGGGGGGGGGGGGGGGGGGGGGGGGGGGGGGGGGGGGGGGGGGGGGGGGGGGGGGGGGGGGGGGGGGGGGGGGGGGGGGGGGGGGGGGGGGGGGGGGGGGGGGGGGGGGGGGGGGGGGGGGGGGGGGGGGGGGGGGGGGGGGGGGGGGGGGGGGGGGGGGGGGGGGGGGGGGGGGGGGGGGGGGGGGGGGGGGGGGGGGGGGGGGGGGGGGGGGGGGGGGGGGGGGGGGGGGGGGGGGGGGGGGGGGGGGGGGGGGGGGGGGGGGGGGGGGGGGGGGGGGGGGGGGGGGGGGGGGGGGGGGGGGGGGGGGGGGGGGGGGGGGGGGGGGGGGGGGGGGGGGGGGGGGGGGGGGGGGGGGGGGGGGGGGGGGGGGGGGGGGGGGGGGGGGGGGGGGGGGGGGGGGGGGGGGGGGGGGGGGGGGGGGGGGGGGGGGGGGGGGGGGGGGGGGGGGGGGGGGGGGGGGGGGGGGGGGGGGGGGGGGGGGGGGGGGGGGGGGGGGGGGGGGGGGGGGGGGGGGGGGGGGGGGGGGGGGGGGGGGGGGGGGGGGGGGGGGGGGGGGGGGGGGGGGGGGGGGGGGGGGGGGGGGGGGGGGGGGGGGGGGGGGGGGGGGGGGGGGGGGGGGGGGGGGGGGGGGGGGGGGGGGGGGGGGGGGGGGGGGGGGGGGGGGGGGGGGGGGGGGGGGGGGGGGGGGGGGGGGGGGGTGGGGGGGGGGGGGGGGGGGGGGGGGGGGGGGGGGGGGGGGGGGGGGGGGGGGGGGGGGGGGGGGGGGGGGGGGGGGGGGGGGGGGGGGGGGGGGGGGGGGGGGGGGGGGGGGGGGGGGGGGGGGGGGGGGGGGGGGGGGGGGGGGGGGGGGGGGGGGGGGGGGGGGGGGGGGGGGGGGGGGGGGGGGGGGGGGGGGGGGGGGGGGGGGGGGGGGGGGGGGGGGGGGGGGGGGGGGGGGGGGGGGGGGGGGGGGGGGGGGGGGGGGGGGGGGGGGGGGGGGGGGGGGGGGGGGGGGGGGGGGGGGGGGGGGG
>CAJQUW010016094.1:0-29814 GCA_907163375.1 Prostheceraeus crozeri
TGTTTAACTTTCGCAACGCCTTTTTAAACTGACTTGAAGGTTTGAAGGACCGTTTCGATTGACGAGAAGATGCCTTCCGTTTTACAGACATTTTTATTCTAATATGGAAATAGATAATACAATTACAATTTTTGCTTAGTACTTACAACATTATATACAAAAGTTTACAAGCATTCACACAGAGTTTGTTGCTGGTACGTATAAAATTACATAAAACACTTAGCAAGTTGTAGAGGGAAACTGATATACACTCACATCGGCTAGAGTCTCATTTGTAGCAGTTATGAGCTGCTCAATGTCTTTCATTAGATGTTTTGAAATAGGACAGCACATACAGCAAGGCTTTAAATGGAAAGTCTTTAAAATATTGGCATAGTATGCCCTGAAGTCACTTTTATTGGGAGAACTTTTTATTAAAACACTGTCAGATGTCTCCTTCTTTCCATATCGTTCCAATTTGATCCTCCTAATTTCACTATCATTGCAGTGTAGCATGGAGAAATCCTCTATCCACCTACGATCCAAATTGTGATTCATAGCATGCTCATCTAGATCCATTAGTCGATCAACTAAATCACCAGCGTTGATATTTTCACTGAGATTTGTTACAGTTTCTATGGCTTTGAACGAATATCCAAGGTCTCTTGCGACAACCCACGACGTTGGGATACTAGTCATCATTATGTATGTCATCAAAAACTATCTCATATTTATAGCATAGTTTGTCTACGTAAAAGGAAAATCAATGTGTCATCTTGATTACAATGGTTGCAATAGTCACAATAGTCGCAATTGAGCAAACCCATTCAAAATCAAACAACGGACGTCTATCGGTACGTACCCAAGTGCTCAGAACCAAACCACATAAGTTCGATCATAGACGTTCCGAAACACAGTGTACCAAACACATGTACCTATCCAGTAAAACAGATCTCATACAAGTTCCTATTGATAACACTGAATTATACATGTACCTATCCATGTGCCTATCGATAACTAAAGTATACATGTACCTATCCATGTACCTATCCATGTACCTATCCATGTTCCTATTGACAACACTAAACTTTACATGTACCTATCCATGTACCTATTGATAACACTAAACTTTACATGTACCTATCCATGTACCTATCCGTGGCAAGTAGGGCACAGTTTTCACTACTCTCGTCAATCTGGTCAAAGGTTTGCAAGAAAGATCTCCAGCGTCATTCGGAATCGTCAAAGAGTTCAGGTGTTTCAATCCGCAGCACATCAAACAACATGCACCTGACAAACATGCCGTCGCTTCAAGAAAGTCTTGATGTATCTAACTAACATTTGACGTATGAAAACTTCGGAGTGTGATAATCTTCTTGAGCAATTTTGGGAGATGGTAGAGGAATTTCGTTATTGTCCGACTTTCTAAGATAATGAAGATGGACGGATTGACAAACTTTGTCTTAACTTTATGACCTCAGATTTATCTTCGAAAAATTGACTGAAGGACAAGATAATAGAGACATTCAGAGATGTCTAGAGATAACTTCAGAATTGATAAGAATGAATTTAAAGATAAATTAAAGCTCCATTCTCATTCAAGCTAGCCTCATAGACCATGCTCAGCTATGCTTTTGGTGAAAGCAGTAAACTTTTTTTCAATTAACACTAAGATAACCAAGAGTGATTCTGAATTCACCTCAAATCGGATAAAAAAGCATTCCATATAATCAATAGCAATTTACAACAGAATGGTTATTACATCTGTCTGGCCGTTTCAGCTGAATTTTAGTAAAATTCAAGGCTGATTTAATTAATTGATCATTCATCAGCTGATAAGCACCTCATGACTCCACATTTCCATTTTACTCGGCAGCTAATTTCTTCAATGACGAAAATTCCTCGAAAAAGACGTCTTCCGTCAGCGGCACTGATTGAATTTATAGTCGACGAAAAATGCTGACATTTCGTGAGTTACAAATCGATTGAAATAAGGCGTAGAGAAGAACGCTTACCCATTTGATTCAATCATCTATACGGATTTTTCAGCTGCTTTCCAATGCGCTTTTATAAATCGACAAGTCAATACAGTCCATGATTTTTCAAAATTTGAGGAACTGTTATCAGAAATAGTGACCATCACATACTGCATTACATTTGCATGTTTCTTCTGATGAGAAAAATTGAATAACACAATACGCTATAATAGGACAACAAAATAACAAATAATATATAATTTTGCTTGGTGCATTATTGCATCCATCCGGTTACGCTGAAGACATTCTTGCTCATCAGAAAATTGAAACATTATCTTGATTATGATTTCTGTCGAAGCCTTCAGCACTTTAATAGTATCGATACATGCTGTGTCGTAGTATAAGGTATAATACAAAACTTGACAGAAATATCGGGGATTTTTGCTTTTGCGCCAAACCGACAATGCATTTGCGCCAATTTTCTTCAGGATATTCAGGATGCAGAACTGCCAACTGTCCCGATTTTATTGACATTTCAGCAGTCCCGATTTTCTGACAAATGTCCCGATATTTCAATTTTCTATGTTGTAAGATTCTTACTAGTCAGTTTTTAAATAAATCTAGCAAAATAATTCAAACATTTGCGCTGCGCGCATTCCGTATTCACATGTGTGCTATCAACAACAATGAAATTAAATAGACGATTGATCAAATTGCCATGCAAAAGATGTGCGGCTGGTAGGATTCGAACCTACGACTACAGTTAACTAGACCTGTGCTCTAAACCAGGGGTTCTCAACACGTGGCCCGCGGGCCATTTTGTGGCCCGCAAGCTTGTTGGCGGTGGCCCGCGATGAAACGAGTGAGCAAGACATGCGTATATTTGGCGGCTTGTCAATTGAGCTTGTCTATCAGTTTAAAAACAGCTAATTTGTAGCGCACGGCGACAAACGTGATGTGCGCGCGCTATTTCTCCCACTCAATTCAATGAGAAGCTCTGTAGAGAAGAGTGAAGCAAGCTGCAGCCGTAGCAAACAGATCATACATGTCAATTGTTAAAAACTTACATAGCTGAAGTTCAAATCGATTTTGACAATCGATTTCAAGATTTTAATGACCTTATTCATTTGATAGGATTTATGAGAAATCCTGTAGAAGCAAATGTTGAAATCTGTGCAGGTCAATTCGAAAAATTTGGAGTGAATGGAGCTGTTGGTGAGCTGCAATTGATTGCGCTGAGAAATACTGGTGTTGTTCAAGAATGCGTTAGAGGTGCAACAACTATGGTTGATACGTGGTTTGACATTCCTGAGGATGAGAAGTATGCAGATATTCGACGATGTGGACTTAGGCTTCTTGCAATGTTCGGATCAACTTACCACTGTTAGTCTTCGTTCTCTACACTCATACATAAAAAACAAATATCGATCACGCTTGACTAACGCAAATGTTCAAAACATGATGCGTCTTGCATTAACCGGTTTGAAACCAAAGATTCGTCAAGTTGACAAAAGCAAAGCCTGGACAAGTTTCTCACTGACACAATTAATAGCATTTATGATGTTTTGGATGAAGCCATTTCTATTTTTCTGTTGCAATTTATAATTATAATATCATTATTGGATTATCATCATTCTTCTCAATTTAAACAAGGAGTGTTTATATTCATGTACGCATGCATACATAATATGTAATATTTCCCAAACGTTAGCATTCATCCAATGAATGTATGCCTCCCTCCCTCTCTTTATCTATAAGCGTTGCATATTTTGTGAATGCGCATTAGGTTTCAACAAAAACGATAAACTCTCACTGGCAATAAATTTTCAAAACCACATGCGTTTTGTAAAAGTATACATGTATACAGAGTTACAGATCTATCCTATAAGCTAGGTAAGCTTATATAGTACCTTCTAATTATGCCAATAGGTCCATACCCTACCTCTACTTAATCATCACAAAACAAAAAAAATTTTTTTTCAGAAGGATTATTAATGAAACATAAATAGGCCTATAGGCGCTAGTCAACTCTAACTAATAACGGTACCTATATATAAACAATATAATAGGCATACAGGGGTTCTTTGTTCACATATTCAGTCGATTGGCCCGGTAGTATATTCATTAGAAAAATGCCAGGAAATGTGGCCCGCCGAATTTTTGAGTTGAGAACCCCTGCTCTAAACAACTGAACTACGAGTCACTTACGCGACTCTGTCAATTGGCAGGATCAAACCCTCACCACCACACATCAGTTGTCAAGGCAATTATAATCAATGAATAAATAACTCGTCACAATTGTGACCACCGATATTAAGGTAAGTAGCGGGGATCGATTGTCCACCAAAGCATCTTAAACCATGTCGTGAATGCAATTAATAACAACGAAACTGTGACATATGTGTGCTATCGTGCTCATAAGATGCCACTCACTTTTCAGAGTCATATATTATATATATATATATATATATATATATATATATATATATATATATATATTATGATTCCATTGTCTCAAACAGTCGTATCTTAATGTATCCATGTTCAATAAAATATTCAAATTGTAGATTTTTTAAATATATATGGGTTTGTTTGCATACCTGATGATATTGACCATGTCCCGATTTTGCAAATGTGAATGTTGGCAGGTCTGTGTTTTCATTTAAAATCGTGTTGAAGCTTTTCATGCAATATTTGTATAAAATATAGGTGAAATCTAATATGAAGCAAAAGTTGGAAACTTTTGTCATGTAATTCGACAGATATTCAAGAAATAGAAATACTTAAATCTCTGTTTCATTCTAACTGAAAGAGCGATGGCAGGCAGGTCGACGAAAACTTACTTTTTTCATGAAAATTTTAGATTTAGAGTTGGTAGCATTTCAAAGGAAGGAGAAACCAGATGGACATGCTGCAAGAAGAATTGTCCCGCGAAAGTGTATACGATAAGCTGAGAATTGGTGAACATTAGCGGACAAAATACTCACACTCAGTCCAATCTGGATGTTAGTGAGCTGCGAAGATCGTGCAAGAGAAAAGCGTTTGATGACCTCACGAGCCAGACCATCAAGATGGAACATTATAGAATTGGTAATGTTGAAGTAGAGGCTAACGACTACAAGCACATACGAGAAGCTATTTATTCATTTTCATGGATGTATCAATTAAGTTCCAAGTTGCTGCATCGGCGAAAATTAGAAGCGCCAGCAGAGGAAAGTGGCATACCAAGATGCAGCTACCAAAGACAAAATTCAGCGAAACCAAGAGTATATCAACCGTTGAAATGCTGTTGAGATTGAGACTTTTACCTTAGTCAAGCGGCTAGGCCATGTATACCGTGTTTGACATTTTGTGTTATTTTTTTATCGCAAGATATTAGGTGTATTTTCATATTATGCACATTAACATGTATTTTACGTCAGTTCTCCCTAAGAACGGAAAACGTCGAAAACATCGGTGTAGTTGATGTCATAGTTGAAAGATAGTTAATTGCGCATGTAATCTGATAACTTCAACCTGAAATGCCACTGACTAGTAAAGTGGCGCAAATGCGTTGTGGTTCAAAAATGTTGTGGCGTTAAAGCATTATTTCTCAATTACATAATCAGAATTTTTGGCACAAATGCATTGTGCCCAAATATCGTTTGAAAGTCTGTATTCTGAATTTCGGATAGAGCCACCCAAAAACATTAAAACTCAATTCTCGCGAGGCATCTTTCATCTGATCATTCAGACGCCTGGAGATGTCTGAATGCTCAGACGAAAGGTGTACCGTGAGAAGTGAGTTTTTATATTTTTTAGGGTGGTAATGTCCGAAATTCAGAATACAAATTTATGATGTCCACCTCGAACTAATATAGTTTAAGGAGATAAACATGCATTTATTTTGTTGGAACACTATGTCAAAATCGATTTATATAACTCTTGAAAATTACACGACAAAACCAATGAAAATTTGACTTAAAAATACTCGAGGATAGGTATTAATATTTTTAGAAATATCAGAAAGACTGCACAGAATTTAATGCTGATCTTAGCCATTTTTTCTACGAATGGAGCCGCCAAACTTCAGTAACCGCATAGATAGTAGTACACCAATTTTTCGAGTGAGACAACGTTTGTGTATAAAGAACATAAAGTATCTCTGAGGTGCCAGTCAAGAACATTCGTCATATGCGATCAACGAATGTAGCTAATTCACAATGAATAGCCAAACAATCAAAAATTCACGATTATCTAAACAATGGCCTATTTATAGAAAAGTGCAGTTGTGAAAAAAATGCAAACTTATGTGGTCGCAGTAGAAACCAGGGATTGCAACCCAGGTAACTCGTGTCGGGTTGTGAATTTTGGCAACCCGGGTAACCCGTGAAATCCGTATTTGTTGCATTATTTAAGTCAGTGTTCGGTTCTTATCTGGTTTATCGGTTCTTTTTCACGAATAGATTACTCAAAACTGTCAAATAAAAATCGCCCTCACAACATACAAAGCACAGCACACTTGTTAACATAAAGATGAAATTCTATTTGAAGAGTGCTCTTTCTTATATACGAATGCGACTCTGAACATTCATTGTGTATTCGTTGGAAGCTCCTTTGATTGCAGCACATGTATAGTTCATATGTATGGGCCTCAGGGTTGGAACCGGCCCGGTATTTTGTCGGTGGGGGTCGGGCCGGTGAGATCAAAACCGGCCGCCCGTAGCCTGCTAGTTAAGGCTGGCAGCAAGTCAACGTAGACCGCTAAACATAGTTCGATTTCTATATAGCATAGGTGCGTTAGGTCTGTCATTATTACTCCGGATAAGCACAATGAAAAGCATAGATTCTGGTTTTCATCAATTCAATCCAATTTGGACTACAGTCAGGTAAATATGCTATTATTCGCAGTTAGATAATATATTTTGCAAGTTTATGGATAAAAATTGAGCGGCAATACGCGTGATAACTTATTGTAGACACGGTTAGATCGGTTAAGAATGACACAAATCTTACGAAATTCACATAGGCTGGAAAATGCGATTCTGGAAGCTGATTTGAGAAAAGTAGGATTTCAAAAATTGCATGCAAGTTAAAAATATGTGTCACGTGTCCTCATTGCTGCCAAGTCAGGCATAGAACATTAAATTTGTAGTGCACATTAAACAACAAACTTCAGAATCAGAATCCTCGAACGAAAACAGCAGAGAATTCAGCAATAGACTCATTATTAATGTACTTTCAAATAAATGTGACTTTGAGCACTTTTCCTTTAAAAGCGGAAGGCAGCAAAATATATTGCAAACTTCCTCACGAGATGCAACGGTTACTCTGACTATTTGAACTATTTTGTCAACGTCAACTATCTGTAATTTTGTATAACAGCCACCGATTCCAGTCAACATGCCATAAATTATGTTGTATTTTCATGCTCTAACAATGTTGACTTTTATTGACTAGACAGAATGAATGTCAATGTTCGACATGCATGTAGGCCTAATTAGAAAGACCAGTCGACCGGCATATCGAGTAGCCAACCGACCGGTCAGCCGGTTTTCAAAAGTGCATGGCTGGGACTGGGCCGGCGGCCAGTGTTGCTAAAACCGGCTGACCGATCGGCCGGTTCCAACCCTGATGGACCTACATGTGCTAAAGATGCTCATGTATGTACAATTAGATAAAAGTGTTCCTTTTACCGTATTATTAAGATAAGATATAATGTAGGTTGATCTCTATATCTTTGAATATGGAATTAAAAACCAACAAGCTGATTTCGGGGGAGTTATCCACCACGGTTATCCAAATTGAGGCCCGATGGGTTACTCAGGTTGTCATCTGCTTGAAGTCGGGTAACCGGGGTTGTGATTTTCCCACGGGTAGTAATCCCTAGTAGAAATGTGAACACTCCGAGCACCATATTTCAAGTTCTTATCAGTACAGAATTGTAGTAACTATCAAAATACAGTGTGGCAACAAATTACCAGCTTTCACGGTACAAGGGTTATGTGTCTGATAGTAATATATCTCAACCACGCCCGAATTCCCTGCTGCTGATGACTAATATTTCGGTATCGCATAATCAGACATTTTCAAGACTTAAATCCAACATAACAACACAAAAGAATGAAATATCTTTCAAATCAATGATGAAGTTTTAGTGCATTTACATACAAGATGTTTTTGCCGCTTTTTTAAAAATTGCTTCAGCTCTGTGGTGAGGTTTAATTCAATACTCATGCTCACGCGCTTGATTGATTCTTTTACCATGAAATTATGAGAAGGAATCGAACGACTTTCTGATGGTTGACAAATAGATATATTCCATTATTGTTTTTTGTCACTCCTCCAGGTCCAGAGTGGTTGATGGTCGAGGTTTGCGATAAAGACGATCTCGCGCGTCGCTACACTACAAAAACCCATTGATGGAAAGATCAGAAGATCTGAGAGGCCACGCTATTGTGCTACCACGTCCAATCCATCTTCGTGTTGCTTGTTATGGTAATTGATGACAACGATAGAATTGTGTGCCGATGCATCATCTTGTTGAAACAATAACTTGCGGTTGCTTCGACCACGTAATGGTTACTGTAGCCGTAAATGTAGTGATTATATCTATTAACACTACCATTGACGTGAAAGACGGCCTGATCTTCACTGAAGCAAATGCTGCGCACAAAGTTTCAATCCTGAGTATTTCTTCTCACAAAAGTCGAAAAAAAGTTTTCTGCTGATAGTCACTTTCATGTAGTGAAAATTCGGCTCATTTGATTGTGACTATTTCCACTTTAGAGCCACTTCTCTGTTACGTGTTGGGATCATCATCAAATGCTTTCACAGCCTCTTAGATGATTGGTCACGGCATGAGGTCGAGGCAAAACAGAAGTCTCTAGAAAACGCTTGTTGCAGTCTAAAAGCGTGCGTGCTGGTGGTGGCTCTTTTTTTGAATTTTTCGATGAACATGTGACGCACTTTTTGACAATCAAACCCAATGAAACAAGAAGCAGCAATAGCGATTTCAACATTGTTCACATTTGGATACTCTGCTACCGATCTGATTTGAGTCAGGCTTGCCAAGGTTTGTGTAAACAGCTTTCTAGATCATAAACATTTTATCACCCTCAATTCATTTCTAGGTTAAAGACGCTTCATAATTCCAGAGTAAGAATTAATTAACGATCGGGTGCAGTTGTGTGATGACAATTAGCTAACGGATGAGTTTAAGCATTGACTTACCTCGATATAGAGCTGAAACAGATTTTATAAAGTGCGGCAAAGAATCCGCGATATCAGCTAAATAGGAAAAGTGCATTAAGTCAGCAGCATTAAGTAATTATGTTTCATTTGCCTTGAGGAACACGCAGAAAATGATGTGCTTTACTACATCTTTTAAAAAAAATGTTTATTCTGAAAAAGAATTAACATTGTTTTCTGCGTGTTCCTCATGGCAAATGAAACAATGTCAGACACCTTATTTCAATCAAGTTACTTTGTATCCCCCGCAAGAAACGTTTCATGTTTTCAACAATGAACATCAGAGGAGCTAAGAAAAGCGAAATAATATGTTGAGCGGGCAGAAATTTGTGAAAAGTGAGTAACGTATAATTAGTTGAGTCGCAAATTGCTTAGATGGAGGAAGCAAACTAAAATCTTTTTCGCCTAAGATCTCATGCGAGGACAAAGATTGGTTGGTACGCTGTCGATGTGCGACCAATCATATGCAAAGTATTAAGAAATGTTTGCAGATACAGCGAAATCTGTGATCACGCTGACATTTAATGTTTGTAATCAACAACTGATACAGCAGGATATTCAATGTTAAAACCTAGTAAATCCATCCTTCCATCTACTTTTAAAGTACAATAGGAGAAACTACTGTATGTTCTTCCTCGTGTTAAGGTATTCTGGCGGCAACATTTTCCAAGAGTCATCCTTCTTCCCTTTCTATTTCTTTGACGCGATTTTTCGGAAATTTCGCTGTATTTCGGTAAGCAAATTTTTATTTTATTATCTCCGCCATGTGTAGTAATTTGATCGAAAGAGAACTAAATGTATAAGAATGTATGGTAACTATTTTTGTGCTGAAAACTTCATTAACAGCTTCCCAATGTGATATTAATTTAATATCATTATTAGAGTTCTGAATGGACATGGAAAAGGTGGACATTTTTATTCTCTGCAGTGACTAACTGGCACTCTACAAGCTTGTATACTGTCACACTGACGACCAAGCAGTAGTATGGTGGTGGAGGAACGCCCCATTATATACTATGCATATTTTTTTTTGAAAACTGAAGATTTTAAAATTATGAATAATGGAAACTTGATTTTTATCAATTTTGATTTTAATGATGTTGACATTGATAGTGTTGTTTTCATTGATTTTTTTATAATGGTAGACCTATTAATCAGTGTAGTCAGATCAAACTACGATTAGATGTCGGCATAGTTCAGTCCTCGCATCGATATTTATCACATTACTTGATGTGGATCGAACTTCCTTTCTTCATTCTCGCGTCATTCTCAGCGTGCTTCTGTTGCAAGATCGAAAAGAAAATGGTTTCATCTGCTCTGAAGGTAGAAGTTCTGAGAACGCCTTGCGATTGAGTCAGTTGCATTCACAATCAATGCTTTTGATAACTTTGTTGACAACCTTGGCCGTCATGTAATCGCCCTCTCAAAAAACTGCAATGCCATTATTGACCATTCAGATATTTCAAAATCAGAACCTCAGGCAGCTTTGACAGCAGTGGTTTATCTATTCAGAGTGAATGGAATTACATTCAAAGAGTAGCTTCCGATTCCGATTCTGATCACCTGTTTGTATCATTAGAAACTGAGGTGTCTAATGCATTCTCACCAAGCATTTTTGATGGTGAAATATCTCCGTTGAGTGCCAATTATTTGCAAATTCAACTCGACATGGAGAGCTCCATCTAAGAAATCCAGTGAATGAATCTTCAATGAATTACAATCTGTCAAGAAAAGCAACAAGACTAGTGTGAGAATCCATCATCCGTGATGAAGCGTTCCTTTCTGTTGAGGATCTTTATGGCATCATGAAGTAGGAAAAGAAGAATGATTGCATCATCAAAAATTGTAAAGAAAAAGCAATTTTTGATGAAGTTTGTGATTCACTTCCACCACAAAGAGCTGCTCGCCTCAAAAAGATGAATGAAACAAAAACTTCGACGTGGTTGAATTTTATTCCAAAAAACCTGCCAATAGTTTTGATTAACAGATCAACAGTTTCGAGATGGACTATTTCTCCGATATTACCGTCAAATAAAATGACTACCTGCTGCATGTAATGGATGCTGTGAATTACAGGTCTATGGCATGAATCACTGATTGAATTGTAATAAAAGGTGGTCTCGCAGCACAACGGAATCCCGATGTACTGGAAGATCTGGCGTGATGATGCCGTAGGTCATTGAAGTCCCCGGTTACGATAATTCGAGAATTAGTGCCAAATTCGAGCATGCATGAGTCAACCAGAAAAGACAATATGTTCGATCGAAATGTGATCAAGTATCCGATTATTCGTGAACCAAACATGGAATTGCATGAAAATGCCATCCGATCACATTTACTGATAAAAGGGAATATATTTTTGAATAAAATAGAATAGGAACTTTATCAAGTTATTGCGCATCAATAAGTTGATCATGTTTCTTCATTTATTCAGCTACATATGAATGTGAGGAATCGGTCTGATCTTGAATGCTTTTCTTGATACTTGAAAATGTTAACGGTGCCAAAAATTAGCTGATTTCCTGCGCCAACCTATTTTGAGATCAGCTTGACCCTCGTGTGAAGTTTAGTTGTTGCGAGAAGCGGAATAAATAAATGCGATACCTTGGTTGAATCGCCCAGAAATAGTTATCACCATCATTCTCGACATTCTTTTGCAAATTTTCGCTTTCTTAACCTGATTTCATCCATCCAACTTTATGTGCATTAATCCGTATTTATTTTTTTGACAACGTGCCACATAGCGTTTATAGTATCACAAACCATTTTGGGGGGAAAAGATTAATAAAGCCTAGGAAAAGATTATTATTATTATCACACTAGAAAAATGTTGGTTATAAATTTGAGCTTAGCTGGGAATTACTGAACTAATAATCAAAATTGTTGAATTTTGATGCTGTTTTCATGATATAGTGCATTTTGGTCCCTAATTTGACCCTGTAAAGCAGGAAAATCAAGCGCAGAGCAGTCTGCTGAAGAGTCCATCATCTTGTTTTACAAACTGAATGTTACAAGCTAATTTGAGTCTTTCTGAACCCCACTGACGAGCTTTTTTAGATACAGCCGAGCGTTAATGACTGCCATTGAATTTAGTAGGTCCCACTTATAAATTGTTCGTGGTTGAGGACATTTCTCTACTCAAAATAGGATCCCATTGTAGTTGATACTGTCTCATTCTTATTAGGAATCCAATGAAATGTACTTTGATCCCTATGACTAAGGTATCCTGACTTATCACCTAATTTCACAGTTTGTTCTGAGTGAGTCAGATTTTCAATCATATGCTTCATTCATCAATTCCTGTGCTTTGATGTTGCAACAGTCATGGATTGCGCAATGTGATCTAGCAAGAAAATAGGTCAGCTCCTTTTAAGGCACTGTAATGATTCTATCTCTTTCACTCAGCTGTTTGCTTGGACGTCAACCAGTCTGCTAACCGCCATAAAACTAGCTTAGCAAAAATGTCATCAGACGTAAGCGAATGATTTCAATGCAAGGTGTTGGCAGTCTCGACCTTACGCTGTGAAACAAATATCAGGTTTTGTTTCACCCATCAGTGCACCGACAGGGCAGCATCATCATGGCAGTATTGGTAGACAATGGACCACGAGACAACAATCGCCTCACTTATGGAACGATGGAAATCAACATCGCTGAAAACGAGAACAACCAACTACATGCCCCTCCATTTTATCGCATGTTTTATTTCGTGGTGCTTCTATTTTTCATCAAGATTAATGCGTTTGCAGCATTTTCTATTCCAACTACAGTTATACCTCAGGAGGCCGAGGACAGAGGGCTGTCAGTGTGTGTGATTGGATTTATCATCGCAGCTCATGCTCTTGGACACTTTATAGGATCTTTGCTGTTTTGCTTTCTGATCGAAAAGTATCGCTTTCGATTCATTCTCATTGCATTTACATTCGTTTGTGGTGTCTTCCAATTATTCCAGGCATTCCTTGCATTCTCCATCAAGGATGGAATCATTTACGGCATACTGGCCATGACATTCAGACTGCTTGGAGGTGTAGCAGCTGGAGTTATCAGTTGTTCTACCTACTCACTTATACCCCTCTTTCACAATCAGTTAATGTATAAGTTAACTCAGATTTTAATGGGGTCCATGACCATCATTGGACTGGCTACAGGTGCGTTAATTGGAGCAGCTGCTGGTCTCGGAGGTCTCTATCTGCCACAGCTGATTCATGGCATAATTTTTCTGCTGTTGTCTTTAGCAGTTTACTTTCAAGCAACGCATGAAAATCTTCTCAAACCTTCTCCCAATGAATTCATTGTAATGAATCTCAAGTCACCTCGAATCTGGTTCGTTGGTATCCAAAGTTTCGTGTTATTCATATTTATTGGGTTGAATATAACCGGTTTGCCGCCGTATATGACAATCGTTTTAGGACAAGAGCAATTGCAAGTGTTTTTGATCAATTTGATAACTGGCATTCCCACTTTAGTGGCACCAAAATTGCACCGCATCTATTTCCATAAGACGTTTATATTTGCGTCATTTATCTTTCTAAGTGCAAATCTTATTTTTATGGCTCCTCCAAATTTTCTTGACCTAAAGGGAATGAGTCAAGTATATTTGTCAATTGCTCAAATTTTTATGCTCCTGGCCTTCATTTTCGGAGTTCCCGCCCTCCCGTCGGATTTGTATCTTGAATCGTCAAGACTCCTTGTTACTGCACCTAACAGATACGACTTTTCTGCTGCCGTTGGAGTCTTATTCAATGTTCTCCTTTCAGTTGGTCTGTTTACGGGATCTGTTGATGCAGGAATTGCAGTACAAAATCTCGGAGAGTCGAATCAGCCGGTTGAAATCCTTGCACTTGGTCTAATAATATTCACTTTAATATACGGTGCGTTAACACTTGCTCGCTACATAACAGACAACAGGAGACACCGTTATATTGTCCCTACCCTACGGCGGGCGGTGCTGAGAAGGCCACCCGCCCCTGTTTTTGATGAGAATGGACGTAGATCTGTGAGAATTCGTTTTGGCATACCTTATTTCGTAACTCAGACTGCTGTTTCCACATGATCTCGAAGTATATTTTGATATATCTCTCTCTCTCTCTCATGCATGCAGATATGAAATCAGGTACAACATTTCGGTACAACAAAATATGCTATTTTGTTCTTGTGAAACTGGTCACGCAAGTGTCATTTGCTGGCTCCGAAGAATCACTACTTATTGACAGTTTTAGTCTTCTGTGCAGGCAATATTTGTAATTATGTCATGACATTAAGATCAGTGTGATTCTAGGTAGTTACATTCAAACGCGTCATTTCAATGTCATCTCTATTACTTTCTGCATACAAGTCATTTTACGGGTAAGCATCGATGTTGCGCAACATACGTAGAAAGCTGATTGTAGTTTGATTTCATTGTGAATATGAAAATTGCTTACTGTTAAAAAGTTCATCGTTTTTCTTCTGACAATATTGGCCGAAAAAGTAGGGAATTGATAGAAAACTGACATTGAATGATCTGCTTCATTTTCTCATCGAATAATGTTGTAAACTACGAAATTAAAATTATTTTGAAAATTTGAATTTTAGCCACATGGGAGAAATATTCATATTTATCCATAATTCCATAACCAAGGAGAGACAAGATTCATTCTTTAGTCAAGATTGCAAAATACAGATTAATTTGATTTACGTCAACTTTTGTATCAGTGAGAGAGGAATAAAAAAGAGCAAATATCAGAGGATTTTCATTGAAATAATAAATGATTGCTTTTCGCCGGCTTAAGCCAATGTGATTTCAGCTTATTTACTTTCGGGACTGATACATGTCCTGGTGTTACACTATACGTTTTCCTACAATTTCTTTTACTGGCCGGACGTTTCAATGTTGTTTACATTTTCCATTCGGAAATTGTAGTGTTGTCTACATTTTCCGGTCGGAAATTTAAAGAATGTTTGTCAACTGATTTTAGATTGCCGCTTTTCTCTTTTGCACGTTATATCGTGTGTGTGTCCTTTAACCTCAATAATCATTTGCCCTTTTCGTTTACCCACGTGCGATGTGAAAGGCTGATAAAACTAAATTTTCATTAAAGGCTGCATTCCTTCAAATGAAAGTACTTTTTTTACTTAACGAGAATCCATCTTTTGTCCTTTCGATCATTTAACTTTGTAATACAAAGTGCCATTGAAAACGATGCAATTTACAGATTTGCTCCGTACTTTATTTTCATAGCTCAGTCCGCTTCTTCTGGGTAGGTTCTTTCAGTTAGACGGGGACATATCTATCAGTGACTTCATTATCCGTTCTTCTTTTAGATGACAACGTTTCGGTACGAGTATAGACAGTAGCATCTGCAAATTCTTCGACATCTTCACAACTGCTATCAACAATGGACAGTGTCACAAAAAACAACCGATTTAGTATGTTCCGTGATCATAGATCAAAGTCAATCATTCGACATAGCACTTGGACTAGACGGAAGTAGATGGATGACGGAAATCGTACCGGTATATGCTGATTATGTTCTGACTTTCTTTAAGGGGGTCATTTAGTAACGCAGATTTCTTACTTTCTATTTCCGATCAGAAAAACAGATAAGGGGGAAAAGCTAATCGTGTAACATCGGTTTTACATCATTTCAGTGCTACAGTTCAGCTTGTTTTAATCTGCATACACAGTCGGCCGCAAAACATGGCCGCGTATTTTCTAAATTTTAAATCTTGACTGCCTTTGGGCAATGCCTTCAGTCATTTCAGACTTCACTTTTCAAAAATGATACTTCTTGGAATTGGTGGGTCCAAATTAGTAATAATAATGTTATATTTGTCATTCACAAAGAAAAAAGTTACGCATCGAATACATAGAAACATGAATTTGACAAATATTTGCCCTTTAAGGGCGAGCAGTGCTTTAACGTAGAATAACGTACGACTCACAAATTAGTGTTATAAATTTACCATATATCATTTCTTTCAAAATAAGAAGAGACACTTCGTTTGAAATCACACATCGATGAAACATTCCTCTCAGAAGACGTCATACGGTTCCAGTGATAAACAGTATTGATTGTGAAAAATCTGCTGCGGTACTTGTGCTTACACAAAGGAGTTAACATAAGATTATGTGAAAATCTTCGCTTAGAAACATCAAACAACTCATCAGCTTGCAAACCATTTAAATCATTAACAATTTTGTACATGAAAATCAAACTGTAGCGAAGTCGCCTGGCAGACAAGCTAAGAATACCCAAATTCAATAACTTTGATCTGTAGTTCAAACGTTGTAACTGAGGTAAAAAATTACAAAATCGCTTTTGAACAGTTTCAATTTGATTTGAAAGTTTGTCGATGTTAGGATGCCAAATAACACTTCCATATTCCAGAATGGAACGGACAAATGTCTTGTACATGATCAGAAGAATGTGAGGATCACGAGAGCGAATAGACCTCTTTATAAGGCCCAAAGTCCTATTAGATTTCATGACCATTTCATGAATATGTTCTTTGAAGTTAAGAGATGTAGATAGGGTGATGCCTAAGTCGTTCACAATACCAGCTTTGTTGATTAATTGACTATCGATCTGATAATTGAATTGAGGATTATTACATCCAAAATGAATCACATTGCATTTCTTTAAATTCAGCGACAATCCATTTGAAGAAGCCCATATAGAAATACCATCAATATCTTGCTGTAATAAATGCTTGGAGTTGGATACCTTTTGCATGCTCAAGATAAGTTTGACATCATCCGCACACTTGATTATTAGACTATTTTTGATATGGCTATCAATATCATCAATAAAAAATGTAAATAAGATAGGGCCCAAGACTGTTCCTTGAATCACACCACTTCTAATCATCACAGGAGAAGAACACTTATCGCCAATACGCACCACTTGAGTTCTGTTCGTAAAATAGTCGGACAACCAATTAAACAAATTTCCTCTGATACCATAGATCCACAGCTTCTTCAATAGTAAGTGATGCTGGATACGATCAAACGCTTTGGCGAAGTCAAATAAGGCAACGTCGACGATGTTACCTCTATCCAATTCTTTCGTTAAGAAATCATGGAACATGATGCCAGCTGTATCAGTAGATTTTCCGGGAATAAATCCATGCTGTGATCTGGGAAACCGTCCATTTCTATAAAATAAATCCAATAATGACTTATACACCACTCTTTCCAAAACCCGACATACTGTACTAGAGACGCCAACTGGACGATAGTTGTGACACAAATTCTTCGGACCCGATTTATGTATAGGTGTTATGATAATCTCACGCCAACCGTTTGGAATAGAAGCGGATGACAACACAAGTGAAAAGAGGATTGCCAACTTATCTGATAGGAATCGACCACCTTTCTTTAAAACAAAATAGCATAGTCCTTCATTATCAGTTGATTGATAATTCGGTAAGTTACAAATAATTTCATAAACAGCATCAAAATCAAAATTTATATTGTCAAGTATAGCATTACCATTATAAACCAAATTATCTTGACATGCATTTGTGGAGTTGGACATATTAAAGTTCGATGAAAAATACTCATTAAAGCGATTGGCAATGGATTGAGGATCATTTAAAACTTCACCATTATCACCCACCGATAATGAACTGATTGGCTGACTCAAAATTAATTTACTTCGAACATATGTCCAAAATGGCTTGTTACCAGAACCATTACGGATCCCATAACAAATTTTGCGCTCTTTATCAGTAACACTCTTTTCTACAGCAAGGTGTACATCATGTTGAGCTTGTTGATATCTCCACTGATTATGCGGATTAGGATCTCGTTTATAAGATGAATACACTCGTCGAAGTTCACGGTATGCAGTTCGCACTTTCGATGTGATGTTAAATTCAGACCTCTTCTTACGTCGTTGAACTGTGGAATGAAGAGCATTCAGTATGTTACTCAAATACACACTCCAGACAGTGTCGATATCACGATGGTTGAGTAAGGTCGATGGCCAATGCGAATTTCGAAGACGATTACTAAATGTATTCCAATTAGCGTTATTAAAGTCAAGATAATAAGTATCCACAGGCTTATTCATGTCGATGTTGAAAGGAAGCTGAATATTGAAAGAAACAATACCATGATCAGATTTTCCAAAGTTCTCAGAAACCTTAACTTCATATATATCAATGTCATTAGAAGAGAACACAAGGTCCAGAATAGAATGGGATTGCGGTCGAGTTGATTGATTAATATTTTGCTGCATGAAGTTGTCAAGACACCAATTTGAAATAGGAGCGTTGGATGATGAGGCTTCAATATTCCAGTTAATCTGAGGACAGTTAAAATCACCACAAACTATAGAATAATCAGGGCAGAAGTGCATTATATCATATAGATGAGTCATAATGACACTATTCTCCAACGAATAATCAGGCGGAATATAGACACACGAAATTGATAGTCTTTTATTGCCATTCAAAATAATTTGACTAGTGATAGCTTCAGCTTTACCATCATCATATAATAAATTATCTACCATGACAGAAGAAATACTGTTGTTGACATAAATCATAACGCCACCTCCAGGAGATTGTTCCCGGTCACAACGATAACACGAATAACCAACAATATTAAAAAATGCATCAGTAAGTGAAACATTTGCCCATGACTCGGTTATACAAACAACAGAAGGACTATTTTGTAAAACATAAACACGAAGCAAGTCTATTTTATTAACTAGTGAGCGGGCATTAATTAGTAAACAACGGAGTGAAGATTCTGTATGATCACATACTTTACCAGTACTAGTATACTCAACTGGTGAGAAATCAGAAAATGAACAAAAGCTAAGAAGCAGTTGAGAGACACAATGGAAGGAATCCTGATAGAAACTACTCACAAACTTGAGATAACTGTGTACATAATCCGAGGGTCCATTTATATTGTTATCCCTGTCAACACATCAGAAAAGTTGGTTTTCTATAGACATCTCATCAATAACTTCACCATCTTTCAAGAGTTTTCCATGCTTCAAATGAATTTTCGAGTTTGGTGGTGCAGATTGCTTCAATTCTTTCATTTTCTGCCGTAAGCGACGTTCTTCCATGCGGGATAATTTCGGTAAATCTTGATTAACATAGATTGTGCCGAACGATTCTTTGCAGTCCTCATCATCTCTCAATTTCCTCTGAGAATAAAGCATCGTCTTTTTTACTCCGATATCATAGAAAGATGCTAGAAGCATACGTTTAGGGCCTTTTTTACCAATGCGATACATGAGGATTCAAACCCTTCGACTAATTCTTCACCAAGTGCAACAATCTTATCGATATCATTGGATAGCGTTTCACCTTGAAATTCTATGTCAGATTCAGATATACCTGAAAACACAAGATTAAATTGTCTCTTTTCTTTTTCATTTTTTTCAATGTATTCTTGCTGCTTAATTACTAACTTCTTTACACTCTTGACGTCAAGGTCGAGGCGGATTTGTTCTGCCTGGACATACTCAAAACGTTTCTCGAGTGATGAAATGCTTGACATCACATTGTCTAGACGCGACATAATTCTTGCTTCTGATTCGTTGATCAGTCGCTTAATGTCATTGATATCAAATAGATTTCCTGAACCTTGAGAATTTGATTGCGATCCTGATCTTGTACTTCTATTGTTTGACATATTGTTTTACAGGCCAGGCGCTCACTTGTCAAGTGGAGAATCAGCTGTATGAAAGCATGTACATTTTTTAACAGGCTGCTAGACTGTGTTTACACCAAGAATGTTTATATGATGTGAAGAAAGGCAATTTCCGGTTGTGTCATAACATAAAAAAGTCATTCTGGTGCAAGGTTGCTCTAGGGCTTGGGTTGGTTGGTTCACCCCAAGCCAAGCGGCTTTGGTTTACCCCCAAGTCTCAAGCAACCCAAGCAATAATTTTGATGGCCCAAGCCTAACCATATGCAAAATGCCACTACCATCATTGCATCCTAGGTCCCCTAGAGGGCTTGGGCTCCACACCCAAGCCTAACATGATGCAAGATTCTAGCTACCATAGGCAGCATACCATTCGTATAGGCATATACCATACATAAATTATGCTATACGCCTCCGCCTTCACCTGGCTGTATAGTAACCGGCTCATGCACTGGCACTATGTCTAGGCTGTAGCTAACCGGGTAGCCCATGCATGCGCTTGCTAGTCAGGATTAGGTTCTGTATCACCCCATCAAGCCAAGTAAAATGAATTTTTGGTCCATATATACTCAGTGACAAAAAGAATGAAACAAGTCCTGATATGAATACTTATGACTTAAACTTGGTTGTACTGTACGTTTGTTTGTTGTTTGTAAAAGGAGAACTCGAATGCTTTACTCAAAAACATTTAATTTGATACTCATGATTTTATCAACTTAAGTTAGAAACGGGTGTGACCACCGCGAGCATCCAAACAGGCATCGATGCGTGAGGGCATGGATGAGCACAGTCGCTGGATGAATGCCAGGTCTAAGAGGTTCCACTGCTCGATCAGTCTGTCGGCCAACATCTTCAAAGACACTGGTGGGTGGTTGTACCTCTCCCTCACTCTGCGACCAAGTTCATCCCAGCAGTGCTCGATGGGGGAGAGGTCGGGAGAACGTGAGGGCCATTCCAAGGTTGGGATTCCACTGCTTGCTATCCTGTTAGAGACCACTGAAGCGCGATGGGGCCTTGCGTTGTCATCCTGAAAAATCAATTGATTCGATGTCACTGCTGGAACCACGACCGGTGTCACGATCTCGTCGACATATCGCTGTCCTGTCAATGTTCCTTTCACTACGATTGCTGGTGTTTTTCCATTGTGCCAGATACCGGCCCAAACCATGACACTACCGCCGCCGTACCGGTCGTGTTCTTTGACGCAACATGGAGCAAATCGTTCACTTGGCAAGCGATGAACACGGATCCGACCATCGTTGAAATCGAGAGTAAACCTCGATTCATCAGTCCAGAGCACACGTTCCCACTGACTGTCACTCCACGACTGATGACCTTGACACCACGTCACTCGTCTCCTTCGATGTTCCAGGCTCAGCGGAATTCTCACAGCGGGTCGTCGAGACTGTATACCAGCTTCTCGCAATCTTCGATATGCAGTTCGAACGCTACAGGCAACGTTCCCAGCAACCTTCCAGTACACAATTAGCTTCGGGACGGACACAAATCTGTTTCTTTTAGCAGCTAAAACTAAGCGTGCATCTGTCCGCTTGGATGATACCCTTGGTCTTCCTGATCCGTTCTTCTTTTCCACATTTCCTTCTGCTTTCCAACGACACCACCACCTCCATACAACGACCCTTGAAATTTTCAATTCTTTCGCAACAGTTGTAGAACTTTGCCCACAACGCATCATCCCAATTGCCATTCCTCTGGTAAAGTTATCGTGCGCTATTTCATAAGTCAAATCTGGTCAGCAGTAGGTGGTGATTCTGTTCAACTTCTAGCTGTTACTGTGATCAATATCAAATTTTGAAATTTGATGGTCCTATATCATTTCCCTTATCATATGGAGTTCAATGGTGATACATAGAAAGCGAGATATCATCTCAAACCATAGAAAAAAATGAAACAAACTTCCATTCAAGTCAATGATAGTTGGTTTCGTTATTTATGTCAATGAGTATAGTCGGGCCTAACGAATAATCTAATTAGCCTATAGGATGATTTACAGGTTATAACAAAAGGCGACCGTCAGGATGTTCCATTTTCTAAGTCTAGCCTACCTTCCCGATAGCACGCCTATATGCTACGACTTCTCGTACTTATTAGTTGATACTTGATAAGCTTACGAATAATGCCGTGGGTTGGGACTTATTAAGCATTGACGTTATATACGATAAAACCGAAGCTTGTCAATACAGTGTATATGTATACAGTACATGTGGGTAGATAGCCTAGATATTTTGGGCATATCCAGCAGTTGGCATCCCTTTAGTGTAATCGATCGATACATAAGACAAATAGATGTTGCTTGTGGAACAATGAATCATGAACTTGATGATCATCAGCCAGATAGCTATTATTCCCTCTTTTCTAAGAATCTGTGACTGATTGGCTCTCTCGAGGGAATCACAGACCACAGCTTAGCGTTGTGACTGGGTGACAGTAGCAATGCAGTAGTCGGTTGGATACTCAATGGAAATTGCGAAAGTGTCGAAAAAAATATTTTTCATTTGCATGCATTTCTTCAATGGCAAGTTGATACTAGCATTAATGTAAAGCTATTATTGCATCTAGATTTGATTTAAAGCAACTTAATATTCACTTGCTAAATCAAACTTTGTATCAAAACTAATTAATTGATTCTGGATTTAAATAACTGCGCCAATCGTCTCATAGAATGATCGGCTTAATCAAAAATTATTGTTTAATGTGTCTCGATGATAGAGCTAGGATTCTAATGCGCTAACATTCACGAAAAACATTCATCGAACCCTCTTCGATCAGGGTTGTTTTCCGAAGTCGATTCGGTACTCATCTGGTGGTGCTTCGTACCTTTCGTATACCATTAGATTTGGCCACCAGATTTGAAAATGTGGTCATCAAATAAATTCAATAACTGCGATAAACTGTAACAACTTTCCGCTTTACGCGAAATTCAAAGGGTCAGCAATTTGATTTCATTTAGTTGCTGTAGTACTTTTCAAATGCAATGAATTTTTTACTTCGATTGGCTTCTTCAATGAGGGTGCATACCGAAATCAATTTACTCCCGGTTTTCCACTCAATTTTTTAGTATTGCAAAGTAATTTGCAGATTGTCTGAAGAACATTTCTGATTTTAGCAGCAAGACCATCTTCAATTTTCTTAATTCTTGAATATTAAGACTTCTCATTGTTTAGCGAGATCACATTAGGCTCTGCATGAAGAATAATTACAGAAAAGTTGCCTTTTTTATGATCAGAGATTTAGGGTAGAGGTGCATCCTATGTTCATCAAAGATGTCCTTCGGTAGAACTTCAAGGACGAATAATCACACAAGAGAAAAAGAAACAGGCTTGTGGGATGTTAAAGTAAAACAGGTTGTCGTCACTTACGACGTCGAAAGTTTCACAGCTTTTTAGTTTTCTTTGTGGATTCTGACAGCCCTGTTTTTCATCTCTATTTCCAGATGTGCAGTACAATAAATACCAACTTTAAAGAGATCCATAAGTATTGCATTCCACTATCTGTTACTTGCTATGTCATGTTTCATAGTTCATATTTCAATTTTAAGCGTTTTAAAACTAATTCAAATTTCCGAATGGGTCTTGCATGAAAGATTTCATTACTTTACGTTATGCAGATCAGCTATGTTTTATTATGTGTATTTGCATTTATGGTGGTTATCAAATTTCAATGAACAGAAGAATTCACACTATGAATCTGAATAGAAAATAGAAAGTTTGCATGTACAGTAGAACCTCCATATTACGGACACCGTCGGGACTGCGCCTTAGTGTCCGCATTTTAGAGGTGTTCGCAATATGGAGTTACCGGTGATGATACGAACATTATTCGGGACTGAGCTTAACTGTCCGTAATACGGAGGTGTCCGCTGTATAGAATGTCCGCAATAGGAGGTTCCACTGTATTTTATTATCACTGTTCAATCACAGCAAGTGCTTCATTCTATTGAGTACTTACCGACTCAACGTTACTTTATTTTTCCAATTGTCTTACTTACTTTGGAGTGCAGTGCAGAAACGTGAATTGGGTCAACATTTGGTAAAAACTTACAGCTTCATATGTGAATCTTCCCTTTTCTTTTGCCCCTCTTCAGCTATCGATTCAAGATATTTCTTGCATCTTATACCGGTAACAATTTCACTACCCGTATCATGGTACCAGAAACTAAAGACTGTTTCATTTGCTATCGAAAAGTCGAATAATTGACGAAATTAGACTATCGAATTTCAGAATGTCACGCACATGCACATTGTATATGTCTTAGTTGCGTACAAGTGCATGCACATTTGCATTTATTTTTCAACGCGAAAAACTTGATATCGACTTTTATGTGTGAAATTCAAACGAGCTGATGTAATTAACAGTAGGAAAATGGAAGACATGGAACATATTCAGAATTTCGTAATTTCATGTAAATTACGGTGTATGTTTTCATTTTATTCCCCTCCCTGCTATTCAGATGGGTCCGGGGGGCCGTCAGGTGCCGGTCAGGCCGATCGAGAGTTGTATGTATGTGTGTGCAAGAGAAGAGATGTTTTGTATTGCGCAGTTGAGATTTGCAGAGGGGGCAAAGAGGAGAAGAATAGACAATTGGTAGATGTTGTGTAGATGTTTTTTCAAGAGGGGTGAGTTATTGGTGCGATGTTGTGCAAATGTTCTGCGTGTGCATCTGCCTAGTTTGTTCTGGCATGTGGACTGAACATAGGGGATAGAATTTGACTTTGTTTTTTTGTCTGATCGCTAGGTCAGTGTGCGTATGTTTGAGGAGCTGTTTTGTTGTCATGTTGGGTGGTTGTGTGAGTGTTGACGAGGTGTATGTTCCTGTGGTAAGGATAGTGGATTTTGTTGCGTGAGGAGATGGAGTGGGTGGAGTTTTTTTATTGCCTTTTGTAAAAGGTGTTTTGCGTGTAATGTGACGTGTTCAGCAATGGGAGAATGAGTGTTTCGTCATGAAGATGTTGTGTGTTTGTGTCGCGTGTGCGTCCTGTGGTGATCAATCTTATCCTCTAAGAAATTAACTTAATTGAAGATAGCAGTTTGGATTTCATGACAAAGTTGTAACATGCATCGAAACTTCCATTTTGAATGTTTTCTTTATATAAAAAACATGAAATTTTTTAAATGAAAATGTTTCAGACACTAATGCGGTTAGCTTTATCATAATTATGTTGCTGAAGTGTTTTTTTGAAAGCCAATAGTGGAATTATCGTTACCAATGTTGATAGACTTACTGTATGTGAAAACTTACAAGTCACCGTGACAGCCTTGACTTCGCGAAACCATTACATTGTTTCCTATATAGCACACCTGATCCCCTCTGAATTCTACCAAATTGTCAATTGCTCGTTCGTGCGGTAATCCAAAAGATATGTTGACGTTTTGAACATGGCAGAGGAACATAAGATACCTTAATTGAGTATGTGAAGTGAAGTGAAAGATAGGACCAAAGTAATTTTCCGCTCAGCATTCTACTAATGTAATCGTAATGCTCTAGAGACATGCACTATATTGCCACATGATAAGTGGTTTGAAGAAATGAATGGTCCATTTGTTCATTTTTCAAAGTGACAAGACAACATGCAAAGCATTCATTTCTATTGATAATCGGAAAGCTGTGAAAATCAGCATTCTGTCGTCGACACTTGTAGATCACAAACGTTTTCAACCAGAACTATCCACTATAGAGATAAGTCCAAGCCTTGTTTGGAATGGCCCTATCAACCTTCATTCTAATAAAACTCCTCGTCAGCGTGTTTTGCAGTGTAGTCTTATCAAATGCCTGTCCAAGTCCTTTCTCACTCATTCACGGAGTTTGCTTGTACTGGAACACGAGTATCAAAGTCAGCTGGTGCGATTCTCAACGTTTCTGTGGTAAATTCAACGGAGAGCTGGTGACAGGTCAAAATGTCATCAATCTCAACTACAAGAACTTAGGAGTTGGCCATTACTACATCGGATTGACCGATACTCTAAGTGAGAGAGGATCGAATCTTGATGGTTGGAGATGGACGGATGGCAGCGTCACACCGAACTCAAGGAACTTAGCGTGGAATTGGGGAAAACCTGAAATATACTGGTGTTCAAGATTACGTTTTACAGCTGAGTAATGGTGGCAAATTTGAAGATATCGACAAAGTTGCCTATAGTGCAAGATGGAAATCAATTCCCATGTGTCAACTGTGGAAAGGATTGTCTCCCACATGGTCAATTGAAAGGAGCCATCAATTCCGAGAGGTTCCAGTTGATGCATTCTCTGGTCGAGGTAACTATGCTGGACAGGATGGATGTAAACGCAATGTTGCAAATATGAAGGAAGTAAAAGATTGCGCTGTTGAATGCTCGGGAGAAGAATATGATTGGTGCGTTGCTTTCTATCATCATGCTGGCTCTGGTTTGTGCAGGCTCGTGCTGTACACTGACCAGAGCGGACCTGACCGGATCTAGGAGCCGCGGTCGGATGGAGGAAGTTTGTGAGGCAGTAGGTGACGTAGCATACGACGGTCAGATGACGCGTATCATGTAGAAAATTTACATGTAGGTATGATATTTGCTAAATCTGCGCTGAGCTAATTATCAGACAAGCTGTTTGAATGTTTCCTTAAAGCTGTTCCCTTTAATGGATTGTCACTTAATTATATTCTGCAAGAAGTCGCGCAAACTATGTGCTGACTGAAGGAAAAATTGAGATGTCAGTGACTTGATGTACTTGTGTCTGTAACATGAATGATTCCAAAATCTATGTTGGTTTTCATTCTATAGTGCAGAACTAAGCCGCCTCACATCCATTAAGAAGTACAAGAATTGAATATATATGCGTATACAGTGTTGTGCAGAAGAATTGCCCACCCCTATTAATTTTGCAAAGAAAGTAGTAGGGAGTTCTACACCTCTGGATAGCGTAAGATGGCCGCCGTCGAAAAATGTTCGCTGACGTCCCCCCCCTCCTGTCAGACTAGGGCGTCGGCCCTAGTCCGACACCTGGTTGCTTCGAGTCCGACTTCCCCCCCTCTGGAACGACGAGGTTGGCGTTGCCAGAGGTTGTTCGTGGTGCGCTCTCCAAGCTGTCGTGGTGTGCTGGCTAGGCTGGCGTGGTGTGCCGGCCAGGTTGGCGTGGTGTGCCGGCCAGGTTGGAATGGTGGAATTTCGGTGCGAGACCACTCCCATCGTGTTTCTCGTCAAAAGTTGGGTTAACAAAATTTTTTCACCCCCCCCCCCTCGGCAGCGATCTTCTAATTTTGGCTCTAGTGGATGGATTTTGTCTTATAGATACTCATTTGAAAGAGGAGAAAAAACTGCTCAATGACATTTTTGTTGCGAGTCAATCGGATCAGCCGTTCAAAAGCTAGAGCTGTTACAAGATTTCACGTCGGACCTCACCTGAAAAAATCCTAAGTGTCAGAGTGACTTTGTATGGGAAAAAATTTTTCCAAAGTGTCGCATTTCGACCTGGGACCCTGACCAAAGTTTGTTTCATGAAATTTCACCGACCCCCCCCCTCGGCAGCGATCTTCTAATTTTGGTTTTCTAATTTTAGTCTGATCACTTCATCGAAAGACGAGGTAAGCGACGGTCGTCGCTCTGAGCTCCCGATATCGTCTGTTTCAAAGGACTCTATCTTTTGAAGTAGGCAAGCTATCTTCTTACTTCAAATTTTGTGTGATAGAGTTTGACTATGTCTTTACTACTGATAAAAATTTTTAAAAGTAGTATGAGTAGTAAAATGCGGAATTTTTTTAAAAATTCTTAATTTTCAGTTTTTCAAAGTTTTAACATGTAATCTGAGGTTTTCAAGTATGCTGAGTTCAAATCTGCTATCAGATTTGAAATTTAACTAAGTCTAAGGTAGCTTTGAGGGGTTAGATCCCAGCTACTGATCACTACCTTTGGCTCGGCGTTGCTGTTACCACTTCGGGGCAGTGACAATGATGTCTTAAGCTGTAAATAGCGGGTATCGGGGAAGATCTTTCACTTCCCTAGTGATCAGTACAAGGCCTTCGGGCTGTCTACGGGATCGAGTGCCACTCACTACACTCAAATCTATCATTCCTCACTGAGTGTTATGCTTTAGTCTGTATACTACATGATTCAAAACTTATACTAATTTCATTATCTTACAGTTAACGAGAAATCTCAGCCATGGTAAACAACGACAAAAATAAAAAATTTCACATCAAAGTGTGTGTGTGCGGTCGGATCAACCGCCGAGACGGTCTCAAGGACCACATAAAGAAGGCAGGGACCGACCACATGGTTATCCTGAGTAGGGTTGCCTGTGTGAAGTGCAGGGTGTTGTTGGTTGTTGGGCAGGAGGCCGAGTTCTATGTGAGGCATGGTGAGTGTACAGGACGGTTGGTGACCGATTTGAGATTTGTGGAGTTGATGAATGCTGAAAAGGAGCGAATGTTGAGGAAAGAGAAAGAGGCCAAAAAACCTGAGGCCGAGAATGTTGTTGAGAATGCTAGTGGGAATGTTGTTGAGAATGCTAGTGGGAATGCTGTGGAGAATGAGGTGGAGAATGCTGTGGCCGGTTTGAAGGCTGAGAAGTGGCGGAAGAGAGTGTTTGAGAGTGATGATGAGGATGATGTGGATTTGGATAGGGAGCGTGTGAGGAAGTTGAGCTCTTCTTCGTCGGAGGTATCCAATATTGTTATTACCGACCCCCGCAGAGCTCATCTTCCCCAATAGTGAAGGGTGGTGGGTTACGGAAGCAGTTGGCGCGGTGGGATGAGGATATGGAGAAGAAGCATGTGTCGCAGCAAGCGGCACATGCTTTGTTGGTTGATCGGTATGAAAGTTTGACGAAGGTGAATGAGAGTGTTGGACGAGTTGAGTGAGCTGAAAATGAAGGAGGTGCGATGTAAGGAGGTGGCGGATGAGAATATCCGTATGAGGCGTATTGTGAAAGAGTTGAAGGAGAAGGTGCAAGTGTTGGAAGACGAGAATGATGAGCGAGAGAAGAAGACGAGTGCTGCAGAGAGGAGAATGGGAGAGGCAGAGTCGAAGTATGAGGAGTTCATGAAGGAGATGACTGTATTGAGAGCGAGGAATGCTGAGTTGAAGAGGAGTGTGAGTAGACAGGCTGATGAGAGAGAGTCGTTTGCGAAGTTGGAGCGCATGAGGAATGAATGGAATCGTTTGAATGATGACAGAATGTTTGAGTTTCACATCCCTATTCGGTATAACCATCTGGACGGTCGAGTCCTTGTCGATCATCTGCTATAATGGCCATCCCAGTAAAAAATGCCTCCACGCCAGTAATGGGCAAAAGACCGTTCCAGGACACCATAAAATTCAAAAAAATAGTATCTTTAAAAACGACATAAATTCATGAATTTGAACCCTTTTTCAGGTTTTTAAGACCTAAATACATGAATTTAGTCCATTCAAAAAGTACCATTTTTTCAAAAAATGGCATTTTTAAAAACGACATAAATTCATGAATTTGAAACCTTTTTCAGGTTATGAAGACCTAAATTCATAAATTTGGGCGTTTTTAAAAATACCCAATTTTCAAATTTTTCAAAATCTCAAATTTGAGAATTACAATTTTCACCCTTAAAATCATGACCGTTCCAGGACACCGAAAATCATAAAAGTTAAGAACCTCAAATTTGTGATTATGACATTTTTCATTGCTTAAATCATGACCGTTCCAGGACACCGAAAATCATAAAAGTTGAGAATCTCAAATCTGTGATTATGACATTTCACCCTTAAAATCATGACCGTTCCAGGACACCGAAAATCATAAAAGTTGAGAATTTCAAATTTGAGAATTACAATTTTTTCTCTCTCTTAAATCATGTCCTATAATTGATGTGCGGGTCTCCGATGTATTCAAAAATTCTTCTCATATCCAAGTGTAAGAATATTTTACTTTGTGCTTGCAGATGTATGATTTCCCTTGTTAACTTCTGAATTCTTCTCCGCTTTGTCTCCAATCGAACAGATCTTTCAGTAGAT
>CAJQUW010016095.1:0-65000 GCA_907163375.1 Prostheceraeus crozeri
TGGCTCAATTATTAAATTTGTTTTGGTGACTGTTGCATGTAGCTTTCCGTGAATTTAAGAGGTGCAAGCTGACAACTAGGCCAACACTACACCAACGGAACTATTGGAACAACCAACAACTCGTGGTAATTCTTTAGTTGTAGAACTCACGTACATTTTCTGATGGCTTCAGTCCTTCAAGTATATCAAAGTTTTATCCTTTCAATCAAGCTATGAATACCTCGAAAGGCATCAATAACTAAAGCCAGCAATAATTTTTTAATTATCTGTTATCTGATTTTAGGAGAAGGCTGCTCTATTCAAACGACTGCAAGGAATAAGTGATGGTGAAGAAGCAGAACGGGCACGCCATCAAGCCCTGCTACGATTAAAGAGAGATCAAGTCCTCGCACGCCGAGAACAAGGTCTTGTTGCTGCTGCCATGGTGATGAGTTTGGCGAGCGATTCCAAACACGAAGATGAACGGCGACGACAGGTGATAAAGCAATTATTGGCATTTCATTCCTTTTTACCCCATTGTGTGATGACAGTATCATGAAGGAATATAGTTTGAGAAAGAAAGACCCTTGCACTGTTTTGAAGCAACATATGTTTCCATTACCATAAGCATTTGTATCACTTGAAGTACGTTGACAACGAAGGTGAACCGGATATCAATGCGTTCTTGCATCATCATGTATATACACTCATGCAAACATATTTCAAGTTGCTGTTCGTGAGAGGTCAAAAACCAGAAGTAACTTCTGTGAATGTAATCAATATATTCACAGAATGACCGTAGTTCAATTCCCATTTGAATGCATCTCTGTTTCAAAATGAAACTTTCAAACAAAATAATCATTGTCTAAGTTAAAATAATCACTTCTCAAATGAAAGAACCTCAAATAAAAGAATCACTCCCTCAAATGAAAAAATAACTTTTTTAATCTTATTAAGTAGTCCGTTTGAACTCAATAAAGGCATTGATTGTTATTGAATGGAACTAGCTGAAAACATTAAATCTCTGAAAAATGAAATTTATCTGCTTAGTGTTATTGTGATTTTGCTGACAAGTTATCTAACATGCATCTTCTGTCATAGTAGGTGAAACAATAAGATACCTGCTTCGCATTGGGAATTCATCTCTAAGAATTATTTCATGATTGTAGCATCTAATTTATCAACCAAGAATGTTTTGCTGCTTTTTTGCATAAAATCTTTAATTACTGATTTGACTAGAATTCCCTTAAAAATTATTTTTTAATCAATTTTCATAAAATAACCGCATATTTCTACAGTGAGACCCATAAATGTTTGTTCAAAAAATTAATTTCATTGGAACAGATTCTTTTCAAGTAGGGTGAATATTTTCCTGACCAAAATCCTTTGATTCGCATATGTATGCACCTTTTCAAGCACTGACTGTCACCGTCATGAAATGGCCAGTTGTGTTGCATGTTTGGCAACCTTAATTGTCATAGAAATATAGAAATAATTAAAGGATCAAAAGTTATGTGGCCAAATTTGAAAATATTCGGATTGCGCAAAAATAACACGTTAGACTTTGTATCAGATTTTACTTTCGCCGAATTAGAAATTTATTATGGACCCGTATCATGTAATGCGCACTTCAGGCGAACATGCGTTTTTTTTACATTCGCTTTGCATAATTACCTATGATATATCAGATGGCGGGAGGACCATAATTCAATGCAAATGTAAAACCAATTTCAATACTCTCCTGATATGTTTAATGCCGAATAAAATGAATAAAGAATAAAAATACCTAAATATAAAATAGAATAATTACTTATCTCAAAAAACAGCATCTTAATCATAAACTTTATTATAAAACAGAATTTAGGCGCAATTGCAAACGGCAGTCATTTTTTGCTGTTTCATTGTATATCATGTGTATACCCACCAGTGCTTATTTTGTAATTTAGTTAGTGAAGTATGGCGTTCTCATAGCATCCAAAGCTTTCCCAATGATGTATCAGCTGGTAGACAAGCCTCCACAATATTGATTGGTGTAGTCTTTGGTTTGACTAGGGATGAACGTTTGACGAGTTGATCCCGTTTATGAAGATGAATCTTTACTTTCACGCAATCGTTGTGTGCATCGTTTAGAGTTCTTTTGGACATAATAGTCGCACATCTTGCAACATATTCATATTGGTAATTCACTATATGTTCGTTACAATCTGTACGCGTCTATGTGTCGTCGAATCGATATACAATTGTGAGTGAAGAACAAATGTACAATGTACTTGACGAGTTGAATCAGTAGCAACTATTTATCAGGTCTTGTCTAACGATGATCTATGAGCATAGATCAAAATGTATCCCAAAAAGGAAAAGAAGATTTTAACTTGATCATCAGTATAATTGGTTTTCCCACAACATACCTAAAAAATACTTATCACTCATTCAGCTCATCAAGTTGATCTCTTTTTGCAAGCATTTGGGCAATAAAAATATATATGAAGTAAAATGATGAAGTGAATTATGAAATCTGCTGAAAAAGCTTAAGCTGGTCGCCAGACCGGACAGTAGTATAGGGTATGACATCCGGCGCTTCGCTTCGCTCGCACCGGATGTCACACCTGCCGAGATTTCAAAAATTTAGGTGGTCTCCAAATTTCAAAAATTTAGGCAGTGTCAAATTTTTGAAAAAATCAAATTTTCAAACTTTCGAAAAAATCAAAATTTCAAAAAATTTACGTAGTCTGAAAAAATCAAAATTCACGTAGTCTAAAAATTTCAAAAAATTTACGTAATCTGAACATTTTGGCAGTCTAATAATTTCACGTAGTCGAAAATTTAGGCAGTCTAATAATTTCACGTAATCGAAAATTTAGGTAGACTAAAAATTTCACGTCGTCCAAAATTTATGTAGTCCAAAAATTTAGGTAGTCTTTTCACATTCAAAATATTTATTAAAAAATGGAAACCTCAAAGATGGAAGAAACCTCAAAAAGCGAAGAAGCTTCGAAAATGGAAGAAACTTCGAGAATATATCCTTCGTTATCACAATTAAAAACAAGTGAGATGGATAAAGAAAAACACAGACATAGAGTACGTTATATGAAAGATAAGGAATCTCAATTATTATTAAGATTAGAACATCATGATAAATTAAGAAAGAGATGGTCTAAAGTTAAGAATGTAACACAAGGTATTGGAATCTTTATAACAGTAAGTTTAGGTGCTTTAACAATTGTTATATCTTCAGGAGTTTTAGTAATTCCAGTAGTTGCTACTGCTTTGCACTCTGATGATCGCCCAATTGTAGGGAACAGCTGCTTCCCGCATTCATGAAACATTGCATTTCAGAACAAGCAGCTGTTACCCGCACTTATGTCTTTCTCTTACCCCCACTTGCCAAATGAACTGCCAGTTTTCTGTCCAAATCCAGAAATGAATCCAAAACCGATTTCTGAGCCGCGTTGGCTCAAAAAATGGCAGCGATTCATTGGTTTACTTGAACTCTATTGTTTTAGAAAGTTACAATTGTCACGTCAACGTTGTCATAGGGATTTCATTAATGCTTATAAACTGTATCTCATTTAATAAATTTTAAACTTATCTCAGTCCGTTTTGAAAGAGAGTACTTACGTAAAGCGTTGACTTCATCACAATATCATGGTTGGATCTATTGAACGCCGACTTCGTCTTCAAGTAAAACGTTAGAGAATAGAAGGACTAACAAGACAAATCATACATCTTCAATCGAGCAGCAATTTATTTCGTGATCTTAGCATTGGTGTCTTGTTTCAAAATCTTGGTGAAAGAAGAGTCAATTTTAGTATTGACAAAAAAATACTACACCTTATTGATCATAAGCCTGAGGTAAATTTAATGATAGAATTTATTTCATTTAAAATGAATGATGAAAATCCGACAGTTATGCTGAGTAATATAGGCGACATATGTCCTCAGGTTAATAACATGACTGAGTTTTTAAAATTATACGTCAAACAAACCACGACAAATTTCGATTTAAATAAGATCGCAAATCAATCAGGAATAAAAAATTTCCACGTGTTAATGAGAGATGAATTGCAGTTGATCAAAAATAAACCGATTCGTTTGAACTTCATAACAAATCTCCATACATCATAACAAAAAGGAGTTCACTGGTCAGCAGGTATTAAAAATAAAAAAGAAAACTATTGGTTCGACTCATACGGACTTCCATCTACAAATGAAGTAAAAGAAATACTGGGAAATGGAACATGCAATACTTTTCAAATTCAAAAACCAGGAACTGCTTATTGAGGACAATTATGTATTCACGTTTCATACAAATTGCAAAAAAGGGGTACCATTTCTTGATATTATGTTAGAATTGAATAAGGGAATTTAATTCCTGAAACGTTAGTTCCAATGGCTAAAGTTCAGTCTTTTGTAATTCATTTTCATAAAATCTACCTTTGATTTCCTCATTATCTAAATCTTTAATTTCATAAGAAATCGGATAAGTTTGATTTATTTTACAAACTTCAAATATTTCTTTAGTCCAATAACCAACAAAACCTTTTTCAAATTTATTCTTATACCGTACTTAAATATTCGTACCCTATCACCAATCTTAAATTTCGATTTACGCTTTTGTAAATTAACATTACTTTTATTCTCACTATTATTTTCAATATCTTCTTTCTTATCAAATCTGGATTTTCAGAGGCATTATTTGGAGTTTCTTCAATGCTTGAATGAATCTTATTGTTATGATCATGAACAATTCCTGGTAATATTTTCAACCATTACTGATTATCTTGTTCTGTAAATTTCTTAAATAATTTACTTTTTGACGTTCTATTAAACCTTTCTATTACTGCAGCTTTTCCAGCATTTTCTGTGGAATAAACAGTTTCAAATAGTGGCTTAACATTTCTATTGTGAAACTCAGAGCCTTTGTCGACAAGCAATTTCTTTGGCTTTCTATTACTTTCCTTGAATATTTCTTCAAACGCATATTTAACTCATAAGCTACTTTTATTCTTTAATGGCTTCACCCAAGCGTATCTAGTATATAAATCAATGACTGTTAATGCGTATTTAAAATCAGACTCATTCGGCATATGAATAAGATCAGCACTCCAAATATCATCTTTATTAAACAATTTTACTTTCAATAAATATTAAGGCTTTCTATATTCCTTGTAAATTTCGGACGCGTAGGTTTCAGTGTTATGAGTTTTGTCTAAACCCTGACCGAACAATATTTTGGCTTGTAAAGCTTTTTTAGCAAGCATTCTTTCAATTTTTACTCTAAATGTAGGATTTTGAATATTATCTAATTCTTCTATCATTTTCCTATCAGGCTCATGACGAGATTTTAGGTCATGATTTCGATAAGCTAAATCGTGTCTATAAGCTGCTGCATCAACTCTGTTTATTGGTTCTTCACCTGGTTTTGGATTATTATTCTCATCTAGTCTTATATCTAATCGAGTTCCTGGACCGGTATATGAAGGACCAGCAAGATGTTTTTCTTTTGAATATTTTCTCCAAATAAACCTAGGAAAGTTTTCTAGTGTTTTTTGTATGTCGTTGCTTTCGTAACTCTGACAATTTGAGGTTTTATGTACGTTTAACAGATAATTCAATAAATCTAAATTAGCAATTTTTAACTTAATTAAATTTTCGGAATTTGTTGAATTTGTAGAATACATTTTAAAGATAAAAAAAATATTTATAAGATTATAACAATATATTTATAACATTATAACAATATATTTATGACAATATATTTATCTAATCATACTAGGACTTAGATATATTCCAGAACCATCTTTAGTTTCTTTTATTTCTATTAAATCATCAACATTATGTAGAATGTTTTTGAGAACTCGTTTTCCTTCATCAACTAAATTTAACTTACTAATAAAATTGTCTACTATTCCTTCACCCCTAGCAACTTTCTCTAACTCTTTATTATGACGTTTTTGTTCTTCTAATGCTGCCTTCTCTGATTTCTTTTTATTTACTGCTTAGACAATACCAGCTGTCCCACCTGCAACACTTCCTGCTGATGCTATACCTCCTATTATTAGAGGAATTAATGGAAGAATTCCACCATTCTTCTCTTCTTGTAATTTAATATTTTCTATCATTGGTTTACTTATGTAATATTTCTTTTTGTTAATCGTAATAGTTTTAGGTGTATTTTTGTCAACAATGTTACGTAATTTTAATTCAACAGTTTTATTATTATTATCATTATTACTTTTCGCTTGCGACATTTTTAATAAAAAATTTTAAGTTAAGAATTTTTTTTAAACTATTCTAGTAAAGAAAAAATTTTAATAATTTTATTCTAAATAATTTTATTCTAAATAATTTATTCTAATTAAGTCTTTGACGAAGTCTTGGGTTTTAACCTAAAGAACTTTGTTCAGAGGCTTTAGCCGATCCTAACCATCTTTCCATTAGGAATTTCAATAGAATATTTTACATCTTCTAGCAATAAACCATAAGCCATCAATGAAGTTGTGGAATCTTTCTTTTCAATATTAATTGTTACATCACAACTAGTCTTGATAATATCTTCAGATTGTGCACTTAAATCGAAACAGAAGACAGGATATAAATGTCTCCAATCTCCAGGAGTTAATTGTGGTTCAACTCCAAATTCTATACAAAGATTTCTATAAGCATCATATCCTTCCATAAATTGATTATTGGTATCATCGAATCTTAATGGATCAATTGGATATCGGGTTTGATTTAATGAAACTTGTAAACTTCGAATTGTGTTAATATGGAAAAGATTGTTGTTCTTATCAAAACTTGGAGAATCATTTTTTTGAAAAGTTAGTAATAAATATCTTGGAGTATTCGAAGTTCTAGTGAAATGCCAGTTAAATCTTTGTTCGAAAAAGTTACAGAACTAGCAGAACGCTTTAGAAAATTTACTGGAATTGATTTGTTAGTATTTAATCTTTTTGCAATATCTAATTCAAGGAGTAATATGTTTTATCCACCATTCAAGTCTATCAATTTTTAAATATGCTTTTTTTCCAGTCTTACCAAAAAAGATTAATTCATTATTGGTTGTGCGATGAATTATTAATTTAAATTTTAATTGATATGATATTTTGTCATAATCTAAATATCCGAATAATGGAGACAATGACCAATTTACTGTCTGTTTACTTTTCTTGTTAAAAACACGTCTTTCCTTATATGTAGTATTATTTGTTTTATTTAAATGATTTGCAATATTTTCTACATCTTTTGCAATTCCTGCTGCATCTGTTCCAGCGTGAGTTATATCATCTACAATTATACCATCATTATTATCAGGAAACCAACCTTCGATTTCATGCATTTTATTATTTTCAACAATTGTAACAAATCGAAGCATTGTATCAATTGCACCTGGAGAATCACTTATTGTTTCTATATTTTGAGTTGCAATATCTAAACGCATTTGTGTAAATAATCTTGGAAAGAAATTATTCTCTAATGCAATATTATCAGTATCTGGAAATGGTGTTGTAAAATTGGCATCACTATATAAAGAATATTCACAGTGCAAAAAGGAATCAGGTAAATATAAATAACTTTGTTGATTATCAACTTCAAAGATTAAATCTCCTCCAGTATTTACTCTACTAGAAGATCCGGGATTCACAGCAATTCTTATATAGTCATTCTTTTTTTGATCGTAACTGACTAACGGAGGATCGTCTAATCTAAATTTGCATTCAATCGAGGAAGACATTTTTATAAAAAAGATTTGACTTTTTTGTTTTTTCTCACACACAGAAAAAATATTTTCTTAGAATTTGTAAAAAAATATTTTTTCTTAGGATTCTTTTTTAGAATATATTTTAGAATTTTGCTAAACCAGTGCCTAACTGCGTTCCATTACCTCTTATTTCTTCAATTGATTTCTTCTCCTGTTTACTTTCAGCAGCTATGTTAGCAATTTTGGTTTTTGTTTCCTCTGAAACTTTTTTTAATTTTTTTAGTTCTTCAGAATCAGTCTTAAGTTTGCGAATAGTCTGTAGTTGTTTTAATTCGTTTTGAGACTTAAAATCATTTGATATTGCGCTAGCCGTACTACCTATAGTAGCAGCTCCTTTTGCAACAGATGTAATTAAATCTTTATTATTCTTGATAACATTAGCGATACTTCCTATATTATCACTGATGCCAGAAAATATTCCATCTCCTTCTTTTTGAACTGTTTCTACACTCTAATAATGATAAACATGATTCATACGTGGTTCATGGGCAATTGTTTTATTTGAAGCAAATTTTTTAAGATTGTGTTTATAAATTACAGGCATTTTTTAGGATTAAATTTGACTTTTGGGAAAACTATTTGCGTTTATGATTAAGATTTACGTTTGTCAATGGACAACAACCGCGTGATAACTTTATTAATTTGCTTTTGCACTTTCTCTATTGCGTTAAGCAGCGTGTGATGTATTTTAATTTCTTTTCTATTAACTTGGATAATCTGCTGATTCATCTTTAAATCCGTTTTAAGAGCCTTCAACTTAATTTTAAGAACATCTAACTGATTTTTAACTGCATCTAACTGTTCTTCATTTCCTTTATAATTTTTCTTTAATTCATTTTCTAAATTGATTTTAAGAGTCTTCATTTTATCAACTTTTTGATTAAGTGATTTTACTTCATTTATTATTCTATTCATCTTTTTCATTTGTTGAGTAATTTTAGAACTCAATTCATCAACACTTTTTTGGAATGTAGCTTGTAACTTATTGAAATTTTTAAAAATTTTTAGGAAGTTTTTCTAATTTATTTTTTTAATTGCTCTTTCATTAGTTGTATCTGATGTTTATTTTTAATGACTGCAGATTTTAACTTTATAGAAAGTAATATTAAAATTTTTGATTGTTCTGAAATTCTTTTAAAAAGTTTTGCTATATTTACTTCTAGCTCTTTATCCTTTTGATCAAGTTTTAATAATATTTCGTTTAATGATTTGTCATTAAGTTTAAGCAACTTTAATCAGTGGAACCAAAACATCGTTTATATATTTTTCTTTTAAGTCATTGATTTGTGTATCAACAACATGTTTATTCGTTGACTCTGTATTTTGTTGCGGAAGAATAGAAAAATGTAATGGACCAGATAAAACGTCTCCAGTTTTCATGATATAATTTTCTATTTCTATTTCTGATTCACGATTATTCGATATATATGCACCTCCACCAACATTTGGTAGCATCATTTTTTAACAATAAAAGATTTGTGATGGAAATAAAAAATAAAAATTATTTCCTCATAAAAATGAAAAATAAACTTTTCTCACAGAAATAAAAAATGGAAATGACTCAATTTTGTCAAGTTTGTAGTATGCGTTTTACAAATCAAGCGTTATTATATTCACATATGAAATATACACCATGTGGTCAACTTATAGAACAATCTCAACAAAATATTCAACCTATGTCAACTATGCAACAATTACTACCCATGACATATAAGCAATACATTCGTCAATCACAACAATTAAAAAATTTGCTTATACCTCAACAAGGTCAAAATCTTTATGCAGCTAGAAAAAATAATTTAGCTCAAAGTAATCATGTAGCTCAAAATAATCATTTAAATGCAAAATTTGGTATAGCAACACCTAACAGATTAACAATAATGATACATTAAAATGTTTAAAAACTGGAGTTGATGATGTAAGAAATGCCTTGAAAAAAGCAACACCAATAATATCTGATTCCAAATCAACATTAGCTGAAGCAAAACAAACAATTGAAGATAAAAAACCAATAATAAACGGTGTGAGTGCTATAATTAATTATATTTTTAGATATAAATCTTTTAGATGTAAATTTTAGATATAAATTTTTTAGAGATAAATTTTAGATATAAATATTTTAGTCATAAAATAATTTTTAGTCGTAAAATAATCTTTAGTCATAAAAAAGTTTTTAGTCATAAATTTTTTTTAGATATAATAAAAAATATTCCCACGTATCATCATCATCATCATCATCAAATAAATTACTCTCAGCGAAGATTGTTTGAAATTTTTCAGCTTGAATATCTTCTCCGTTATTAGGTAATATAATTTCATTTTCATCAGGTGCTTGACGTTTAAGAATATTTATTTGACCAAAAAATTTTTTTCTTCAGTATTATTATTTTTATCAGGAATACTAATTCCAGTTTCTAAAGATCTTTTCCATGGTTTATTAACTGTAGTCGATAATGTTTTACCCGAATATAATTTTAGAAAATATTCTACTTTTACTTTATCTAGTGAATATCCTTTAAATGTTGTCTTTTCGCTAAGTCTTCCTTGTTCATCTACAGTAATACAGTATTTTGCTTTAGGTGCAATAAATATTGCAAAAATAATTCCACCATTTCCATAATCATTTTTTCCTTGACACAATTCTCCCCCAACATATCCAGCAGCATCAATTTTTTTGAAGAGTTAATTAGAAATGTATATACTATCGGTATCTGTATAATGAATGCATTTTTCGTTGAAACCATTAATTTCTAAAATAAAGTTATTCATGATTCTTCTAGAGTGAGAAAGAATAAAAGAACCTAAATGTGATGGCATGAATGATGTCTTCCCATCTTTTACAATATTAGCTTTAAGAAATTCATCATCTTCCATTTCTACTTTCGCTAAATATTGTTCATCATTTAATTTTTCATAATCTTTTAATTCTTGTTTAAATTTTTTTTTCAGTGTACTTTCATTCCATAAATGATATTTAGTGGTTATATCTTTTTGTACAATTTTGCCATATAGCGAATTCATCAATAATTTAATTAACTCATCGCCTACAGTGTTTCCTTCTGTTTTATATTTTTTTCTCAAATTAAAAAGTCTTTCAATATATTTTCGAAATGGTGAAACTTGATAATTTTTTTCATAAATTGTACCATCTGTTAAAGATAAGATTTTTCCACCACATCTAACAATTTCTTGTATGTCTACAGAAGTTAATACATCATAGCATATACCATTTCTAAACCTGATTACTTTTCATGAGAATTATTATTTTGATTTTTAACTTTATCTTTTATAGGAACTGGTTGAAAAAACATATCATTCGGATATTGAAACACAACTGTAAATATTCCAGTTTTAGGTCTATATGTTTGAGTATTAAATTTATATATTATTTCTCGTTCTTCTTCTTGACGAAATTTTCTAGCTGATTCAGATTTAAGGTATTCTGAATTTTCATCATACATAGCTGATGGATATAAAGATGTTGCATCAAAAGCCATTAGAAATTCATTTTTTTGTTCAAGTAGTTGATTTGAAATTTTTTTACAAATTTCAGTTTTTTCTCCTAAATGTCGATACTGCTTCATTAAATCTATTAAATTACTTCCAGGTAAATACTGTTTTGATATTGGTAACAAGATGTTACAAAATGGAGATATGTATTTTCTTATATTTGCTGAAACTCTTCCACCTTTAACAGATTTTCTAATATAATTTCTAGCCCATAAATCTGTATGAGAATAAATATTTATATTGTCATTTTGTACGGTTTTCATCCAACCGTTAAATGTTAAAGCGGAAGATGTTAAATTAGTAGTTATATCTTCACTAACTAAATCTCGCATAACATTATTATATTTGTAGATACAAAAAGCTAAAGAAAGAATATCGTTAACTAAATATGGTTTCCATTCATTTTCTTTTTCTTTATAATTTTCATGTGTTGTGTCTTTAATTTCATAACTTAATTTACACACATTGGTAGGAATTTTGAAATTCTCACACCATTTAGAAAGATTTGTTTTACATGTTGATAACTACATTTCATTATAATAGTTTGAAGTGCTAATTTACCTGGAGGTGAATTTTTTTTCATATTGTTTTTAAATCTAAAATATTTTTTAATATATCTACTAACACATTCAGTTGTATAAGGATTTTGTAATGAAGCAGTTAATATTCCTCTTGAAGTTTTAAGAGGTGGTTTAGATAATTTAAAATTAGCTTTTATCGTAAAATAGGAATCAAAACCTGATGAATTGTGAGCTATTAAAGTTACTTTCGAATAATTAAATTTTCCAAGAGTTTTAAAAAACTGATGTATTGGACATTCATCATCCTCAGTTCTCGTAAATATTTTCACACAATTTTGAAGTTTATTCAATTCTAATTCAGTCAAATTATTATACTCATTAATTTGTTTTTTAAGTTTTTTAATTTCATCTTCATCTTTTGATCGTTTAATTTTAGTCATATCACTTAACAAACGTGTTTCTAATTCTTTCAATCTTTGTTTCGGTAAGCAACATATAAATTTATTAAAATTAATAGCTCCTACAGCATAAGGAATAGGATGAGCTGTTGAACAGTTAGGATCAGGAAAAGTTTCGAGATCCCAAATATATGTTGAACTATAGTCAATTTTTTTCTTTGTTATGATTTTACATGGACGCGTTGTTAGATTTTCATCAGTAACTGTTTTATATATTGGTTTGAAATTATCTTCAATTTCTCTAATAGCGTATGCAATAGCAGAAGGCGGGAGGACCATGATTCCGATGATAGCAATAGAAAAAACCTCTCCCGAGTGAAAATTACTGCCGATGTATGACTATATAAAATTCAATAAAATACAATTGTGCCGACGTTTCGCGTCCAGACGCCGGCACAATTGTATTTTATTGAATTTTATATAGTCATACATCGGCAGTAATTTTCACTCGGGAGAGGTTTTTTCTATTGCTATCATCGTTCTCTAATAGCTTTTAATTTATGAGATATATTAATTAAACAACAGTGTCCAATTGTTGTACCTTCGTGAAAATAATTGTAATAAACATAGTTATGAAGCGTTTCAATTCCTCTAGGATTTAAATGACGATTTGAAGGACTGTAATGCTGAACACTTCCTCCAAAAAATTTATTGAACTGAGAAAATTTGCAGTTTGATATTACTCCTGTTCTAGATGTGGCTTTCTCTTTATATAAAAAATTGTTAAACATTTTTTTCATCATTTATCCTTGTTCTTCATTAAAACCTCGAAAACATTACAACATTTAATAAAACAAAAATCTTCAGAAGGAATATAACAATATTCTCCGAAATATTCTTTGATTCTATATTTCATATTAATACCTGCACCTCTATGTGATCTTTGTACTGGCTTCATTCCAAAATCTTCATATTTAATATTACCTGTAAAAATCCATTCATGACTATCTGATTTCTCATCCAGATTGGAGAACCATGTTTCGAATGATTTTTTATTATAGAAGGTTACGTAAAAATTTTGAATTGTATTTTCCTGATCTTTAATAACTTTTCCAAGTAAATTAATAATTTTACCATTCGCTAAAAGTTTTCGCATATCATTTACTACATTAATAAAAGATACATTTTCATATTTAATTTCATTCGGATTAAATAAATTGAATAAATCATCACCAAGTTATGTTTTTCTTTAATCCATTTCTGTTTCTTTAATGAGGCAATTTCTTCATCAAATTATACAATTTTTTTTTTATTAATTCATCAACAATGGGTATCGTACCTTCATTCATCTTGCAATTCATATTTTTTAAAGAAAATTGTGATTTTTTTATTCAAAAGAAATTATGATTTTTTTATTCAAAAAGAAATTATGATTTTATTTTAAAATCTGAAATAAATGAAGGTATATTCAATTGTCGTAATGTTTTTTAATCATAAACTGTTAAATTTTTATTAATCTTTGTTAAACTTTATTAATTAACCACCATAAATTATTACATGCCAAAAATACTCTAAAACGTCTTAAACAAAGTGGAAAATCATTTGTTCTTTCATAACTTTTCATACCATTTTTTATTTTATGATCTTTAACAAATTGCATATATCTGCGATGGTAATAAAATTTAACTTCTTTCTTCGAATTTACAGGATTTGTAGGATGTCTGTAATTTTTTAAAACTGGCACATGTTCTATCTTGTACGCATTCCACATATTTTTTTCGTTTTTTTTAAGAAAAAATTTATAAGAAAAAATTTTTCAAAAAAATTTTCTATAACTCTATCATGTATTTTTTTATCAATATTAATTGTAATGAAGCCATAATCTTTTGACCAAGCATTATTACACGAATGTTTGAATTCATCTTTAATTCTTGTACATAAATCTCTTAACAAATCACATTAAGTTTCTTGCTTTTATTTCAAATAGTATAAATATATTGGCATTCTTTCTAATAACACTTCCATCTAATGAATACATACTTTGTGTTAAATGAAAAATGGTACAGTTTTTATGTCTACCTCTTGTGAAATAATTTCTATTAACTGACTGATTTCTATCATTTACACAATCATCAAAAATTACAAAATGTTTCATTGTTTCATCTAGTTTACTAGGATCTTGCATATTACCACTATCATCTATTAATTGTATCTTTATGTGTTTATTTTTATTAGATTCTACTAACTGATTATTTTTTGCTGCTTCTTCACACACGAACTTATTTCTTCTTCATCTTCAGATTTTTCATATTCTTTGAATAATGAAGCAATTGCTGTTTTTGTAAGATTATTTTCAAATCCATATTTTAAAAATTGATAGACGGGTTGTTCTGCTGTTGTTGTATAAATTATAGGATTGTTACAATCCAAAACATTTGGAGTCGTTAAAATTTTAAATAATAGATATGTTTTTCCACATCCTGATCTTCCACAAATAACTGACAAAACTTTATTAGATAAATTTGGATGATGATTAAATTTAAGTTTTTTTTTATTTAATGTGGGCACTTCACTCATTTTTAATAAACGTTTTTTAAGAAAATTAAACTTCTGTAACCAAAAGATCTATCATAATCTCTTCACCCCCAAAATTTATTTCTTGTCCTTTCTCATCAGTGATTCTAATGTTAATGTTGCTAATAGTTTTTCTTGTAATAGGGAAATATATTAATGTTTGTGGAATTACATTTAATCTATAACCAATGGGTACAGTAAAAGCTGGAAAACTGAATATTAAATTTGACAATTTACCATTTATATAACCTCCTTCAATAATGTCACAATGTACAACAATTGAATTTATTTCAGTTATTTTTGGAATCTTCTCACCTAAATGATAACCTTGACTATAGGTTTGTTTATTAAATCCTAATAGCTTTGACAATGATCTATCATGATTAAAATCAACTTGATGATTTTCGTCTAAAGTAAGAGAAAATTTATTAACTGTTGGTTCAACAGCAAAATGTAATTGTTTCTTATCTTTAAATGCTATACCTAAATGTCTCTTAATTTCATTTGATATTGATTCAACTTCGTAAGAACCAGGAAGAAAAGTTAGTATTTTCCACGTTTTTCCTTTATCAGTGGAATATCTAAATTGATCTTTCACATCTTTTATAACATTTTGAATAGTGTTAAATGTGGAGAAACTAGTCAATGCAATTTGATAATTTTTATTTTGTTCCAAATGTAGAATGGGTTCTAAATTACAAGTGTGTGATGAAGTAGTTGTTATAATTTTAACGTCGTACTAAATTTTGATGAACCCAAAATCTCTGTTAGATTTTCTAAATGATTATTAATTTTATCTAAATCTGCTGATGATAATTCTCTCGAAGACATTTTTTAGTCAAAATTTTAAATAAATATTTTTTTTATAAAAATTAAAAACAACAACATATTTCAGCTATACTTTTATAACCCTCTTCATTTAGAATCTTCTTTTCTAACAGTCTTTTCAATATAGCATGAATTTCATTGTAACTAGAATTATGTCCTTCTTTTATTGCAGATATTAAAATCTCTAATCTATTTAGTAATTCTTGTAGATCATCTGGTAAAAATATAGTTGTTTCTGTTTTAAAACCTTTCTCTACTTTAGGCCCCGTTGGTAATAAATTTTCTAAGTGTTGATAACGGTTAAGAGATTTTGCTGCACCAACTCTATCTAACATAGCTTTATATTTTATGAGATCTCATACAGCATAATTTTTTAAATCTGCTCCTCTTAAAAGATCAACAAAATTTCTATCTCAACTAAAAGGAGATTTATCTGGTGAAAAAATTAAATCTCGAAAAGGTTGTGGAAATATTTGTTTTTGTCCGAGATAAAATCTAGGTATTGTTTTTCCATCTATAAATGAAATAGAATGTTCAAATTGCATAGATTTTGGTAATTTCTTATTAATGTTTGATTCCAGTAATCCATAGTCATCTGATATAGTTTTGTGTTCTGGATCTGTTATATTGATTTGTTTATCATTATTTGCAAGTTCTTTTTCAAGAAACGAATGGTTCCAAATGATTTTCCGAATGGTTTTTAAATGGTTCCATAGTTTTTCAAAATCAGTTTTTACTTGTTCAGTTAATTTTACTTTTTCAAACATATCAGATTGTATACCAGCTTTATACATTCTATGTTGTCTATGATTTTCATAATATTTTGTTGTTTTATTAATTCATCTAATTGTTGTATTCTTCTTTGATTATCAGCTTTAATTTGATCCATTTTTTATATTATATTTTTATATTATTTTTTTATATTTTATTTATTTTTTTTAAATATTATATTTGAATTTTGTGGTAACATGGGAATACAACAAAAACATTTTCCTAAACAAATTTTTTTTTATTGCTTTGTCGTCTAAAATTTTTTCGTCTAAAGTTTTGTTTAATCAAGTTTTCAGTTCTTCTAAAAAAGTTTATCATTTTCTTCATAAGAAATTTTTCCATCACTAGAAATTTTACCATCCTGTTTATTCTTGTCATTATATGATATTTGATTTACTTCATTATCTATTTGATCAAATTTTTCAATCTCATCTAACGTAATAACATTATCATCACAGACTCTGAAAGTAATAATGTAGTTTATCATAAACTTAAAGCAGTAGCAATAACAGGAATTGATAGAGCGCCAGAGGATATAACAATTGTTAAAGCACCTAAACTTACTGTTATAGAGATTCCAATACCTTGTGTTACATTCTTAACTTTAGACCATCTCTTTCTTAATTTATCATGATGTTCTAATCTTAATAATAATTGAGATTCCTTATCTTTCATATAACGTACTCTATCTTTGTGTTTTTCTTTATCCATCTCACTTGTTTTTAATTGTGATAACGAAGGATATTTTCTCGAAGTTTCTTCCATCTTTGAGGTTTCCATTTTTTAATAAATATTTTGAATACAGTCTTCTGATATTTCTAGACTATGTGAAAAGACTACCTAAATTTTTGGACTACATAAATTTTCGACTACGTGAAATTTTTAGTCTACCTAAATTTTCGACTACGTGAAATTTTTAGACTACCTAAATTTTCGACTACGTGAAATTATTAGACTGCCTAAATTTTCGACTCCGTGAAATTATTAGACTGCCAAAATGTTCAGATTACGTAACTTTTTTGAAACTTTTAGACTACGTAAATTTTTTGAAATTTTGATTCTTTCGAAATTTTGAAATTTTGATTTTTCGAAATTTTGAAAATTTGATTTTTTCGAAAATTTGGCACTGCCTAGATTTTTGAAATTTGGAGACTATCTAACTTTTTGAAATTTATAGACTACGTAAATTTTGAAATTTCGGCAGGTGTGACATCCGGTGCGAGCGAAGCGAAGCGCCGGATATCATACCCTATACTACTCCGGACCGATCTGAAATCGGTTTGAGTTGAGTTTATTCCTGGCAAGCCGCAGTTTTTCATGTATACACTGTTTCAAGTTGCTATTTTACATTGATGATGTTCTAGCTAGTAAAAATTTACAGATTCTGTTGACGTGACCATAATACAAAATCCTAAATTATCCTTAATTGTAGGAGGAACTGGCTCGTCTCCGCCTTGAAGCTGCCAGAGCCAGGCGCTCCAAGGGCTCTGAGAAGCAAGAGAAACATTCCATTTCGCCGGATGAGTCAAATCCCGAAGTTTTAAGGCGCGCCATCCTGGAGGAAAGTGAACAGAGACATGGATTAGAGAGAGATCTTCTCGTGAGCATCATTGACTCCATCAAAAATGATAGCAGCGTTCTGGCGAATATGAAGGCCAAGGAGACATCAGAATTAGAAAAGCTTCTATCAACTGTTGCCAAAGATGTCGCAGACTGGAAGCGTCTAGTGGGTGAAGACGATTCAGCATTCAATGAGTTGATGAAGGAAGCTGTGGCTGCCAAGATGGCTCTACGGATGAAAAAAGGACAGTGTTCCAACGAACAGGAAGCTGAAATATCTATCTTAGTTGATCTGCAGCATTTACAATTGGAGGAAACACAGGAGCTTGTCAAGCAGATGGATGGAAAGGTATTCCAAGTTTTTATTAAACTAATTTTCTGATAATCTATGTATTGATGCTAGTTTCATGGTCTTCCATGATGTACGGGCAATAGTCAAAATAATTAGTTCAACTCCATTATTTCTATTTAATATTTCATGACATACCAGTAGCTTTCAGGGCTGGGTCTTGAGTCAACCTTCAGCATTGCACTCGGGGAGATGCCGAAGATTTGCCTAAGAAATAGTAAATACCCAAGGTAGAAGCATTTACAATGGCGGACTGCTATGGCTTCGGTCTGACGGTCCTCAGCCAGCATATTGCAATTCAGATATCTAAACTGTAATATCACATTATTATACCTATTCCACGCAAATAGAATGAGTTAGATGACAATCTAATCTCTTCTTAAGTTTCCCGTTTTCATAGAAGTCGCTAAAAAGATGTGTTGCTAAATGTTGTCGTCAATTGAAAGTTCTTCGCACATCTTACCTGTAATGCTTCAACCGCGCCACAACCCCGTACGTCGTTCTCCCTTATGCAAAATAAATGAGCACTTTCGTTGTTCTTTTATCAAGTATTGTGAATGTATAATGATGACCTTTTCCTTTTTTGCAATTTCAATCTGTAATGCGTCCACTGACCGCCAGTCAAGTCATTTGTGAAGCAATAATGAAAATCATTATTAAATTCTAGCGCACATAAATGTATTAATTTTGTTATGTCCCATGTACATATTCATCAATTTAATGCTATCTACAAGGTAGACAATCGGCATATCATAGATTTATGTCATTATTGCCAAATCTAAGCTTCAATGTACCATTGGCATTATTATTGCGGTAATCATTCTGATATACCAGTCTCATATAACATTGCAGCTGCATGTTTCTTCTGTACTATTAAACAACCACTGCCCTAAATTCACTTTCTGATTGATGTGCTACCTCATTCCTTATTATTTAAGCATTCAATCAAAAGAAAAGGTATGTAAATTCCGTAAATGACATTTTATCCAGATTATGCTTAAAATCTCATGTAGCTAAAGCATGTCGGCCTAAATTCGCATGATTTTACTGCATCAGTTGCACTCTGGAAATACAAAATTCAAATCATGCGGATCGTTCGCTTATCATAATATTTACTTATGATTAAGTCAGTTTACTTCATTTTACCGACGGGACTCCCTTCCTATGGTTGTTTTCATGTACTAGCAACATATTATTCTGAAACATTTCTCAAATGTGTTTTGATAACTATTTGAGAATTGATTTTTCTAATTCATAAATAATTTATTTGTAAAGTTAGTGTATAGTGCGCATGAGAAGTGTGATGAATGGCATGTAGCAGATTATGGAAATATAAAATATAATAGCATATAATGACTATTCTGTGCATCTTACTTCTATGCGATAAGTTACCTGAATGCTTCATTGCATATAAAAGAAAGATCGATAGAAATAGACACAGCGCTGAGTGATAATGTTGAAAAGGAAGATGGAAATGATCTTCATTATTCGCCTACATTTTACAATGCACTAGTTGCGTCATCAGGGTAAGTGAACCATGAAGACACTAGCTGAAATTTACATTGAGACACGAGTTTAGAACATTTCATTGCTATATGCGGTCCTGAAAAAGCTCCCGGATAATTGAAAAATCACATACCATTGCTATGTGCTATGTGGATGCAGATGGCTATGTTAACATGGCTATGCCATAATGTCTATGACAGTTTGATTTGCTTAGCATTCTACCTAATAATTAATGTAAAAGCAAATTTGGCATCTGAAAACGCTTGATGTAATTAGAAAAAAAGTATATAAAGTTAATGTGAAACAAAAGGAAAAGTTCAACCGACAGTCAACGCCATATTTATACTCGTTTAGAACGGTCGTTAGCTGTCATTTTCGTAAGGTGTGCGGGAACTTTTGCAAGACTGCATATTATTTTTTGCTTTGATATGCATTTACAGTTAGTAATTATAGATTTGATCATTTTCATCGACAAGATGATACCTTGATCAAAACGATCACAGCTTTGTATTTCACAATTGATTAAATCCTTGCACTTGCTGTTTACGATTAAGTAAATAATGTTTTAATGTTCATCGTCGATTCTGTAATGTGATTTCTAAGCTCTTTTCTCGATGGAGATGTTAACTTGTATCTGTGCTGTTCTCCTGTTCTGATAAGGCGACTAGGATGCTGTAGAATATCAGAAAATAGTAGAAGTCAAGGAAAATGCTCTTCTATAACTGACAACGAGATGCAAGCATCATAATGTTTTATACATTTTTGCATCTCTTGCAGAACGTATCAGAATTGCGGCACTTCTACTCGGTTCAGGAAGAGGCTCACTCGGACTCAAAGGATAATGTGACCAGAGCTGTTTTCATCGATGTTCAAATCGCCGAAGGTACCGATGCCGCTGTGATAGCAGCTTTAGATGACAAATACGATGCAATGCGTGATAAATTGTTAATGGAAGCTATAATGCGCCAAGTTGGTGAATCAGATTGGGCGAGAATGAATGAACGTGAGCGACAAGCAAAGCTTTTTGAACTAAAGAGACAGACAAGACGTATGGAAGCAGAAGGCAAACATGAAGAAGTTGATGAGATGATGAGGAAATTATTGTCAACCTGTGACAATCTCAAAGAGAAGATTTCCGAGTCATTAGCAGAACAGAAGGCAAGACTTGAAGCCCGTCGGCAGCAACTACGAGAGGCGAAAGTGAAAGCAGGAGAGAAAGTGAATGAAAAGGAGATTAACGAGCAGATACAAGAGGTTTGTTCCCAAATGCATATAATTTATGTAATTGCTGATAGAGATACCATAAAGTAAATTTCAGTAAATTGTTATCTCAAGTCATTTGCATGATGGGCACTTGCCGCATTTCTTTGAACAATAGGTGCCCTTAATGAGCGACGTTCTCATGCGAATCTCAGTGAGTCAATGATGAACGGTCTTGAATAAAAGGCGCACATCAAGACCAGATTACAGACCAGCAATTTATAGTCTGCAATCAATATCAGGCACGCAGGAACAGGGGATAGGGAGGGCTGAGCCCCCTAGAAATGTCACTTACTCGCAACAGCTCAGAAAACTTCAGCCACTCACATTGATATGCTATCAAACAGATTCATGTATTTCTAAAACATTTCAGAATAATTTCGTTTTAATTGATTTCCAGTTTCCACGTACATGTGCTTATTGACGTGGTTCTTGATTGTGTGCGAATGAAGGAGTGCTCAGTACAGCGTGTTCGGATATGCAGAGCCCCATCCACTGATACAGGGCCCCACATATTTATATTGTTTAATCTTCTCAGCTTCCTGGAGGTTCGATGAACAGAATGTTTCACCAGAGCTGCGAAAACTTATTGACTGGGCAGAGAATTTCAAGCTGTTAAAAAGCAAAAGCAGCATCTCATTCCTTGAGCTAATTCATGTTATGAATATCCTTAGAATGTTCAAATTGTCACGATTCCATCAAATTTAAAGAATCTGCATCAGATTGTGATTTCTGTTAGACAACCTGACCAACACAGACTGTAAGCGTTCGGCCATACCTGGTGAATTAATATATGAAGTAAGGTTACTGCTAAGCGCCGACCCAAGTAAATGAAAACACGGAGTGTTCGGTACGTTTCGTGAGCCTTTTCGTGAGCCACTTCGGTTGAAAAAGGCTCACGAAACGTACCGAACACTCCGTGTTTTCATTTACCTGGGTCGGCGCTTAGCAGTAACCTTACTGACCAACCTGACCAAAAGATCCTGAGAACATCTCCAGGACCACTTCGCCCGACAGGTCGACCAGAGAAATTCGACTTGTGCCTCGAAACGATCCTCTAGAGAAATAATTGAAATATCAATCTAGTAAATTGTATAATTAGACGAAAATGCAATCAAGCAACCATGATGACTGCAGCTGTCCTTGAAGCCTTTATAGGAAATACAGAACACAAAGAATCTGCGGGTTCCCTTTGGAAATTATATTTTCGGGGATGGATTTCTCAGCGATGGAGTTGCGAACCACTTATAAAATCATTTTTGCAATCGAAAGTCTGAAGATAAAGAGTCTGAGGGTGAAAGATAACTTGCAGAAATCGCTGTCAAAGTAAAAAAGTTAGAACATCTAATATGTAGACCAGCGATGTGGGTCACTGGGTTGGGGCTGCATTCGGTGACCCGGGTTTCTCGTTTTTGGTTTTAGCGACTTTTGTAGCTAAATCATGAAGATAGAGTGAATTATCCGATTTACTAGATCCACAAACTTGCAAATCACTAGTCGATTGGAAATGCGACTAATTATTGTTGAACGCCGAAAGACAAGTACAACATAAGTGCGTATAAGTCCCTTGTTTCAATGGACTGCAGGGTTATCACTGGTAGGCACGGAACGAATGAGGCAGTGATGTAAATTTACCGACAATTTTTAAAAAAATCGACAATTATTGAGTGCTAGCAATTTTCCAACTTTTGGTAATTTAATGAAGCAGAAATATGCAGCAAATAATGGAGGACTTTTTACTATTTGACAGGAACATTATGCGCATTTGATCGAGATCAGCGATCTGTGCTATCGGCATTTATAATTAACGTTGCAGAGGAGAAAAATGAAGATGAAAATCAATTCTATAGTATTTCCGTGAATTTTGTAAATTGCATTTTTGTATTCGGAAGAACAATGCATATATCGATATTTACATGTAGAACAGCAAGAATATAGGATGGCACAAAAGGATAGGCAACTTTAAAAAAGATGTCACAAAAAGAAATTACAGAGTCATGTCCACCGTCTTTTTTGTGGCACCTTCTACGGCAAGCCCGAATTCGTGAGTTCCCTGGCCCCGATCACACCTGTCGATCTCAAAAGAGAGCCCTCGCGTTTGCGCGTTTTCAACTGCATCTATAGATGGTCGGCCGTGGAGAGAGAGGCGAGATGAAATTTTTCATTCTCAAGCGACTGAACTGTATTGTTGAATCACAAATGATTAACACATCTCACATGAAATCAAAACGATATCAGACGGATTGAAAGGTACATGGTAGCACACAAAAGAGTTCGTTTACATCTGAGGGACAACGCAATAAAGGGAAAGTCAATGAAAAATCAAGGTCGAAGGAATAGCCAATCAAAGAATGAAAGATCAAAACTGAAAGACAATTACATGCATCAGGACGACGTCTTGCAAAAATTTGTCCAATAAACAACAAGGCCAAAATGATGGAGAATGCTGAGTAGATGATATAACACTGAAAACTGATGAATAATACTGAAAGAGCAATACTAAAGGCAAAAAATCACGACCACAAAGAGAAAATATAATGAAAAAAGCTGATGAACAATATAGTAATACATTGATAAACAAGCGCTTTAAAAGTTTGCCAAAACGCAAAAATTGGGAGAAAAGTAAACCCCTGCTTCTTAAGAATTGAAACAATCTTTTAAAAGTTGCAGGCCAATTCGAATGACTATAATGTATCTATACCATTTCAAGTCCAGATTGAGAATAGTCAAAATCAGAATGGGAATTGTCAAAGCCAAAATCAGAATACTTTTGAGTCATTTTGTGCATTTCTGATGGCCTTAATCAGTGTACATTTCAGCTGAACGGATTCCCAATTTCAGCTATCTGCGAGTCATTTTATCAATATTGTTATCGCTATGTTATTAAGAAATAGTGAAATAATTCAGGTTTTTCTATGATTTATTGTTACTATCAGGTTTATGCTGGTGTGATAAAATGGAAGGATGTCGTTAGACTTGAACAAACTAAGCACAAAAATTCCTTGGAAGCCGCAGACGCTCCGTTTCGCCCTACAACTCGTCAATTCGGCTCGGAATGACCCAAACTAGCTTAAAATATCTAGAATGGCTGAACAAACTGTATGACTGCACAACATTCTTCAGCCATCTGAATCTGCCTCTAACTACAATAAATCGAACCCTTGTATAGTCGTAATTACAGCCCTCCTCAGGTGGTTATTGCTTCTACCTGTTGTCCTTTAAGTCTGGAACCATAGAGAATAAAAGGAAAATGTGACTAATATCAAGATATGCACATTATCATGTAACCAAGAAATGCATCTTTCACAAAAAAAGCGGAAATCACCTTGTCGAATACTTGCAATTTTACAAATATTCAAAGTGTTCACCATGAGCATCGTGAAATTTCTGAAATCGAACTGGAAATTTATGTTACGCATTTTGCATTCTACCTTTACATTGTCGAACTTCGAACATCCTTCCAGGATTCGTTCTTGCAAATGAACTAAAGCCTGATTTATACTTCTGTGTCGCGATACAGGCAGCATTTTTGCATCTCGATAAATACACGTTTCAGGATACAAATTTGCATCTTATCACATAGGAAACATACCGTGATACAAGTTTGTGTCTCGATACAACATTGCTCCCCGAAATCACATTTATACTTCGTATAGCCTGCCTGATCAGCCAGACGAGTGACAACGACGCTTCATGATGTCAAAATATCATAGGGAAAATGACGATTTGTTGGATTTACTTGCACTTCGATATCTGCAACATCGAAAAAGAACGAGGCGACGTTGGGCTGTCCATCCTGTGAATACATTACGTATTAACTACGGACATTATCATCGACTATACAACGATTATCTTCTACATGACATCGATGGAGAGAATTTTTTCAAATTTACTCGTATGGATAAACCTATGTTTGACTTTTTGGTGAAACATTGCGATCCTCATTTGCAGAAACTATTGATTTGTACTTGTCCAATTTCCACCGAAGAGCGTCTTCTTATGACTATACATTATCTTGCTAGCGGTGCCCCACAAGCCACCATTGGTCGTGATTTTCGCGTTGGACAGACAACGGTGCACAAAATTGTTCTTGAGACTTGTGATGCTTTGTGAATTGTTTTGAAAAATCGAGTTCTCCCTGACTTAACTTCTCATGGCTACATGCAGATTGCTCAAGACTTTTGGCATAAATGGCAATTTCCTAATTGCGTGGGTGCGATCGATGGCAAGCACGTGGCCATCAAAAAGCCATCGAACAACGGTTCGAATTATTTCAATTATAAAGGATACACGTCCATTGTATTGCTCGGAGTAGCAGATGCTAATCTTTGCTTCACTGCAGTTGACATAGGTGCACCTGGGCGTGCGAGTGATGGAGGAGTTTTGAAAACCAGTACCTATGGTAAACGTTTATTTTCAGGTGAACTGAATTTCCCTTCTCCAGCACCTCTACCTGGCACAGAAATTGTTCTACCGTATGGTTTGGTGGGTGATGAAGCATTTCCTCTTCGGAATGATCTGTGGCGTCCTTATCCTGGACGCATGATGATGTTTGACGACGACCAAGCAATTTTTTGCTACCGTCTATCTCGGGCACGTCGCTGCATTGAAAATGCGTTTGGTGTTTTGGTTGCACATTGGGAAATCCTGCGAAATTGTTTGAATGTCAAAGTTAACACAGCAGTGAAAGTTGTGCAAGCATGTGTGGTTCTTCATAACTACTGTAAAATGGCCAACCATGATCGTATGTACTGTCCGATAAATTTTCCCGATTCCTTTGACCGAAAAGGTAATGTTATTCCTGGTGACTGGCGCCAAGTTGGAAGAAGTTTGGACAGCATCTCAGGGAGTCGTCAGAACGTTCGCTCTAGAACAGCTACTGATAACCGTGAAGAACTTAAGAAGTTTTTTGTTAGCAATGTTGGAAGACTGTCTTGGCAGGATGAATCCACTGCCAATGGTCGATTACTGCGCATGCAGCAGTAATGCATGTATTATTAAATAAAACATGTTTCAAATCGGTAACCTTTTATCTGAATATACCACTTGTACAGCATTTACATATGTAAACTCAGATGCAATTAATTTATTTATTTGCAAAAAGAAATAAAGGAAAGACAATTCCAAATTCTTAAAAGAATGAAAAACGCACATACCGTATTACAAAATTCCATGTACTACAAAACGAAACAGATTGCTTTCGAACTATTCTTACACAATGTCAGAAACTGTCTGGTAGCACCGAATCTTCTGCGACACTACTGAGGGCCTGTGTTGCAGCAACCATAGCATCTTGCATGACGTAGGGATTCGTAAGGTATCCGAACTTAGCCTGAAAAAGGATCTGTTGGATTTTGAATTTGGCAATCTCTCTCTGATTCACGTCATTTAGGTTACTCAATGACGTAGAGACATATTCACCAAATGCCTCTTCCTCGGTCACTCGACGTTCTTGTCGCTGTTGAAGACGCGTGAGGATCGCCGTTCCAATTGGATCACCACTCTGCCTCCGCTTCATTAATGACAGTTGAAGTTCCTCAATTCGAGACTGTCGGCTGGATGGAGTGTCAGTCGGAGTCTGTGAGTCGTTATCCACTGCGAAGTCATCATTTTCTTTATCTTCTTCGAGAATGGGATCATTAGCGACGGTATCATCCAGGTTTCCTCGAGATTCAAGTGATGAAACTCGTTCCTCAGCTGCAGAACTCGAGTTACTCGACCTTGTCGACCCTGCAATGTCTATGTAGTCCGAAAGCCATTCCATGGCCGTCCAATATTCCCAAGCTTCACACTTACGCCGCTTAAACCTTGCGTCAACGCCGCTGGGAGGAATGGTTTTGGCAAGTCGAAGAAAACTGCCGCGTAGAGCTTTCCATCGACTTTTGAGAACGTTCATGTTGGCTTCAGTCCTCTGTACTCCAGCCTCAGTCAAAGTCAACCAAGCCGATCTAACCAGCTGCCGATCACTATGGTCGCGCATTGAAGTGTCGTAAAGAAAACGAAAGCTCTTCACTGAATCGATTAATTTTATCACATCGTAGTCAGTTGTCGAAACAGAAGATGGCGGCGGTGACATTACTTCAGTAGATGTAGACGATGACATTTTCACTAGTAGGAGTGAAAGATTTGCTGATACTGTGTGGTCTATGACGATCTCTTGTCTTTGTTGTGCGTTCGAGAGACTGGCTGATGTGCGTGCGTGTTTTTATATTCAATCATCTGCTTGTGTCTGAAAACATGCACCCCCAAAATCAAACACAGTTTGATTACGGAAACAGGATACGATACTGTTGCTCGACGCAAATCTGTATCCCAAGTTTGAGATGCAAGTCAGGACGCAAGATGCGAACCTGTATCGCGATACAGAATCAGAAGCGAATTTGTATCGCGATGTAAGTTCGTGTCTTGTGTCGCTATCTGTTTCCGAAGTATAAATCAGGCCTAAATCCCGCATTCTGATTTGGTGCATACCTGGTTACCTGAGTTAGGTCGGGATTTCTTGGAGCCCATTCATCTGTTCCTCTACGACCAGTACAACTATCAAAATGTCTCGTTGAGTCAATTTCTGTCCTTGATGGCGATGTAATAGTGGGGCGTAGCTCCATCTTGTTGAAACCAGCAGGTTTATATCCAATTTCATCAACCTCAGATAATAGCTGTTTTCGCAGCATTTTCATGTGTCATTGTTTGCATAGTCTAAAGAAAGAAGAATGGTCCAAGAAAAACGGGATTCCCATAAACTAAAAGTCACCTTCAGCGAACCTTGAAAGTTGTCATCAAACATCCTGTGAGATTTGTCTTGGTTCCAAAGCCGAATATTTTGCTTGCTTACCTCGCTTGACAAATGAAAACGTTACCAAAGTGAAGAGCGGTGATCGAGTTGAAGTGTTGTTGCTATCATATGTGACATAAATAAATCAATAACTTAAGGACTGAACGTAAAAGACTTAACGCGATCTCATGTCTCCATGTTAGCAACAGTGATTTCAAGTGTCGCGATGTTCATGGTGAACACCTGTAAAATTCAAGTATTCGGAAAAATGTATTTTAGTAGTTGATTGCCAAGAATGCATTTCTTGGTTACATAATATTGCGACATATTGTAATAGTCCGGCAGCCAGAACGAGTTTCTGCAGGGAAAGAGGCCGAAAGTGAGACTTTCACAGAATGATGTACACCCTACACCTGCTTCGAATCGGCGCGTCTGCCGAGTTCTGGTGAGTTCCTCTTCCTGTCAGACACGATCAAAGAAAAACACATGGTAATTCAATGGGACGCAGATAAAAGTCTTTGGCTAAAATGAGCTAAAATGAAATTTTGTATGTTTTCTCTGCTTAAAGGAACAGTGCTAAGCCCAGAGTCATAATGTTTGACATGGAATGTCTTCAGGTCATTTCCATTTCATCTTCATGCACCCTTGTCTGCAGAGCTAGACACATTTAGATTTGCCGAGCCTCTTAAAATCGGCAAGCACACATTTTGAGCAACTTTATCCACATTCAACCACATTCTCACATACATTGCCGATTAAATTCATGATAATAGCACATGCACATCATAGAAAATGACCTGAAGACATTCTATGTCAAGCATTATGACTCTGGGCTTAGCACTGTTCCTTTAAGCAGAGAAAACATACAAAATTTCATTTTAGCCTAAACCTTTTATCTTCGTCCCATTGAATTACCATGTGTTTTTCTTTGATCCTGTCTGACAGGAAGAGGAAGTCACCAGAACTCGACAGACGTGCAGATTCGAAGTAGGCATATGCGTACATCATTCTGTGAAAGTCTCACTTTCGGCCTCTTTCCCTGCAGAAGCTCGTTCTGGCTGCCGGACTACAATGCGGTGCATAATGACAATAGTCACATTTTTTATCATTTCCTACGGTTTCAGACTTTGTGGACACCTGGTATAATGTGATTTCCAAGCAGGTCTAGGTATCTATAATTGTGCAGGAGACAGAATCACTCTTCCTGTGGAAGAGCTTCGAAGGCCTGTGTTGAGACATCTCATTCAAAATTTGCCTTTCAGTCAAGGTAATGGTTATAAATTAATCAAGCATATATCATTATATCATATAGCATTATATTATTACGTTGCAGTTATTAATGATGATGAATAAGTGCAGTGCACATGGATACAAATCAACTTAGTAATCGAATGGCATACCCTGTATGTCAATATACGCAATACCACAAAATCCACTTCATGTCCATAGTCAACTTTCCTGATACTAGTTGGCTGCAAGCAACGTTGCCACCAGTAAAGGCAGCATTGGTATTCGTCGGTTGATTGATGTAGCATTACCTGTTAGCGCATCTTCTATCCACGCAGCAACTCCTCTGATTGATTATATCCTTTCAAATCACACTTGATTATCAAATATCAGACAAGACATTGTTGATGAATGATCATGGCGTCATGAAGAAGTGCCGCAAAACCCCGAGTTCCAGAGAATGTGGGATTCTACTGCAGCTTCGGAAAAAACCGTTGATTAACTCGAACAAGCAAGGTTGTGATCAGTAGCATCCTTGACAATTAGTACCTACATTACGCAACCTTGTAAATGCAAGTGTGGATGTCATTGCTACGATAAAGCTACATCTTTCCTGCAAACTTACTTCTCGAAGGATTCCACGTATTGTGAAAAGAGCTCTAGGCGTTACAGGTAATCCTGCCATTTTAGAACCACAGGGTTGGAAAAAAGGCTAGATTGTATCACCGCTTTCCCTTTTTCATCTGGAGTGTCTCATTTTGGGTTGCTATGGTGACAGATACCTTTGCCGTGTCAGACACAAGAATTCAAAAAGGGCGAGCAAGTGAAAAAAGTTGAACAATTTAAAAGGCGGAAATATCAGTCTTCAACCGACACCTACACATTTGAGCCTATGGCTTTCGACCTCATGTGTGGTCCCCCCCCCCCCAACAAAGAATCTTTTACGGGTGATGTCATTGGGTCTAAGATGACGACGGCCGGTGTTGATCAGAGGGAAGGGATGTGGTTGCGGCAGAGGCTGAGAATAGCAATGAAACGTGGCAATGCTCACTGCATTCGTAGTACCCTTCTTTGACCCCTCTTTTTAAGATTTCTTGAGTAGCCACCAGAGTTTGTATATTATTCTATAATTTCATCACTCAAATAGAAAGAAGAATAGCTACCTTCTCCTAGATATATAACATCTGGACAGTAAACTAAAATTTCCTAGTGCCATCGCAGACGGAAATTATCAGAACCTTACCACGATAATCATCTAAGAGGTATTTGCTCTTATTTTAGTTTGTTCAAATCACTGCTTTTGTTTGATATGTTGAAGTAAGTGCAATCGAAATTAGACTGAAGCCAAGAATGAAAGTTGAGCTTGCAATTGCTGCATTGCTGCTGAGTAAGTACCAATATTTCAACTGTGATTTTTCTATGAAAGTCGTTTTTTATCTGCAATTCCAATGAGACGACCCTGGCACTGCTCACCGACGATTTAGACTATCATTTGAAAGGCAATGTACCATTAACATGGATTTTTGAGGGCAACAATGTAGGATATTTGAGGGCGCCTGAAAATGTCCTACATTGTTGCCCGAAAAATCTATGTTAATACTATTGTGTGTAATTGAAATGGACTGGGCAGCAATGTTATGAATACACATGTAATATACGCTGATTGAGATTTCAAAAATATCTTTCACATGCATAGATCATACAGATATTATCATTGCTATTAGTTTGTGTATATTGCTGTATTCCTATGATTTCTATTCTACTATTATAAAAGTGTGCATCGCAATAACAAAAAGTGTGCATCGCAATTGCAAAAAGTGTGCATCGCAATGACAAAAATATGAATAACGTATTTGTTTATAACTATTAACAGCACTCACAAGAGGCCTATATAAACATGAAGTGTGTACAGAAAACTTCAACGAAATACACACTAAAATAGAAAAATAATGACCACGTATAGGACATAGATCACAGAAAAGAAAAGACGATCTTATTTGTGTTCGCATCTGCTTCAATTCTCATGCTCTTTGTCGCTGGTCCAGACACCGTGAGAGTTGATTCTGTCAGAGTTGTAGAACATGATGATGATGATGAAAGTTCAGCCGAACCAAATGAGAGAGTGTCCACTGAAAGAGCAGCGCCTAACTTTTTTTTTCTTTCATCAGAAGGGCGATCATACCGAGAAACGGTTCGTTCGTCTTTGTGACCAGTGATTAAGCAAACATCGGCGTTACTCAGACCATTTTCTTTTGCTCTCGTGATTGCTGTGCAACGAATAGAATGGTTGGAATAAGATTTTGATAATTTCAGTTTTGTGGATAACATTTTCAGGAAGTTGCCTAAGTAGTTTTGACCGCGAACCTGTCTATCACTAAACATATTATTACCACATCTTTTCCCAGTCAAAGGTCTAGGGAATAAATTTTCTGAATCTGGTGCATCGCGGTTGATCAGGAACAAATACTGTTCAAAACATTCTATGGTTTTTCTGTCGTAAATGCGATTAATTCTCTGACTTGAATATTGCTTTTGCTGGAGACTGGCTTTCACGTTTTTTCGGATATTGTTTGGCTCACTGTCTTTGTCCTTTTTGGTTTTAACACAAATGAATTTTTCACCATTGGAATCAGTTGAAATTTCAAGATCATTTCGTTTTAACCGTCTAAGTTCTTCTCTACCACGAGCTCCTAAGAAATATAAAATTGAAAAAATGACTTCATTCTGAAGTTTTTCGCCTGATGTTCTGTCAAATGAAGCAACAATAGTTTTTAAATCATTTTCTTCTATTGCAGCGAATTCCTTGCATTCTCCGCCATGAGACAACCAGACGCCAGCCATAACTTTGAGCATTCTATTTGAAGAAGCAAATTGGTCTCCCTCGATAATGTTGATATTTCGCTTGAGTGTTTGTGTTATAAAGCGATGAATGGCTGCTCTGATGCACTTAAGGCTAGTAGGACTGTAATAGGACCCATCTTTTGCTCGTAATTCGTGATAAAACCATCTCAAATATTCATTTAACTGATTTTCACAGACATCTTGAAGGTTGCAAGTAATATTATTTGCATCGAAAAAATCTTTTAATTTTTTGATATGCTGTCTTTCTTGCTGAATGGTGCTGGTCGGTTTGATTGCCAATTCCGTTTCATCGAGTATTCTGTTTACTTCGTCGGGTAGGCCTATTGGTTGTTCATCATTGGATAACGCTGCCAATAAATAATCGCTTACGGTAAAATCACCAAAAATATTGTCAGTTTCATCAGTAGGCTGATTTACGTCATCTTGATCATTTGACTGATTTATTTTACTTATTTGTGATAAGGTTAGGCCACTGATCATTTGGTTAGGAAATTTACTAAAATTTAAGCATTTTGGCCAACCGTCTTCCATCTCACAGAAAAGAAAATATTCTGAATGAATATCTTCACTTTGCAGTATACTATATAATTTTTGGAAAATTTGAATTTCACATAGCATTGCGATGCATTCTTTTGACAACGATATCATAACTTCAAACTAATAGCAATGCGATATTGAACGAAAAATGAATACAGCAATCGAGTGCGCTGACGCGCACTCGATTGCTGTATTCCTTTTTCGTTCAATATCCATACATTGCGAGATGCATTGCAAGGGAATTGATATATTCAAGCAGACTTATCGCGCTGAAGAAAAAAGACCGGCGGCACACGCCACATTGCCATATGGTCAGTTCTCCGTCGCCTTGCTTGCAAAATTGCAGTTTTGAAGACCACCCGACGAGTTAGCCCTCAGTTAGAGCCTGTTCAAAAGTGAAAAGGCCCTGATTGACCATGTTGTTTGATATGATGCTTGAAAGAATCAGGAATGTTTTGATGTTAAACGATTATAATTGATATAGCATACAAAATTTTTCGGTCAGCATCCACAGACCATCTTCAGGTAAAAAGTTATGTAAAAAATTTTATCTGAAGATGGTCTGTGGATGCTGACCGAAAAATTTCTGTATCTGTAAAAAATGTGTATCTTCTATGTCCCCTCCAACAACAAGAATGGTTTTCAAATGCAAATACTCTTGAACGAGCCAGGCTCATGGGTTAACAATCTGCGTAAAGCGGGTCATGGCTACACGTAATTCTAGTGTGAAGCATTGTTACAATGTTAGACAACGACACTCTTCGAACAGCAGTTGCACTTCGTGTAGGTGCAGCAGTTTGCCGAGAATTTCCGTGCAGATGTGGAGAAGTAGTCGAAAAATGTGACTGCATACCCTATCTTGTCGATATAGTGCAGGACGCATTGACACTCGGCACTGAATGAAACTGTTCGACGAGCACTGGCAAAGTGCGGATTATCGCCAGTAATTGAACCAGCTGGTCTGGACCGTGGCGATGGGAAGTTGTCAGATGGTGTCATTATTTTTCCATTCGCAAGAGGCAAGTGTTTAGTGCGGGACGCAACATGCAGAGATACCTTCTCCTCAACAGCACTGCATGCATCGGCCACGTAAGCTGGTTCCGCATCCTTTTCAGCAGAGAGACGTAATACACATAAGTATTCCTCTCTGGCTGATCGGTTCATCTTTCAACCAATCGCGGTGGAAACCTCAGGCTCGATGGGTTCATCGACGCTGCATTTTCTCCAGAAGATCGGGAGTCGCTTTACAGATGTAGCCCACGATGCGAGAGATTCTGTATGGCCAATGCAGCGTGTGAGCCTTGACATTCAGAGAGGCAATTCGGCCTGTGTTCGTGGGGCTGAGCAAAGGGCCTGACTTTACTTATTTTGTAAGACGCTTTTTACTCTTCTTTGTACCTTCGTTCTTTTCTTGTTGTTCCAAATTTAGTCCTATCATCTCTGATGTAAAAATTAAAAAAAGATGCATTGTTGCAGACCTTAAGCGTCCAGCAATGAGATTTTATCTAACCTAAAAATTGTTTTCCCATTACTTTTAACATTAGAAATCAGTGATAGTTCATGTTTACCGTCCAGCAATGGAGGTGATTTTACTAAATCCCATAGCATTTGAACCAGAGGAAAAAGTAGTTCAGAGTACATGCGTACTAAAGTACACAAGAGCTCTGGTATAGTGTTAAATAAACAGTATAATAAACAGTAGGTACACAAAGTACATAGATAATACAAATTTCTCTTCACAGCAGAGAAATACAGAGTAACATCATATAAGTTAAACAGAATAGGCCATAGGTGGCAAAAATTGAATAGCAGATGCACTCAATGATTTAGCAATTAAGAGATGCATTAAATAAAGCGAGAAAACTACTACTAGCATGCCACATGTTCACATTCACAATCTCTGATGGTGTCAATAAATTCATGCTGATGCATGCCATATCAGATTAGATGCGATTGCATCAAGAAAGTTATAACTATTATTGATATCGCAAAACCTGTGGATGAGTTCTTTCAACGTCCTAAAGGTCTGAACATTAATAAAACAACCAATTGACGAGGTTCCAATTTGCCATTGACATCAGTTTCCAAAATTACATGCATTTTTACACTCTTAAGAAATAACGAGGTGTTGAAATATCGAAGAATGGCTGATTGAGCACCATTGACGAGTTGGTGGGGAAATATATATTTCTCTGTTTGATAGAAGTCTAGATGCAAATAAGTCGTTGGTCACGTTTGACTGACTTTTCTCATCTCTGAGCCGATAAAAAATATCAAAACCCTTTCACAAAAATTCATTGTATACTGTTGAATGCAGAATTGTGAATTTGCCAAATTTATCCGTTATGCAACAAGATCCCTCAATTTTATCCTAAGTGTGCTCGAGACTTCAGTGTTCATACTGAATTTTTTCAGCTTCTTGCTTGTTTCATAGAACAATTTTAAGGGACTATGTATGAAAATTTGTTGCTTACTGTGCTTTCTTCTCTGCTAATTCAAACATGGCTTCAGCTAGCAATTTTGAGAAATGCATTGAATCTCTCCAAATCAATTTTCACTTGCACGATGTACGCATTCTATGTAACGGATAGAGGATGGCTATGCGATTCTCTGGGATATAGAGAGGGAAATTATTTGATGAATCCCGAGGGCTTTAGCTCGAGGGATTATTAAATAATTTCACGAGCTATGTCAGAGAATCGTATAGCTATCCTCTATCCACTATAAAGTATGCCAGATTATTTTTTTTCACATTCGACATTGTACATTAATTCATTGTATCTAACAAATTACAAAAATACTCAAAGATAAAAATATGAAGTATAAAAAATCATGTAAACATGTTGTATGACAAAATAATATTACACAATCATATCAATGATTATATATTATTAATGTATATTATTATTATTAATATTAATAATAATACCAGATTATTAGAAGCATAGATTTCTGCGATAGAATCCCTCTCTACCAAGATTTTCCCTAGGAGCAAATTTTATCAATTATAGAAGGGATTCTGAAATACGATTCTACAACTATGTAATAATCTGGTATACTTCATAAGGAATGAAGAATTCAAGCTACAGTATGTGTCCAATAAATGAATCTGCGGAAAATTAAAATTTGAATTGGCTTTCCATCCAGCCATAGACTTCTAAATTTCTCTGGACAGATAGGTGAGCAAAATTTGAAATCATTTTCTGCATGTTCAGGCCAACCAACAGTCGTTGAACAGAAGTAAATGACGAATTTTGTAGGATAGATAACTATTGAAGTGAGTCTCTTGTGCGATTCAATCGAATGCAAAATGCCAAACACATATATCACAGCTGGTTGTCAACCGAAATGCAATTATAGTGTAAGTAACATCAATACATTCCTCTGCATGATAAGGAAATTTGAATCAGTAGTTGCATCGAGTTAGTAGAAAGTGTTATATCCCAACTAAACTTTCCGTCTTGTGTAACCTTCACTTGCACGAACCTGACCACCAAGGAAGACATAGATCATTATCGCATGCAAGGAAGGAAAACTAAAAAATGGAAAAGCATTATCTAAAGGACAGTGCCATCAAAATTCCTTTGGCCACGTCTTTAAGTACATGCCCTGGCAATGGAAACACATTCGGAAGATTCTTTGGTGTGACGATTTTGTCTAAAATCTACAAGGAAACCATTCCATCTCGGTTTGTGATATCTCAAAGCGATCATGGACTAAAAATTGCGATCATGAGTTCAAATCTTCCCTTCAGCGTGCGTCGTCGCATCATTGACTGTCGAAAATTCTGCGAATGTTCGCATCTATCACGGAGAGAAATCCACTCCAACAAGCACATAATTATTATCTATCACAAGTTTTCCAAAGTTATCAATCTGATGACTTTTGTATTACTTCTGGATGACTAGCCAGTAATAGAAATTCGAAATCGTATTCAATTATGCAATACTTGGGAAGGGCTGACAAAGTTGCTGGTGAAACCGAAGTCAATGGATGGAAGATTAACGGTATAGATCCACCCATATCATTGAACATGGCAATTGACAGTTTCGTGAGGAAAATAGAAGCCGCCGATTTCCACACTATGTCCTCAAATCAAGAGGAGCAGAAAACGGAGATACTTCTTTTATTTTCATGAAAACAATGACGATGGACATAATAAGCATTCCCAACCTGAGCATCCACTTCTGAGGAGGTTGGAACAGATATGGAGCGATCCGACGTGTGATGGAGCTCTTCTGAGAACAATGACAAGTAGCCTACTTGGAAAGGAACATTCGTATTATCTTGAGAAGTGTTTTGACTGGATACGTGAAATGACTGGAGCAAATTATTTTATCTCCATGCGTCACCGCACGGAGAGTGACAAGAAAATAAAGACAATTTCTTTATTGAAGTTTTCCGCATATAGTCTGAAAAATGTTGATGATAAAATATCATGCAGTCAACCACAGAAGATGAAATGTATACAGGATGTTTTAATGTTTGCATGCAAAGACTGATTTCAAATATGAATCCTAATAATCGAGATGATGCCAATGGTACTTGTTGCCTCTCACTTCTGAAATGTAAAAATGTGATTCCTGTTGTGAATGTAATGTCAGAAATATTAAGTTAGAAAAGTTCGACATCTCGGAAGCTGCAGAACTTTTGAATATAATTTATCATAGGGTCTTTTCCACCAAAAGTATCTGTGCTTCAACCATGCATTCTTTGCTGCATGATATTCTCTGGCATCAAACTGAATAGTTGTCTAAGAAAATATATTCTTTAAAGCATGAAAAACGGTGCTCAGAATATCGATATTTCATTTCTTTTGGTGACTTTTCCGCTTATTTCTTCGCATAATCTCGCTGTACACACGGAAATGAATCAGATTTCAGAAATTTTAATAAAATATTTCAACAGCATGTACAAGAAATTTGTTCATGACATCGAAAAATTGTTCATGAAAAACTCGCAAAATTAGCAAATAACGATGAGTCTAGCACATGAGTTTAACGCATAAACATGCAGTCCCATGCGTCACAACTCCCAATCTACATAAATATGCATACATACTGTGCTTCACCGGCACCCGCATTGTGCTGGCAATACGTTCTCTACACTTTGAAAACGCTTGATGACAGTCTATTTGTAAGGTAGTCTAATTTAGGATTGCCGACTTGATCATGTAGGAAATTTCAACCAATTTCAACTTATCTGTCCAGAGAAATTTAGAAGTATGATCCAGCGATGGAACAGTCATAGCTTCTGATAGAAGTCTACAACAATGAAACTACGACGCGGACTCGTACATAGCAATGCCATTGATGGACCATAGAAGTCTATGGATGGACTATTCTGCGTGTCGTAGTTATTCATTGCTGCCTTTTTTCCACATAGTGCCATAGCTAAATTAAACACAATATATCTTCAATCTTCATTCGTAGACTTTTGTGGAAGAGTTTCCTGTCCAGAAGCTACACCTTCTATAGCTATAGCTATAGCGAGTGATCTATACAGAATACGAGTGTTTTGAAAATATAGAGATATATAGAAACCCATGATTAGAAAACAGTGCAACAATCCGACTTCTATGAGTGCAACCGTTTATATTCAAGTTTCCATGGTATAGTATTAATGTTAAATCAAAGTCTATTGATTCAAGAGCATCAATTGACTTGATTGTCAAAAGAACTTACTGCATTGCACTACGAATGCGTCTTACGACTATCCTTGAAATTGTGATTATTGCTGGGTTGCACGTCAAAGGAAATAATGATTGTGAATACAGTAGGAATGACCTCTTTGATTGGCAAGCAGATTGTGAACGCAAAAATTTGACAACGGTTCCTAATAATACGATGCACAAAGCTGTGTACGCGGCTTGTATATTCATTTCAACAAGATATTGGAGCAAAATGAAAATTCTTTCACTACTTGGGCAGAAATTGAAGATTTAGGTGCAAGGAATAATGAAATTCGATTGATTTCTGTGAATACTTTTGCTTCGATTCCGAAATTGTCACATTTGGATTTAGCGAATAACAAGCTGAAAATAGGAGAAAGACTGAAGATAAATACTCTACAAACAATTCCTCGAATTTTTCAGTTGGATCTAGCTAACAATCCTCTTGGAGAAATTCCAGACCGATTTTTCGAAGGACTGAAGGAGCTCAAACTTCTTAGTATTCAAAATTCAGTCAACGGTCTTTCACTCAAAGAGCATTCATTCGATAAATTAAGTTCACTTGTTTACCTTGATTTAGGAAATAATTCACTTCGAACACTCCCTTCAAATCTAAATGGAACTTTAAATACAACGGAACTTGCATATCTTCGTCTGGAAGATAATCCAATCAACTGTACATGTGATTTACGTTGGCTTGTTATGCTGGCAACTGAAAACTGGCCCAAATTAATGGTATCCTATTTAAACTGCACTGCCCCTCCTCACCTAAAAGGTTACGCCATGTCCGATTTCGTGTTTAATGATTTAATTTGCAATTCAACAGACATCTACTTAGGTGACGCATGCAATCTTTGCATATACCTATGCCACTTAGTGTTCAGAAAATGATTGAAATCGCACGAACTGAAGGAAGATTTTTTAATGTCTATTTTGAGAAGTGTGAATAACTAGAATATTTACTTTCATTAGCTCATAAGTGATATTCATGCATTTATTTCAGTCTTTTTTCAATGAAACTTCATCATAAGGGAATGTTATGTGTTCCCCCATTTATTTTGATTTAGCATATGAATATAAAATTTGATCTTAAGAACATCATTTTAAATGGTGCTTACGATGGCTGACTTTGCATTGCAATTAATGAATAACATGTTACTAATGATTCCTAGCAGTAGAAACCGAAAATGGAAAGAAAGATTAAGATAAGAGTATATAGTTGATGAAAACAAAATTGATTTATCTTTCGATGCTCAAGGTTATTAATGAGGTCAGAAAAAATGAAAAGAGATGCAATGGAAGAATTCGCCTCTTAGACAGCACCAGCATCATGACCTAAAAGTACATATTGGCATTTAGAGAATGCTATATCACGAAATAGCGCAAATTGAAACATGTCTAACGGAAAAAAAACAGGTCTTTGAATCACCGTTTTTTCAAAAATTGACTTTCGCATGATCTTCTCGAAACAGTTTTCGAAAAGATTGCAAATTGTCTGATTTTTCACCTCAAACTGTCTCCATTGCTATTAGTCAAGCGATATTGTTGTTCTGATGATTTCTTCGATTGCTACCAAAAGTACCCAATGCAATACCAAAAGTGCACAATGAAATATTGCGCCATGCAGTTTTCGACAGCTTAGACTTCCGTGAGTAGTAAGCAAAACTCCACTTCTGGACCGCGCAAGATGGCCGCCATCGCTGACGTCCCCCCCCTCTGGAACGGCAGAGTGTCGTGGTCGGCCGCCGTGGTGCTTCGGGTCTGAGTCCCCCCCCCCTCTGGAACGACAGAGTGTCGTGGTGGACTTGGGCGACCGCCAGGATTAGTCTTGAGGCTATAGTGTGTGATGTTTTTCGTGCAATCTGCTGAATGTTGGGTTGTAAAATGGGTTGTTTCGAGTGGAAGGAGTGGTCGGATGAGAAAACGGAGGTCGGATTCGTATTCAGCGTGAAATTCTGCATCGGTAGGGTGAGTTTCAAGGCAATCGGTGAGAAAAAATTTTCAACATTTTTCGAAAAACGACAGAGTTAGAATTTGGGACGTTTTGGTGTGTAGCGTCAAAACGAAGCATCGGATGAGAAAACGGAGGTCAGATTCGGATTCAGCGTGAAATTCTGCATCGGTAGGGTGAGTTTCAAGTCAATCGGAGAGAAAAAATTTTCGGCTGACGTCCCCCCCCCTGGACAGCTTGCTTCGATTTTGGCTTCCAGTGGACGGATTTTGTCGTGCGATAGCTCGTTTGAAAGCTAAGAGTGAGACAAATTCAGTGAAAGAATCGGCTTGTTCCTATCTGTCTTCGTTCAAAAGTTAGAGCGGTTACAAGATCTTAGGTCGGAGCTCGCTCACCTGAAAAAATCCTAAGTGTCAGAGTGGCTTTGTATGGGTAAAATTTTGAAAATTTTCCAAAGTGTGGAATTTCGACCTGGGACCGTCACCAAAACATTTTTCATCAAATTTCACTGACCTCCCCCCCTGGACAGCTTGCTTCGATTTTGGCTTCCAGTGGACGGATTTTGTCGTGCGATAGCTCGTTTGAAAGCTAAGAGTGAGACAAATTCAGTGAAAGAATCGGCTTGTTCCTATCTGTCTTCGTTCAAAAGTTAGAGCGGTTACAAGATTTTAGGTCGGAGCTCGCTCACCTGAAAAAATCCTAAGTGTCAGAGTGGCTTTGTATGGGTAAAATTTTGAAAATTTTCCAAAGTGTGGAATTTCGACCTGGGACCGTCACCAAAACATTTTTCATCAAATTTCACTGACCTCCCCCCCCCTCTGGACAGCTAGCTTCGATCTTGGCTTCTAGTGGACGGATTTTGTCGTGCAATAGCTCGTTTGAAAGCTAAGAGTGAGACAAATTCAGTGAAAGAAACGGCTTGTTCCTATCTGTCTTCGTTTAGATGTGAGACGCCATTTAAGATTTTGGGACATTGGCGAAAAACGACAGAGTTAGAATTTGGGACGTTTTGGGCTGTAGCACCAAAACGAAGGCTCGGATGGGTAAACGGAGGCCAGATTTGGAATCAGCTTGATGTTATTGTCCAATGAGGATCATCATCCAATGAGAATCAAGCATTTCTTTATAAATAGCGAGCCTTCCACAGTGAGAATCATTCCATCGTTGAATCACACGAGTGACGGACGCACATTTTCTCTCTCTCTCTCTCTAGTTCCCTGTTCTATTATCCAACTAAAATGGTAAGTCGCTACTTCCCTCCCTCTCCTCCCTTGAACGTAAACTTAATACAATCTTTTTTCATTTTCAGGCATCTACTCCATCTGCTGCACTAGTAGGACAAAATGGCGGTCAAACGTTACAAGGTTCGCTACGGTCAGATCATCTACAACTGAGGCCAGTGGAAGAAACAACCAAGGTACATAATCCTACACCGCTACAGCGTAAATTTAAACAAGTCTTGCGTTATGGCGATCATAGCGTAGTACTCCAAACGGGAATGCTCCCTTCCACGGATGTCAAGATAATGCGCAATCAGTATGGGGACTACATACTGATCCCCGTGAGTCCGTACATTCGCCACCAACTTGATATTATTGAGGAGTATGTGACATTAAATATGGACATTCCTACTCCTCTTGCTCAAGAGTGGAAGGCGAGAGATGACAAGGATACTCCCTATAGAAAGATTTGGGATGGTAATCACATTTGCCTACCGGTATCACATTGGTGTACTTACTATAAGAAGGAGGGAGATCAATCAATAGCCATCAGATGTGATGAGCTCGGAGAAGGTACTTGGGATATCCTTTTCAAAGTGAATGGGCTATATTATGGTCGACACAAGGATAATAAAATAGCCTCTCTCTCCATGCATATGGAATCCATCCTATATATTCCGAAACCACCCAACGTGGACGACATAATTGATCAAATCCTTAACAGCAGTGGTACGAAGCGCAAGTCGGAGAAGAATGCTACATCAAAACGCAAATCAAAGAAGGAGAATTGCTAGTCCTTTCCTAACTGTACCCTATGACAATTCGCTTATGTGCTTTGAGTGTCGTAGACGTGGTCTTATTAGATACATTTTACTTCTTCGTTGCCATCATCATTTGTGTATTTTGTCGTGAAAAGCATCGATGTAATTCTTCATTTTGTAATATGTTATAGAACGTTTCCTTAGATGTGTAAATTTCCGTTTTAGGCTTCTATCATCATTTTTATGGATTGTGAGGGTGAACCTGTACAGGAGCTCAGTGCTATTGCTATGAACAATTGGACATATCAGATTGTTAGTGTCTATCATCAACATGCCAACTGCGATCCCAATGTTGATCAATGGGCGAGAAAACACATTCATGGACTTAATCTGAAATATTTGCAAGACTATGGCTTTTCTTGTGAAAGTGCTCTTCTTATTGACTTTAAACGATGGTTAGCTGCTTTCAATGTTATACGCATCTTTTGTAATAATCCTGGTAAGGAGAGGAAAGTATTTCCCAATCTAATCATCGATGATATTTTGCTCCCACCTTGGGATAGTAGAGTGAATCAACATTATCATGAAGTCACGAAACGTTTTAAGGATTTGTGTGTTCCTATTTTGTCTGTTCGTTGTAGTAGCTACGTTCATAACCAATGCTTTTTTCCTCCTTACCTCAACACTGCCAAAGTCCTGTATGGTTATCATTGCTCGCTGTATGATAGTTATCAGCTGTATCTATTTTATCTCTTTCAAACCATTGATTTATAATACATGCTTGTTACCGTTATTCAATATATGTTACTATGAGAAGAGTTGTTGTTTTCATGCAATGGATGGGTTAGATAAAGGGCGATCATGTCTTTCTCAAACGACTGCGGAACATTACGTTTTCATAGGCAAAGTTTAAAAGGAGCTGTTCAAGATTATGTGATAAAATTTCATAAAGATGAGACCGACATCGAAGCAGTGGTCGATGATGCTAGCACTCTATTTCTAGAATTAATGAATACATTCTCTGATAGCATTATCATGGCGCGATTAGTTGCGAAAATTAAGTTTAGTCATTTTGGAAAGCAAGAGGTGGAAAGTCGCTCTTTCCATTTTGCTTCTTACTCAATGGAAGTGGTAGATCACCCCCAAGAATTTTTTAAAAGACATATGATGAAAATTGCTGAACGTCTTAACGCATTTAACCATCATGGTAGCAGTCTAGTGATTGAAGCGATTTCAGATATTCACATTCAACTTTCCATAAAGAAAAATTGAAAATGCAGTGGTACTTGATTGTGGCACAACTGGTTTTCGAGCTATGTCTGCTCACTCTCGAAGTATATTCCTTCTGTACATGCGTCTATTATTTAGAAAAGGCTAGCAAATTCATATCTTCAAAAAGACTTGCTATAGACATCAGTAACGGTGAAACTATGTGTTGCGATGTATGTAAGCGAAAGGATGGAAATGAAAAGCGCATCTTCAAGAGATGTAAGCATGCTTTTTGTCAACGCTGTTTCATACGTAATTGCATTCAACTTTGCCAATGTAACCACTGTGATATTGCTCATTTCGAGTGTCACTTATGTCGCAATAGTTAGTACCTATGCAAATGTGGTAAAGATAGGTTTTAGCAAAGACTAATACGGAAAATGGCGAAACGTAAAATGACGAAACGTAAAAGTCAAAAGTTTTCTTCAGCCATTCAAGCTCTCCGACGAATGAAAGCAAATCAGCGATACAATGCTATACGACATGCTAACGATAAATTCATTTGTGAAATTATTTCTCATGTGAGGAAGTTGAGGACGAAGAAATTAGCGCCAAAACAACGAAAGTTACTTAAGCGATATGCTACGAAATTGCGTTTCATCTCCAATCCTAAAGTCGCCCTTCAAAGAAAGAGGAAAACTCTAACACAAAAGGGCGGTTTCCTTTCAGCAATACTTCCAATGATAGCTCCTGCCGTGGGCAACCTATTGGGTAATATCTTTGGCTCTAAGCGTTAATTATGCAAATGTTGAATCTCAAAGTAATAAAATGGATTTCAGACTTCAATGTGATAAAGTTCTGACTGTATCAGGTCCATCTCATGCAGGTAAAACTGTTTTCACGCTGAATTTATTGGATAAAAGAAGGGAGTTGTTTAAGGAACCTATCAATCGAGTGATTTGGTGTTATGGTATTTATTAACCGTCGCTGTTTCAGGAATTGCAAAGTCGCAACTTTATTCGACATGAACGAATTATTCCAGTGGATAAACTTCAGTCTAATGATGTTGTTGTATTGGATGATTTATTAAAAGAAAGTAAGAATTCAAAAGATGTTACAGATATGTTCACTCGCGCAGCACACCATAAAAGGTGCTTTATCATCTATATCACACAAAATTTGTTTCCTGATGGAAAAGAAGCTCGTACACGAAACCTGAATACACACTATTATGCTATTTTCAAGAATCCGCGAGATAAAAGTCAATTTGAAATTTTAGCGCGACAAGTTGCACCCAGAGGATCAAAAGCCTTAATTGAAATTTTTCAAGCAGCTACTGAAAAACCATACGGTTACTTATTCATTGACTTTACGCAAGAGTGTCCGGAAGAATTTAGATTTCGAAGTGATATTTTGAAAACTCCCATGATTATCTACAAACTATGAGTTCTTATTCTCGCATGATTGTTATTCCTCAGGATGAATATGTACAATTGACTGCCATGCAGCAAGTAAAGCAACCTCTTGCAAATCAAATGTATAGGAAAGAAATAGATTATCAGCAAAATGTTCACATCAAAGATCCACATCGTGCTGTATTATTACAATCGGAAACTGTTGAGCAATTGAAGAACTTGAAGAATAAGATGCGTGACTCTGTATCGACTGCTACACCTTTAGCATCTCGCGCACATGCCATATCTCTTTTCAACAGTATTGAACCCCATCTCAATGTAAATGATAGAGGAGAAATCATTACAGATGAAAATAAAGTGATTGATGCTTCACGTTATGAAGACTTGATTCAGTATGCGACACGTAGAAAGCGCCGTCAGGGCTATGTTCCACCTGGTTGGTCATACTTTCTTAAACTATTGAAAAAGCATAATGTACCAAAATTTGCTTTAAATAATGAGACATTGAAAGAACTTGATTCAACAGTGGCTACTACTCCAATGCCTCAGGCGATGAAAATGCCAACAAATTGGTTTAAGACGTCACCTGCTACATCCCCTCCCACACTCACTAAGCAAACAAGAGGAAGAACTCGACGTAGATCTACATCGCCACTAAAACTGGTAAAAGGAAAACGTAAAACAGCTCCTCCTAGGAAATACATGTTCTCAGACTATTAATATGAAGCAGATGTGTTGCTTGCCATGTAATGAGCCGCCAGAGGTGAATGTCGTTGTCACTTGCACTTGCTGCGCCAGCTCTCATAATGAAACCCCTAAGCAATGTGAACACGATCGCAAAACCGCTAAAGCTAAATGCTGCAGTTGTTGTAAATGTAGAAAGGCAAGAAAGCAAAAAGATGAGAAGGAGGAAAAAGAGTCAGCCGTCATCGACTGAACGTTTGAAGTCAATCTATTATGATGTAAAACATCCGGCAGGATTTGCATCTATCAAGAAATTATCAAAAGCGAGTGGTCTTCCACAATCACAAGTGAAACGATGGTTAAAGAGTCAGGCTACCTATACACTCCACAAACAAGCGAAAAAGAAGTACCGCACCCGCCATTATATTGTTCATGACATCGATGAACAGTGGCAAGCAGATTTGTGTGATGTTGCCTCCATTTCAAAACATAACTCGGGCAATAATTTTATTTTAACCGTCATTGATATTTTCTCGCGTTATGCGTGGGCTCAACCTTTAAAAACTAAAGAAGGGAAAGGAGTAGCAAAAGCATTCCAAACAATTTTTCGAGAAGGTCGCATTCCAAAAAGAATTCAGAGTGATCAAGGAAAAGAGTTTGAAAATCAGCATGTGACAAGATTATTTGAGAGGCATGACATTGAGTTGTTTAGTGTAAAGAGCGCTTATAAAGCTGCACTCGTTGAACGTTTTAATCGCACATTAAAAAATCGTTTGTGGCGACATTTTACTGCCAACTTGACACAAAATTGGACAAAGGTTCTACAAGATACACTCCATGCCTACAATCACTCTATCCATCGTTCTATTGGACTCAGACCAGTAGATGTAAATGCTGACAATGTAGATAAAGTGCGCGAATCATTCCAACGTAAACGCACTCATGTGAAAAGTGATGTGAAAATTGGCGATAAAGTTCGTATCTCAAAAGTGAAAAGTGTTTTTGCTAAAGGGTACCTCCCGAATTGGACAGAGGAGGTATTTACAGTATCAAGGATTAATCAAAAAGACTCTCCGACCACCTACAAGTTGAAAGATTACGATAATGAAGAAATTGAGGGTAGCTTTTACCGCGATGAGATTGAGGTAGTCACTGAAAGTGAAACATATTTGGTAGAGAAAATCATTCGATGTAAAAAACGGCAAGGTGAAGAATGGTGTCTTGTTAAATGGACTGGTTATCCTTCAAGTATGAACTCTTGGATGCGTCGTGCCGACATCTTTCATCTAAGTGATCGACAGTGATTCATGCAAAGTTGTAACTAACAATGTTTAGGGTTTGAGCTATGAATCCAACTGCCTCATTTTATTCACGACCCTCCTATGTAAGTGGCGGAGGACAAATTTACATCGGTGCTCGCCGCCAACGTGGAGGTAGCATACTTGGTGCACTGAAATCTGTTGTAGCACCTCTCATATCCAATGTCGGTAGATCTTTAAAACGAAATGTTTTAAGTAATGCCGTTGGCTTTGCTGGTGATGTTGCTAGTGATCTTTCCAGAGGTAGAAGTTTTAAGAGCAGTTTGTTGAATCGTGGGAAGGAACGCGGTTTAAAAACATTGAAGCAGACCATTGCTGGTATTACTCAAGGAAAGAAATCACCTAAACGAATGAAAAAAGGAAGGAGGAAACATCGCGGAGCTGGTAAGGTGCGATCTTCAGTCAAAAGGCATTCACGCAAACGTCGCAGAGGCTCTAATCATTCATCAGGCGATAAACGACTACGCTGCTATAGCTTCTAATCATGGAGTGTAAAACTTCCGGTTTTTGTTTGTTCGATCAACAAGCCATACACACAGATATTCTTAGTTCAAGTATTGTAGATTATCATCCTCGAACAGCTGAGAATGCTGGCCCCATTGAATTTGTTATTCCTGGTGGTAGTGATGACTACATAGATTTGAGTTATGCGATGCTTGATTTGAGGTTTAGAATTCAGCAAGCAGATGGAACTGCTATTGACGATGCACATAAAGTTGGACTGAACAATTTACCATTGACTACATTACTTCGTGATGTTTCTCTAACGATTGGAGAGCAGCAGGTGGAAGGTGGTCAAAGCGATTATCCCTATAAATCATATTTCAATCATGTATCACAGTTTCATCCAGCAGCACAAAAAAGTCATATGGAAGCCATGGGATGGTACAGAGATGAAGCAGGAAAATTTGATGTTGAAACAAACAGTGGCTTTGTAAAGCGATCTGCTATGATTAAAGATAGTAGAGTATGTCAGCTATATGGTCCGCTGAATTTAGACTTCTTTAGACAGTCAAAGTTTTTACTGTGTAATACCAGCATGCGACTCAAGCTGACATTGAATAAGCCTGAATTTGCGCTGAATGCATTTGCTAAAGTTGACAATTTTAGAATTCATGTGGAAGATATTGCACTTTACATTCGTCGAGTAGTACCGAATCCAAGTGTCATTAGAGGGCATGCTGAAGGCCTTAACCGCCAAAATGCCATTTACCCCGTTCAGCATACAAAGCTTCTCACCTTTACAATTCCGAAAGATCAAAAGAGTTTCATGAAAGGTGGCCTCTTTCCATCGGAAGCACCGAAGCTCCTCATGGTGGCAATGGTTGAAAATGATGCATTTAATGGTAATATAAAGAAGAATCCTTTCAATTTTAAACACAATCAGTTAAGTGAAATTGCTTTACGTGTAAATGGTGTGAGTCATCCTGGTCCACCCTACAAACCAGATTTTGCTTCGGATCAATTTATGCGCAGTTATGTTGATTTTATGGATGTCTTTGGCTTTTACAATACGGATGACACCAACGGACTGACTATGAAAGAGTTTAAGAGTGGATATACTATTTATGCATTTGATTTGACTGCTGACAGCGATATTAGTGCACCCTATCGTCAAGCGAACGTGCCTCATAATATTCGTTTGGATTTGACGTTCAAAAGAACACTACCTGAGACGATCAATGTATTAATTTATGCAGTCTTCGATTCAAATATTGAAATTACAAAGTATCGTGACGTGATTCTTCAGTATAATCGTTAATGAGTTGGTTGACTGCTGACGATATTAAGACTAAAGTGCAGCGTAATGCAGACGAAGCGACGTTGAAAGCTTTCGATAATGTGTATTCACTCGATACCTTACCACCTGCAGTAAATCACTATCCCATCTTTATTGTGCTAAACACTCATTCACAGAATTTAGGCGGTGAGCATTGGAAAGCGATCTTTATTGGAGAAGACCGACGTGGTGAACTATTTGACTCTCTTGCTCAACCTCCAAATATACCAACACAGCAGTGGTTGAGAAAACATACGCGTCAATATCAGCGAAATGAACGCATACTACAACATCCACTTTCATCAACGTGTGGTGCTTTTGTACTGTACTTCATCTTAAGACGTTTACATGTATCTCGATTTGCATCTGTTATTCAAAACTTTTCATGTAATCCATCCTCTAATGAAAAAATGATTTGTAAGTTCTATCATGATTTGAAATAAAAACATCATGTTGGAAAAATTGTTTTTTATTTTACAATCCGCTGGGTACGTACATACTCAATGAGATAGTCTAGGATCATATTTGCTTGTACATGAGATTTTAGTCCAGTAATGATCACTTTACTATTATGAAAGATTGCCACATGCACAGGTAACCAACAACTAATGAGAGCTGCAGGAAAAAGTTCGGGTTCATAACACAAACTGTAACTGCTGGTACGAATCTTCAAAAATGATAGACTGTCACTCAATTGAGTAGAGATCACCATATTGTCCACAGTCAGATTCGACATCACACACCTCTCCCTCTTCCATATCCGACGTAGTAGTCTTTGTAGCTCTAAGCGCATTGACTGCGCCGATGAATGAGAAAGGGCGCCGAGAATCTGTACAGTCCCATTTGGGAGGAGTTGAAGATTCCGTGAATTGTTCATCTTCACCACTAACATTTGAGGACGGCCCGGGTAATACTTGCTGTTTGGAAGCTGTTGGTGTAATGTTGTGAGATCGATTTTGGTGTAGAGTCTGAAGCGACGGAGAATGTTGACGATGGTGTAGCGATGGCGCTTCATGATGAAAGAATGAGTAAATTGAGCGATGTACCTTCCTTTTATACTTTTCCCAACTACCTTGATGAAATGTGAAGTTAGTATGAAGTTGGGAATGATAGAGTTGAATTCGCCGATTGTTGACGCGCAGCCAGATGCGATTTCCAATACGTGAATGTCTTTTCATATAGAAGTATTTCAAATCCTTCATGATATGATGTAGAGATTGAAAATGACGATAAGATAAAGCAAACTCTCTTCTCACATTTCCAGTTGAATCTTTGAAATAGACGTTTCGATCATGATCCGTTTCAATACGTTGTAGGGAATCTAATTTCCAACTCATGATGTGTGGTAGTCATGTCTGATTAAGATTTGCATAGTAGGGCGATGAACTCACGACGAATAAATGTCATGATGGAGCGATGTATGTATCTTCTATACTTCTCCCAATTGTATTTGCGAAATGAGAAACAGTTTGCGGAATGAGAATGGTAGATTTGAATTTCATTTCTGTAATGTTGAAGCCAAACTTGATCACCCAAGGAGATGAATCTTAATGTTTCAAAATATTCCAAATCCCTCATGATATCATTGAGGTTGACAAATTGTCGCCATGTTAATGTAATTCCTCTTGATGTATGACCATGAGAATTTTTGAAATGTACGTTTCCATCACGATCAACTCTGATATATTGTAGAGAGTCCAAAATCCAAGTCTTCATGATGTTATGCAAAGTTGCAGATTAGCAATATTAAAATGTCGTTTTATCATATTTTGCTTAGCAATGCGGCTACAAAGAGATTTACTAGTAATCCAGCCGCACTTTTTTCTACTCCCATTGATCATGCACAACAGCTAAATGTAAATTGGGAAGTGGGTGTCACTCAACTTGTTTATAGCAACTGTGTCTATACTTTTGATCATGAGGTGATGACTATTAATATGAGGCGTACAGCTGCTTATCAATGTGAAAAGGGGTGCCGAGTATACATTCCACAGTGGCCAAAGAAAGATCTCTTATCATGTAAAAAGTTTATATATGATTTCTTGAATAAAGCGAGTAAACATATTGTCCAATTTACTCCGCACAATGATGATTATAATTATGTACATCATGTAGTTGAGAAAGATTGGATAGTTGGTTTAAGTCCAAGTTTAAGAAATGATTTAGGTTACCTCGCTAGCGCCTTAACAAGCTATGATAATTTTAACGTTAATTACCACATAAGTGGTCATAAACAGTTAATATATCGAGAGGAAGCTTATTATGTAGATCTTATTCCAAGAAATGAGAAGACGTTGGTGAAGAAGATTGTGATTAAGCCAAGAAAGACAAACATGACTCCTGAAACATTATTGAAGAAATTTAATTATCTCCTTCGAGTTGATGGCAAACAAGTGGCAACATTGACTTATATTAAATCATCTAATCATATTGCAATAAGCAAATTAAATGATGATGATCTAGTATTAGTTTGTTCAAAAGATTTTCATCAGTTCTTACGACATCGTTCTGCAGCTGTTCATGGAAAATCTGATATGCAACATTTACCATGTGAAAGGTCAAATCAATTTGATACAGAATGGACCGTATCTTTATACAGAAAGTGTGTAGAGCCTTTAGGTGGTATCTTACATGAAACAAGAGTGTTGATGCCTCGCATTATTACTTCGGTTAAATTGGTTGTAGATTATTTAAATGAAGTGATTAATGACCAACATATTTCATTTTCTGAAAAAGAAGGTACTTTGTCTCTCACTATAAGTGGAAAAGGTATTGAACTAATTATGGATAAAACTCTAATGGACATTTTGGGTTTTGATCAAAATATCTTTAAAAGTGGTACTGTAACCAAAGCTAGCGCAGACATGTCGCTATCGCGTCGTATTAACTATTTTCAGATATATTCCAATATTGGTGAAGATGTACGTGTGGGAGATGTTGAAGCTCCATTGCTAGCAATGATACCATACCAGCCAAAAAGCTGCAGTATTTTATCTGAGCATACTTTCAAGAAAGTGCATTATACAAAACTGAAATCAAACTACATCCCACAAATTGATATTGCCATTTATGACGATGCTGGTGCGTTGATTCCTTTTCATAAAGATGCTGTGACAAGTATCACACTCCATTTCCGAATGAAGAGTTAATTCAAACGTATGCTAATATATTTTTCCAATGTGAATAATATGGAAAGTGAAAATAAGGACTCGTTTCTAATCTACTTGCCCAGTAATGCTTCTATGAATAAATTTCCCAAAAATAAACCATCAGACTATCGAGTAGAATTAAATCGGCCACTGCATTTAGAAGGAGAATGGGAGGTTGGCGTTTCTAGTATTTGCTATGATAGCAATATTCAGAATGTGAATGATTTGGAAGAAGTGATATTGACTCCTCGCACCCATGATGGAATAACGATGAATAATGCATTTCAGTTCCCATACAATTTAACATCAGATGGAAAGTGGAACTATGAATGGATTCAGATAAAATCAGATTCTTATGAACCATTTGGGAATGAGAAAATTATTAAGGCATTCAACAGTGGTAATACTTCCATCATGAAGAATAAAAATCAGAAAGCTTATGAGTTTACTATCTATCATTGGAGTGGGAGACAGTTCCTCCGCTTTCATTCTTTTACTAAAGGTCTTACGCTGAGGTTGGATAGTGAATTCTATCCACATCTTGGTTTTGGTCATGGACTACATCTAACATCAATTGCTACTGCAAATGTTAAAAAAGTTTATTCAAATCGAATCAACAAATTTCATTATAGATTTAAAATATTTGATGAAGATGTTGTAGAATGCGAAGAACGCATCATTTTGAAAAAGCGTGGTGTTCAACCTTTATCACTTATTGAGTTAGTAAAACGATGGAATGAGACTGTGGGTAAGAAGTATGGAGAAAAAATTATGGCGGACAAAAATAAGTTGGTTATTCAGAAATATAATGACAAACTTACAGTTTATTTCTCTCCAACCTTGCGTCATTTTGTAAGACATTATACACCTATTATTGGAAGCGGTGTGGTGTATGCTTCTCATGAATATCACACTAAAGCTGATTCAGTTAATGATGAATGGTGGGTGGACATCTATGGCGATCGCATCAAGAAAATTTACCAGTCTTATGAAGAATCTAAAGTTGCTATCAATATAATGCCGCGTCTATATCATACAGTTGAAAGCTTCATTCATGTAGTAAATCCTTATATACAACAGAAGTTGAAGCATGTGATGAAAAGTAAATATGATGTAAAGACACACCACATTTCGTTTTCAATTGAAAATCAACGCGTTGTTCTGAGACTGGGTGATGACATTCAATGTCAATTGAGTAAAAATTTGAAAAAACTCTTTGGTTTTTCAATGCTACAAACAGTGTTTGCTGCTGTGCATACGATTGGTATAGAAACACCAATGACACTTGATAAACATGAACAGCACCTTTACATTCAAAGTGATTTGATTCTACCTATTTCTGTTGGTGAGAAAAAAGAATACATTTTACGCGATTTCATTCATGATAAAGACGCTTCATATGTTCATATGGAATAGTCGAGAAGATGTTTGAATCTATTTTCTATCATCCCGTCGTCAAACAAACTATACCCTCTATTGCTATCAAAATTACCAATGGTTTACAAGAGTGCATCCACGTGAAAGATACTAAATCCCTCATAACGCTAGTGTTTCGGAAAACAAAGTGAAGTCATTGTGATATGTTTATTGAAATAAAAATATGCGTATGAAAAAGTCTTTTCACAGATATAGGGGGAATGGGCTAACTGTAGGCATATATTCACAAGGAAGAAACGATCTCATGCGATACATAAAACAACCATGTATATCTACAAAAAGCAACATCAAAATACTGAGTTAAAGTTGATTATGTCAATACATCTCCTGAATGTGGTAGCGTGAGTTTTATTCTTTTGGGTGGAGGTATGTTTGTATCAGGATGTCCATGTGGAAGAGATGTGTTATGTCCTATCCAACACCTCTTATCCTCCCATGCAGAAAGCGCTCGTTTCTTAAATGTGTACGTTTTCACAGTATGAACTTGTGATTTTAAGATTGTCATATTGACAAACGTTATATTTTTATTTTTATAGGCCTTCTTATAGGACCGATGTTTTTGGACAATTGATTTTGATATTCCTTTAGCACGCTTAATACTATCTGCACATTCTTTTAATTTCATGGAATACATTTTAGGGCGGAGGAGAATCATTTCATCTATTTCCTTTCCTGCTGTTTCATCCTTAAAACAACCAAGTTTGGCTTTATTCTGTATGGAAAAGAGTGGATGAGCGGGATTGTAGTTAGATGTGTCGAAATATTTTTCTAATGACTTAGCTACTTCATTAAAATTTAAATCTTTTTGAGTGGTAATACCTAAGAAGAAACTATCTGTATCACCACCCAACAAACGAACCTCTTTTACGAGAGGACATGGTTTTAGTATTTTATAAAAGAGTTGGTACATTTCAAGCTTAGAGTAATCTAGTACAGCTTGGCCAATATATGGGCTTGCACAACTCAACTTCAGATTTTATCATTTTAACACCTACAAGATCCTCATCGATAATGTCTCTATCAATGAAAAGAGGTGATGAGGTCAGTAATGGGCAAAAGACCGTTCTAGGACACCATAAAATCAAAAAAATTGGTATCTTTAAAAACGACATAAATTCACGAATTTGAACCCTTTTTCAGGTTTTTAAAAGTTGAGAATTTCAAATTCATGAATTTTATCCATTTTTCAGGTTTTTAAAATATATCATGTGACTAAAAATATTTCTTTAAAAATGGAAGAAACAAAAGTGGAAGGAACTTCAGAAATGGAAGGAACCTCAAGAATATATCCTTCGTTATCATATGAACGTAGTTCTACTTTAATGGACATTGAAAAGATTAACATTGAAAAAATGAATAAAGAAAAACACAAAGATAGAGTTAGGTATATGAAAGATAAGGAATCTCAATTATTATTAAGATTAGAGCATTATAAAAAATTAAGAAAGAGATGGACTAATGTTAAGAATGTAACACAAGGAATTGGCATATTCTTAACAATAAGTTTAGGTGCTTTAACAATTGTTATATCTTCAGGTGTTTTAGTAATTCTAGTAGTTGCTACAGCTTTAACAGGTACGGGTGTTTTTGCAACTTCACTTGTTACAATGTTAGATAAATCTTTAATAACTAAGAAACGAAAATCATTAAAAACTAAGCATTTACATATTAAAGAAGTCTATGATAAACTACATTACTACTTTCAGAGAGTATGTGATGATAATGTTATTACGTTAGATGAGATTGAAAAATTTGATCAAATAGCTAATGAAGTAAATCAAATATCATTTCAATCACAGACAGAAAAAGTTGATGATAAAAATAAAAAGGATGGCAAAATTTCTAGTGATGCTAAAATTTCTAATGAAGAAAATGACAAATTTTTTTTAGAAGAGCTAAAAACTTTAAGCGAAAATTTAAGCAAAACTTTATTGAACAAAACTTTATTAAACAAAACTTAAAACGAGAAAACTTTAAACGAAAAGATGTCAAACAACAAAGCAATAAAAAAATAATTTGTTCAGTAAAATGTTTTTGCTGTATTCCAATGTTACCACAAAATTCAAATATTATATTTTAAAAATGGATAAAATTAAAGCTGATAATTTTAAAAGAATAAAACAATTAGAAGAGTTAATAAAACAAAGAAATATTATGAAAGAAAATCATCTTCAACATAGAATGATAAAAGCTGGTATTCAATCTGATATGTTTGAACAAATGCAGCAAACCGAGCAAGTAAAAACTGATTTTGAGAAAACTATGAAACCATTTAAAACTCTTGAAAAAGAAAGTACAAATAATGATAAACAAATTGATATAACAGATCCAGAGCACAAAACTATATTAGATGACTATGGATTACTAGAATCAAACATTAATAAGAAATTACCAAAATCTATGCAATTTGAACATTCTATTTCATTTATAGATGGAAAAACAATACCTAGATTTTATCTCGGACAAAAAGAAATATTTCCACAACCTTTTCGAGGTATAATTTTTTCACCAGATAAATCTCCTTTTAATTTAGATAGAAATTTTGTTAATCTTTTAAGAGGAGCAGATTTAAATAATTATGCTGTAGAAGATCTCATAAAATATAAAGCTATGTTAGACAGAGTTGGTGCAGTAAAATCTCTTAGACGTTATAAACAATTAGAAAATTTATTATCAACGGGAGTTAAAGTAGGGAAAGGTTTATCTGAAAAACAGAAAACTGAAACAACTGTATTTTTACCAGATGATCCACAAGAATTACTAAATAGATTAAATATTTTAATATCTGCAATAAAAGAAGGACATAATTCTAGTTTCAATGAAATTCATGCTATATTGAAAAGACTGTTAGAAAAGAAGATTCTAAATGAAGAGGATTATAAAAGTATAACGAACCGAATGTTCTAGGGCTTCGCCCGAACCGGACATCTCTGATGTCCTCCAGGGCTTCGCCCGTAGCTGAAATATGTTGTTGTTTTACTTTTTTCATAAAAAAATATTTATTTAATTTTTTTTAGTTTAAAAATGTGTTCAGCAGATTTAGACAAAATTAATAATCATTTAGAAAATTTGATAGAGATTTTGGGTTCATCAAAATTTAGTACGACGTTAAAAATTATAACAACTACTTCATCACACACTTGTAATTTAGAACCCATTCTACATTTGGAACAAAATAAAAATTATCAAATTGCATTGACTAGTTTCTCTACATTTAACACTATTCAAAACGTTATCAAAGATGTGAATGATAAATTTAGATATTCTACTGATAAAGGCAAAACGTGGAAAATATTAACTTTTCTTCCTGGTTCTTACGAAGTTGAATCAATATCAAATGAAATTAAGAGACATTTAGGTATACCATTTAAAGATAAGAAACAATTACATTTTGCAGTTGAACCGGCAGTTAATAAATTTTCTCTTACTTTAGACGAAAATCATCAAGTTGATTTTAATCATGATAGATCATTGTCAAAGCTACTAGGATTTAATAAACAAACCTATAGTCAAGGTTATCATTTAGGTGAGAAGATTCCAAAAATAACTGAAATAAATTCAATTGTTGTACATTGTGACATTATTGAAGGAGGATATATAAATGGTAAATTATCAAATTTAATATTCAGTTTTCCAGCTTTTACTGTACCCATTGGTTATAGATTAAATGTAATTCCACAAACATTAATATATTTTCCTATTACAAGAAAAACTATTAACAACATTGGCATTAGAATCACTGATGAAAAAGGACAAGAAATAAATTTTGGAGGTGAAGCGATTATGATAGATCTTTTGGTTCGGGAGGTATAAACTCCCACGCGAAGCTAGAGAAGTTTAATTTTCTTCTTCTTCTTTAAAAACAAAAATAAAATAAAAATAAATTTTTTTATTAAAAAATGAGTGAAGTGCTACCATTAAATAAAAAAAAACTTAAATTTAATCATCATCCAAATTTATCTAATAAAGTTTTGTCAGTTATTTGTGGAAGATCAGGTTGTGGAAAAACGTATCTATTGTTTAAAATTTTAACGACTCCAAATTTTTTGGATTATAACAATCTTATAATTTATACAACAACGGCAGAACAACCCGTCTATCAATTTTTAAAATATGGATTTGAAAATAATCTTAAAAAAACAGCAATTGCTTCATTATTCAAAGAATATGAAAAATCTGAAGATGAAGAAGAAATAAGTTCGTGGTGTGAAGAAGCAGCAAAAAATAATCAGTTAGTAGAATCTAATAAAAATAACCATATAAAGATACAATTAATAGATGATAGTGGTAATATGCAAGATCCTAGTAAACTAGATAAAACAATGAAACATTGTGTAATTTTTGATGATTGTGTTAATGATAGAAATCAGTCAGTTCAGAGAAATTATTTCACAAGAGGTAGACATAATAACTGTAGTGTATTTTATTTAACACAAAGTATGTATTCATTAGACGGAAGTGTTATTAGAAAGAATGCAAATATATTTATACTATTTGAAATAAATGCAAGAAACTTAAGTGATTTGTTAAGAGATTTATGCGTAAGAAATAAAGATGAATTTAAACAATCGTGTAATAATGCTTGGTCAAAAGATTATGGCTTCATTACAATTAATATTGATAAAAAAATTCATGAAAGAGTTATCGAACAATTGTTCTCTGACTGAAAGTCGATCGAAAATATTTTCGCGGAGTGATAAAAATATACAAACATAGTGTTACAATATTTTTTTATATATATATCAAATTTGTCTATCTTAGAAATTAGAAAATTAAAAAGGTTCAGTAGTTATTCCATCAGGTAAAATTTTTCTTTTATCATCAAATGGATCTAATGCTAATTTATGTTCTTCTTTTAAATACATGTTATGTTTTTTTGAATTAAGTCTATAATTACATGCTGTTTTTATTTCATTATTAAATAATGCATTTTTATAATCTTGAAATGTTATTTGATTAGCCACTGATGCCTTTGAAATTCCTTTTAATGTTTTATGTGTTTTAACGGGCGAAGCCCTGGAAGACATCTCCGATGTCCTAATATTATTAGTTGTATCATAACAGTAACATTTAGATTTTAAAAATATAGCTTCTGTTATGAAATCTTCATTTCCTTCTAATTCATCTTTTACTTTACATAAATCAGAAGGATGAATGATATCTTTTATTTTATCTATTTCTTCATCAAGTGTAGAATTATACGGTATTGTTAATTCTAAGAAAACAGAATCGGTATCTGTAAAGTGTAATTTATAGTTTTTGCCATAAGCAGGTGCTAAATAATCATATATAAATCTATACATAAATAGTTTAGCTAATTCTAATATAGTGAAACCAATGAAATTAAACTTATCATGTTTTACGCTAATTCGACGTAAATGTACAGCACATAGTTCATCACTAAATCTAGTAGTTCTTTTATATGTAGGTTTCCTTGTTAAATTTTGAAATCTATCTCTATCATAAACTATTTCAATATTTTGTCTATTACGCACATTTTCTAAAGTCTTACCATAAAATGCATTATTCATTAATTTGAAGAAAACGTTTCCAAAATCATCTTTATTTCTTTTAGCTATTTTACGTTTTTCAATATTGAACTCTATATAATTTTTTAACCACCTAGATTTTCTATACTCTAGTTTTCGATGTATTTTGGTGAGAATCATTCCATGATCTAAATACCAATCTAGCATTCTTCCTTCAACAACATACTTTCCTTTATTGCTTTGTGTTAACATAAGTTTTTTTGTTGGTCTATATTTCTTAGGAATTAAAGATTCTTGATAATCTGAAAAATCTTCTATATTAGGAATTTTGTTTTCGGGACAGAAAGGAAAATATTTTGTTTTATCTTTTATATAATCAGGGTATACTAAATCAACTTCATATACATAACCAAAATTATTTTCACCATCATATGTTCTTTGATAATCTAGAACGGGCGAAGCCCTAGTAGACATCTCTGATGTCGTACGAATATTACACCATGTCATCTCACCTGTTGGTAATTCTTGTATCATGCAAGAAGAATATAAGCTATTAAAATCATAATATAACAAATAGTTTTCTCTCATGAATTCATCAATTGCTTTTTCACGTTCTACTCCTTCTCGTTTCGTTCGAAAAATTTCTAATATTTTTTCTTTTTCTTCTGGAGATAAAGGTTTCATTATTCCATATTCTTGTGGATTTACTTTCTTATTATAACATTTAACATATCTATTACCTAAAACTGATGAAACTCCACCTCTAATTCCAGATTCAAAAAATAATAATTTATCATATGTATTTTCTTTATAATGTTTAAGTTTAACATTTGTATGTTTTAATCCTGCTAACCATGTTAAACCTGGTGTAGAATAACAATAACATGGATCTATTCCGTAATATTCTAAACACATATCACGAAAGTTTTCAAAAAGATCAGCTAGTATTAATACATCTATCTGTAGATATTTCATTGTATAATCATACATTGTTTTACAATTTAACTCTCTCCAATTCTTTTCAGCTTCTGCATAGTCTTCGTCAGATAATTTTGATTGTTTTAATGTTGATTTAAATTTATTTATTGGAGGAAGTTGTTCTTCTTCCATAATTTTATTCACAGAATTAAAATCAGTCTTCGACTGTGAACCACAGGTTTTATCTCCAGTTATATCAGTCTTCGACTGTGAACCACAGGTTTTATCTCCAATTATATACTCATACGGAAATATGCCTTTTAAAGGTTTTAAATTATATTTATTTAATATTTTACATTGTTCAGATTTCAAAGTTTTTCCCATAACATCTAATGAATAAGGAGTAAAAAATCTAAATGCATCTAAAATTCTAATACAACCTAATTGCATTGAAAAATATTCTTCTTCTGTTTTACATAGTACATTTATTTGTTGTTGTTGTAATTTTTCAGATGAAAATAAATCTTTCATTACTAGATGGAAATCATATTTAGAACCATTATAGAAATATAAAGGAACAAAGTTATATTTAAATTTATTAGCATTAAGATTACAAGAATTATGTGCTGCACCTCTATATAATCCATTTAGATGATCATGATCTTTTACCTTATCAATATATCTACCTCTGCCAGTTTTATATTTATTCATAAAACCTTTTCCACAGTAATAACAATTTATTTCATCATAAAATTCTTTTCTTTCTTCATCCGTTAATGGTATCATTGGTTTATTTGTTTCAAGCAATTGTGAAAAACGTCCTTGTAATTCTTCTACTTTCTTTGTAAACATTTCTGAACTATCTTCACCATAGTATTGATAATATTCTGATTTAAATAATTCAGGATAATTTGAATGAATGTACATTCCCCAACATAATGGTTTTTGTTCAAATAAATATTTTTCTTTACTTTGTTCAGCTGAACTTTTTCCAGGTGCACTTTTTTCAGAATTATAATTTTCAGAATCGGGTGAAGCCCTGGAACTTTCCGTTCGATTTTGTGTCATATTAACATTATATGCTTCAAAATCGCAATAAATAGTAAAGGGTACTTTATTTTTAAAATACCATTTATTATATTCTAAATAATCATCTTTAGGAAAAGTATTTTGAACTGCTTCGTTTTGTTGACAATTCTCCAAATGTCTATTCATTTCTTCTAAAGTTCTAAAACTTGTCATACATTGAAGACAAGGAAAATTTTTATTATCTGAAGTTTTTGTAAATATAGAAACATCTTTACACAATATAAAATGTCCCTGATAATATAATATATTCGCTTGTGCTGGTTGTTTTGACTGTTCTAGTTTTTCAAATTTATCTTGATATATTTCATGTGTTTCATTAATTTCTTTTGTAATATTAAATGTATTTTGATAATAATTTTGATTTAATATTTGTAGCTGATAAATATATTCTTTATCATATTGTTCTTTATATTGTTGTAGACATTTTTTTAAACATTCATTTAATCGGAGCGAAGCTCCTCTGGCTTTAGCCGATTCTTTATTATTTTCTTCATTTAATTTTTGAATTGTTTCTATCTCATTTTGATATTTATGGTGATATTCTTGTAGCAACATTTTTATTTGTTGTTGATAATCTATTTTACATTTTTGTAAACTTTTATTTAAATTTTCTAATTTTTGTTGATATTCTGAAGATAAAGATGAATATTTGTAATTATAATCATTAGTACGTCCTTTATAATTATTATGATTAATCATTATTGGTGATAGTGTTTTAACAAGTTCAAATTTTTCAGTACATATTATTTTTCCTTGGTAAAAAATATTATGATGCATGTAATTTCCTCTATCATTATATACTATTTCTGATTCACATAAATTTTTATTATTCAAATAAAATTTTTTTGAATCTGAGTAAAGTGGAGTAATTTTACCAATAGAAACATAATTCACATTTAATTCAAAAACATTTACTTCTATTAAATTTTTATTCTTTTTATGAAACTTTTTTAACCTATTATAATCATATGGAAATTCATCTAAGCCATCAGAAAGATCAAATTCATTTATGTATTCTTCTTTATTATAATGACTTAGTCTTTCTTTATGATATTCTGCAGGATGTAAATGTGCTATAATACTCCACAGAAAACAATAATCATCTTCATTTTTTATGTTGATTATTTGTGGTGAACTGAAAGGTAAAGAAACATAACTACCACCAGTATTATTTTTATATTTATCAATTACTATTTTCTTAGATAGTATTTTAACAAATCTCCAACCAGATTCACGTAACTGGGCTTCAATTATACAATTTTCTAATTTAAGTATCATCGATTCAAATATGGGTTGTATATCATTTAAATTATGAATTTCTTGTGAATTTGTAAAATGTCCTTGTATTATTTCTTCAGGAATTCCATCAGGTCCATTTTTTGTATAAAGTACTTCTACATTCATATAACATTTGAAAGATTTCTTAAATATATTATAAAAGTTGGTTAGAATATCAGAAAAAGTTTTATCGGTTTCATTATATTCAACGGGCGAAGCCCTGGAACCTTCGGTGCGAAAAGACTGATTAAATAAATATTTTATATTTGCTAAGGCTTCATCGTTTCGTTCAGCTTCATCAAATTCATCAGTATCGCCAAATAAATATCTTCCATCTGGTACGGGCGAAGCCCTGGAAGACATCTCCGATGTCCCATGTACGGGCGAAGCCCTAGAACCTTCGGTTTGTATGGTCTCATCTTCACTATTAAAAACTTTTTTATATTCCGAATGTGAATAATCATCAAACATTTTTTTAACTTTTATATCAGTAGGCAATGTTTCTAGATAGTTTTTATAACTATTTAATTTTAATATATTTCCTTCATCAACTCGATCTACATTTTGTAAATGCATTTTACTATTTAAATGAGATTGATAACTTCTTTTTGTTTGCAACTTTTTTTTACATAAGTTACAATAAAACTTGGTATTTTCCATTTTTTTTATTTTTTTAGAGAAAATTTAAGAAAAAATTTGTGTTTTAATTTTAGATATAAACATTCTAATATCAAGGACTTGAGTGTTATTTTATATTATTATATATTACACGTTCTTCAGTTATTTTTTTCTTTATCACATTAAGTTTTATCGTATAATGTTTTATCAAAAGATAATTTAAATTTTTTTTCACTAACTATTGATTCATCATCATCATCATAAATTGTTTCTTCATCATCATCATAAATTGTTTCTTCATCATCATAAATTACACTTTTTGGGATTGGATGCCCTTCCATGATAGGATACCATTCTCTTATTGGAATATCTAATTCTAAATTACATCTTTTATCTGATAATAATATAATAGAGAAAAATATTGGTCTTTGATCTCTTTTGGAAAATTTAATAACACCACCATAATTTGAATCACTTTTAGTTTTAGTTAAAGATGATAAAATTTTAAATTGATTAGATGTAAATCCTAATTTAAATTTTGTAGACCCCACACATAGTTGTCTAACAGTATCTTCAACTATGCCATCATTATTATTTTCAATTGTAAGAAAATGAAATTTAGATAAATTTTTATAATTACTAATATTTTTATAATCTTTTTTACCATTTACACCATTTTCAGATGTTTCTGAATCATCATCATTATTATCATAAGATTCTCTAAGATCGGGCAAAGCCCTAGAATCTTCGGTTCGTTTATTATGAATATGATTATGGTCATTGTTAATAGTATAAGGTGTAGACCACATATAAATTTTCTCTTGTTGAGCTAAACCATTCATATAAGATTTTAACAAATTAATATTTAAGTTTGAATATAATCCTATATACGTATCATCATCATATCTTTGGGGCATTTCTAATGTTTCTTGTTTATAAATTGTGTCTCTATAATAAACTTGACATAATAATTCTTCATTATGTTTTTTACTCTCGATATGAATATTATATTGGTTTTGTTCATCAACAAATAATCTAATTTTTTCTTTCGAAAAAGATTTTAATTTTTTAACTAATTCTTTAATATTGATATAATTAATAATTTTAGCTTCTATCCAATCAGTATTACTAATTGGTAACACTGCTCTAATAAATCCATAAACATTATTATGACCTATTATAACCATATTTTCTTTATTTAATTCAACATAAGCTACATCATTATATTTACTTACAATCTCCATAAATTTAATAAATGGATCCCCCGGAAATAAACAATAATTAGTTTCTATAGAAGGTAAACCTTTAGTCTGTTCTCTAAATATTTCGGCTTGTAATTCAAACAAAAGATTAACATCTATACATGGATTATTATTATTATTATTAACAAAACATTTATTTTCAAATCCCGTTGATCTCGTCGAATAAGAAGAACAGGATGATGCGGACGAATATAATTTTTTTAAATTTGGATTTTCCATTTTTTTATTTTTATTAGAAAAAATTTTATTTTTTATTTTTATTAGAAAAAATTTTATTTTTTATTTTTATTAGAAAAAATTTTATTTTTTTTATTGTTATTAGAAAAAATTTTACTTTTTTATTGTTTTAAAAATGATGTTACCAAATGTTGGTGGAGGTGCATATATCCCGAATAATCGTGAATTAGAAATAGAGATAGAAAATTATATCATGAAAACTGGAGACGTTTTATCTGGTCCATTGCATCTTTCTATTCTTCCACAACAAAATACAGAGTTAACAAATAAACAATATGTTGATACACAAATCAATGATTTAAAGGAAAAATATATAAACGATGTTTTGGTTCCACTGATGAATGAATTGAAGTTGCTAAAACTTAATGACAAATCATTAAACGAAAAATTATTAAAACTTGATAAAAAGGATAGAGAGCTAGAAGCAGATATAGCAAAACTTTTTAAAAAGATTTCTGAACAATCAAAAATTTTAATATTACTTTCTTTAAATTTAAAATCTGCTGTAATTAAAAATAAACATCAGATAAAAATGTTAAAAGAACAATTAGAAGATGAAATAGAAAATCTACCTGAAAGAATTAAAAAAAATTTAAAGCAGTTACAAACTACATTCCAAAAAAGTGTTGATGAATTGAGTTCTAAAATTACTCAACAAATGAAAAAGATGAATAGAATAATAAATGAAGTAAACTCACTTAATCAAAAAGTTGATAAAATGAAAAATCTTAAAATCAATTTAGAAAATGAATTAAAGAAAAATTTACAAGAAAACTCTAAAGAAAATAAAGAACAGTTAGATTCTGTTAAAAGACAATTAGATGTTCTTAAAATTAAGTTAAATGCTCTTAAAACGGCATTGAAGATTAATCAGCAGAAAATGCAAGTTAATAGAAAAGAAATTAAAGTACATCACACGCTGCTTGACGCAATAGATAAAGTGCAACAGGCAATTAATAAAGTTATCTCGAAGTTGTTGTCCATTCACAAACGTAAATCTTGAACGGACCAAAGGTCCTCAGGTTACTAACCAATCGGAGCGAAGCTCCTCGAGGCTTTAGCCGATCGGACCAAAGGTCCTCAGGTTACTAACCAAT
>CAJQUW010016095.1:70000-75000 GCA_907163375.1 Prostheceraeus crozeri
ATTTAAGATTATTGAATATCTATTAAGCAAAAATAAAAACTCATACAAAAAACAATAGAAAAACTTTCTGGATTTATTTGAGTAAAATTCGAAGAAAACATCTTCCTGGTCATTCAAGATACTGTCCAGGAACTCGATTAGATATATGACTAGATAGAATAAAAACCAGAAACCATGTAAGAACCGATAAAATAGAGTATATGCCGCAGCTTACAGGCATGATTAGCTTATCGAATCATGATCAAAGTTCTACGACATGCAGCTGATAAGAAGATGATTCAAGAATTAGATAGTATTCAAAATCCTACATTTAGAGAAAAAATTGAAAGAATGTTTGTTAAGAAAGCTTTACAAGCTAAAATATTATTCGGTCAGGGTTTAAATGAAAATCATAATTCAGACGTTTTAGCTCTGAAATCCTCAAGAAATATAGAAGACCTAGAATATTTATTGAAAGTAAGAAGTATTTAATAAAGGATGAGATTTGGAGTTCTGATCTATTCATATTCCGATGAAAGGACTAAAATAACGCAGATGAACTTATAGATTTATATAACACGAGTACGCTTGGGTAAAGCCTTTAAAAAATAAAAGTGGTCTATCAGTTAAAAATGCTTTGAAGAAATCTTTAAAGAAGTAAAGAAAGCCAAAAAAATTGTTTGTTGATAAAGGATCGGGAATTTTTATAACAGAAACGTTTCAGCCACGATTTGAAATTGTTTATTCAACTGAAAATGCTGGGAAGGCCGATGATAGAAAGATTCAATCGGACGTTTTAAAAAATAAAATTTTCAAGAAATTTACTCAGCAAGGAAATCAAGAAATGGTTGAAGATATTACCAAGGAGTTGTAGAAGAGTACAATAAATAATAGTTCATTCTGGAATTGAAGAATCCCAAAGATGCTTCTGACGACCCTGATGATACGAAAGAAAATATTCGAGAATAATAATTTGAAGTAGAGTAACCGAATTTGCAAAACTTAAGCCGAAATTTTAAAATTGGAGATGAGTTAGAATAGTTAAATATACGAACAAATTTGAAAAGGGCTTCGTCGGATACTGACGAAAAGAGATTTTGAAATTTGTAAAATAAATCAAGTTATCCGTTTACTATGAAATGTAAAGATTTAGATAATGAGGATATCAGAGGTAGTTTTTATCAAAATGAATTACAGAAAACAAGCTTTAACCTTTAGGTGGCGCATTACTAGCTGTCGCTTAGTTATAGATTGTTTTACTCTAACATAATATCTAAAATGGTTCTCCCTTTTTGTAATTGTGTACAAAACGTATAAACATAATTTTTTCCACAATAAGTAGTGCCTGTGTTTGAATTTTGAAACGTATTGTATGTTCCATTTTCAAGTAATTTTTTTAACTTCGTTTGTAGGTGGAGACCGTATAAGTCAAAAATAGTATTATCTCCATTTTTATTAGACATACTACCTGCTGACCAATGTACGCCTTTTTCATCTGACGTATGAGATTGGTTACGAAATTACAGTTATTGATGAACTTTGTTCAGGAAACTGAAGTTCCTTTGGCTATATTTTAGGAATGTAATTCGTCTCTCAATTAACATGAAAATCCTTATTCCTAATTCATTGCGATTTTCTTTAGCGAAATTGGTCGTAGTTTGGCGTTCCATATAATTATAAAAACTTATTTGTATGCTCATATTTATAATAAACAACAATTTCTAAGGGACCCCTAAAGACAGAAGGGAGGTAGCAGAACTAACGTTCATATGATATAGAAGATATATTCTTGCTGTTTCTTCACTTTTGTTTCTCTTCTTCTCTTCTCTTTCTTATCTTTCTTTCTTTTCTTCTTCTTCTTTCTTCTTTCTTCTTCTCTCTTTCTTTCTCTTTCTTCTTCTTCTTTTCTTCTTCCTTCTATCTCTTTTTCTTCTCTTCTTCTTTCTTCTTCTTCTTCTTTCTTTTTCTTCTTCTCTTCTTTTCTTTCTTTCTTCTTCTCTTCTTTCTCTTTTTCTTCTTTTCTTCTTCTTTCTCTTCTTCTTCTCTTCATTCTTTCTTCTTCTTCTTCTCTTTTCTCTCTTCTTCTTTCTTTTCTTCTTCTTCTTTCTTCTTTCTCTTTCTTTCTTTCTTTCTTCTTTTCTTTCTCTTCTCTCTTCTTTTCTCTCTTTCCTCTCTTTTTCTTTTCTTCTCTCTTCTTCTTCTCCTTTTCTTCTTCTCTCCTTTTCTTTCTTTCTTCTTCTATCTTCTCTTCTATCTTCATCTATTAATCTTCTAACTTCAACCTTCCTCTTCCCGTCCTTTTCTACTCTTCTTTCATTCCCTTTCTTCTCATAATCTTCTACCATCTCCTTCTTTCTTCTTCACTCATCTTCTTTCTATCTTCTATCTTCTAGACATCATCTTTCACTTCTTCTTTCCTATCTTCTAATCCTCTTCATACCATCTCTTTTCTATCTTCCAAACTTCTACATCCTTCATCTTCCCTCTTCTTTTCTATCTTCTACAACTATCTCTTAATATATATATCTATCCCTACCACTTCTTCCTATCCCTTCTTCTACTTCCTCTACTTCTATCTTCTATACTTCATCTCCTTTCTTCTCTCTCTATCTTCTATCTTTCCAATCAATCTTCACTATCTTCCTTCTCTTCTTCCATCTACCTCCTTTCTCCTTCCCTCTTCTGCATCTTCATCATCCAATCTTCTTTCTACGTCAAAATATTCTCTCTTCTGCTTCTCTTCTCTTTCTATCTTCTTTCCTCCTCACTTCTTATCTCCATCTTCTTTTCTTTTCTTTTCAATTCTTTTTCTAATCTCCTCTATCTTCTATCTTCCTTCCTATCATATCTTCTCTTATCTTCGTTCCAGACCTATCTTCTTTCATCTTCTAATCTCGTCCAATCTTCTTTCTATCTTCTCTTTCTATCTTAATCTTTCATCTTCTATCTACTTATCTAACCATCTCTCTTCTTTCTTCATCCTTCTCTTTTCTTTCTTTCGTATCTTCTAACTTCTCCTTACATCTTCTCTCTTCCTTTCTAAGAATCTTTTCTCTATCTTCTCTTACTTTCTCTCTTCTTCTTCTTCTCTTTCTAATCTTCTTTCTTTCCTTTACATCTTCTTTATTCCTCTAGACATCTTTCTTCATCTTCTCTTCTATTCTTCTATCTCTTCTCATCTTCTTTCTCATCATTCTATCTTCTAGCTTTTCTTTCTCTCCTTCATCTTTCTTCTATTCTCCTTTCCCCTCTCTCTTTCTAATCTTTCCTTTTCTCTATCTTCCTATCTCTTTCTTCATATCTTCAATCTTGTCTTCTATCTTCTACATCTTCTTTTCTTCTACTTCTTCTTCTTTGCTATCTTCAATCCCTTTCTTCCTATCTTCTTTCCATCTTCTTCTATCTATTTCTTCTATCTCACTGCTACTTCTCTCTTTCTCTCTAACGTCTACTTCACTTCTAATCTCTCCTTACTGCATTCTTACCTTCTATCCATCTTCCATCTAATAATCTTCTTCTTCTTCTTCTCATCTAACTCTTCTTCTCTTCTTCTAATCATCCCAATCTTCATCTTTTCTCTTCTTCTGTCCTCATCTCCTCACTCTCTAATCATAATCACTTCTATCTTCTTTCTTCCCTTTTCATTCTTCCTTCTCCCTCTTCTTCTCTCCTCAATTCTTCAACTCTTCCTCACTAAATCTCTATCTTCTCTCTTTCCTTATTCTCTCTTCATTCTTCCCTTCCTCCACTTCCTTCACTTTCTACTTCTTCTTCTTCTTATTCCTAACTTCAGTCTCTCTTTCTATCTTCACCATCTTACTCTATCTTCTTCTTCTTCGCATCTTCTATCTTCTCTTCTTTCTTCTTGCTTTCATCTCCTTCTCTCTCTACTCTCTTATTTTCTTCACTATCTTCTTCCATCTATTCTTCCCACCTAATCTCTTTCTTCTTTCTCTACCTATCTTCAAACTTCTTCTTACTTTTTCTAAATCTTCCATTCTTTCACATCTTCTATCTTCTCATTCTCCTATTCTTTCATCCTCTTCTTCCCTCTTCTTGCTAATCTAACATATCTTCCCATTCTAATCTTTCCCTTCATCTTTATCTTCTATCTTCTTCTTCTTCTTCTACTCCTTCTCTCTAGCACATTCCTCCTCTTCTCTTCTCTCTTGCTCTATCTTCCAATATCTTCACTTTCTTCATTCTTCCTCTCTTCCTATCTTCTAATCTTTCTTTCTATCTGCCTTTCTTCTCTACTTTCTCTTCATTTTCTTCTTCTTCTTCCTAATCTCTCTGTAGTCTTAATCTTCTTTCTTTTCTTCCTAAATATCTCTCAATCATCTTCTCTTATCTTCATCTTAATCTATCCATTTCTTTTCTCAAAAACAATTCTTTTCTAAGCTACTCAATTCTCAATATCATTCTATCTTCTTATTCTTCCTATCTTCTTCTCTTCCATCTTCTATTTCTTCTTCTTTCTAACTCTTTCTTCTCTTCTTCCTTCTTTCCTTCATCCTTCATAACCTTCTCATCTTCTTTCTTCACCCTTTCTATCTTCTTCTCTTCCCCTTTCTCTTCTTATTCTGTAATTCCACTTTAAACTCTTCTCTTCTTTACTTTTCTGCCCTTCTCTTCCTTCCACATATCTTCACTAATCTTTCCTCTCTTTCTAACTTCAACTTCTCTTTCACTTTCTTTCTCTAATCCTAATCTTCTTCCTTGTTCTTTCTCTTCTAACATCTGCGGCTCTATCTTCTTCTCCTTCTTCATCAATTCCACTATCTCCTTCTTCTATCTTCTCTTCAAATCGACTACTTGATCTTCTACTCTTTTTCTATCTTTCTTCTCCTAATCTTCACTCTTCTCTCTTCTTCTATTATCTCTTCTTCAAATCTTCATCTCTCTTCACACTCTCTAACTTTCTATCTTCCCTAATCTCGCTTCTCTCTCCGTTCATAAATTCTTTCCTATCTTCTCTAATCTTACTCATCATCTACTTCTCTATTAATATTCTCTATCTT
>CAJQUW010016095.1:85000-92783 GCA_907163375.1 Prostheceraeus crozeri
AATTGTAGGAATTGTAAATACAATCCTCACGCTTGCCAAGTATGCATTTTGTTTTGTCTATTCCTAAAGTGGTCATGCCATACTTCATAGCAGGATATGGCTGCTGGCTTGTGGATGATATCATCAATGTAGCATTCTATGTCTGCGTAAATGATACGCAGGGGACTTAATTCGTCACCATTATCCCTATGTGAAAATATTTTATCTTTGGGCATGCGTTCCATTTATAATTACCTCGCTTGCACCATTCATAGTGAGTTTCAAATTTATCTTTACTCCAAAAGGAGCGGATGCGCGGTCGCATACAAAATGTTCACAACTACTATTTAGAGTGCCCCAAGTGAGTGTACAAGCGAGAGATTTGCGGAATACCACAGTAGTGCCATTCCTCGCTTTTAATCACTTCTTGTTTTACTAATTAAAGAGGTTGACTACACGTTCATAACAAAGTTGAACGTAGAATTATAGATAGCGGGCACCCTTCAACCTCCTTCTCCCACACGTGAACGACAATTTTAATCTGATTATGTTTTTCGAAACGTTTCTACATCTTTGATTTTCATGTTGTTACTATCACAACCTTCAAAGTCTAGTTCATCCTCCCACTGTCTATAGCTATAGGTGCGATCTCGATGCGCGTTGATATCATTATAGTGAAGGATGGATAGGACTGCATATTTGAAACACTGCGATTTACGATCAACATTGATGACAGCTTTCTTATTATACAACGTTTTTGGTAGTTTAAATGTGCCTCGAGCTGCATGACTTTCTAATAGGGAAATTTTGAATATGGCTGAGTCCACACCATCAAAAATGAGAGCGCTGTCGCGTTGATTGAATTTATCTACATTTGATTTTAAACATTGAATGTGAAAATTTAGCCAAGACTCGCAGTCTACAACTTCGGTTGCGAAAGAGGAAGGAACATGAAACTGTATTCTCTCCGTCACTTGACCCGTTTGAAAATCTATTTTAATATATTTTAGTTTAAGGTAGATGAGCGCCTTCATTCTAAAATTTTCTAAATTATTGAAGAGCGCTTCGATAATGTTAGAATTTTGAAGGAGCCACTCAGGAAAAATCTACAATTTGAGTATTGGACTCCATGCAGTAGTCGCGTACTAAATTATTATGTGAAACATTAATGAGGGAGATGGTAGAGGTACCGTTGGTGTAGTGATCATTTGCATGCGTGTGTTGAAGTCTGTGCGAAAGATCGCTGAAAGTGACTATCAAAAGAAAGAGGGCACAAATCGCAAGGAAAGGAGATGTCATCGTCAGAATCAACTTCACACCTCCGGAGATTGATGCCGCTTTGCGTTGACACCACACGTTGTTTGATGTGTCGAAGGACACTGTGCTTCCTTGTAAACATATGTCCGCAGTCGGCGCATTCCCACTCGTTGCCTTGTCGCGAGAGTCCTGAGCTGGAACTCACATCACCTGAAAGAGAAATCATTCTATCATCTCTGTTCAAGTCTCAGTGTATTGTTACAACCTACTTGACTCAATAACTCTAAACTTTGCTCGAGAAGGGAGGGCGTTGGTGATGAAGTTGATGCCTGAAATTGAGGAAGATGCTATTAGCCACACGTTTGAGGGAGATGAGTGAAGAAATTTTCAACTTACCATTTCAACGAAATCAAGTTTAAGGTTGATACTTCAACAAGATGGAGACTTCACTCAAATAATACGTCTCAAATTTGGAATTCACGAGAGAGCAGTTCACTTGTACGCCTCAAATCTAGAATTTGGCTAGAGAACACTTCACTATACGTCTCAAAGACAGAGTGAATGACACGAATGTCCACTTTGCTTATATACTTCTCTCATTCTCTTCATTCATTGGATGTTCATTCTGATTGGCTGCTTGTGTTATACTTAAGAATTTAGAAAAATGTCTAAAGGGTTTTTATCATTATTCAAAGTCCTAGCATTTCAAAGACAACATGACAAGTCCTCCTCCAACAACACACCAAATACCGCATTGAAAGTTCTCCTCTCCATGTACATCAGCAAAGGTGCTCGTTACACCAAATGCACCAAGAAAGGCGAAGGTGGAGAAGACATACAATCTCGACAATATACGAAAGTTATCATTATCGGAGGAGGATGAAGAGGAGTGGCCCGACCTAACAGGCATACGGTGGAAATATTTACAATATGATGCCGAAGGGGTGATGGAGATGACCAGCAAGTCGCACTTGCATCAAATGTGGGAGTGGTACACCCCTAACTCCCAACCGCGAACCGTGGCGGAGTGGGCGTACATTGAGAAAGTGAGGGACGCTGCAGAAGAACGTTTAAAGCAGCTCAACTGTTTTTGTGATCTATGTGAAGCCAGACTCTGGGACGATATTGACGATGAAGACCTTTTGAAATACATGCCATAATAAATGTTTATTTCGTATTATCTTTGCTTTCATACTGACTTACTTGAATGGGGTTTTAGTGAATAATTTAACCATGTATACTTTTTCATTTGGAAATAGTAGCACGCTTAGTTTAACTTGCAAATCTTATAACATTTCATATGGGTGATAATGGTAGATGAAATAGTGTTAGATAAAATTAAGATAGCTTACACTTCTGATACAGGGATAGCAATCGACTGCGATCCATGTGTAAAGAGCTTGTTAGACTACGGAAGAGAGAAGTGTGTTATGTTGCGTGTGGCGCGTGAGTGTCCTCCCATTTCATTCCATTCATCAATTCGTCTCATTGATAGAGACAGGTAGAACTCATGGTTCTCAGAACGTATGCAATGGAAAGTTTTAGGCAACCTTCGACAGTTGGCTAAATGTCGCCCTGGCGCGAATGCATACTACGTTGAGACAGAGGCAATCACTTGCAAACATGACGCAGAGAGGTTTAACAAGATTGACCATTGCCGAATGTCCCTTGCGGTATACATAGCTACGGGTTTCACCGCCGCCCTTTACAGGAACGCCCGTCGAAAGGAAGTCTTACACCGAACTTCATTTGCAACGTTCAAGTTGACTGATAGCAGATTCAACTTAATGATAGTATTCGCCAGTCCGAAGACTGCCCAGGGCAAACCGCGAGGAGGTTCTATCATGTCTTGCCCCATGGTGGCCCTTAAGAGAGCCGATGGTTCGTTCTCGGGAGTAACAAGATGACTATTGGCTGTGAAGATCATTCAATAGGTATGACGGTTAGGTTCTCGTATACCCTATACCGCCTAACCCGTGCTGTGTGCATCTGGCACCTTTCGGATGCGGGTGGAGATTTTGGAGTCCACCACCTCATCCGTCCAAACGATCCTCCTTGATCTTCCCCTTCTTCTCATCCTCCTCATCCCACTCGTCGAGGATAGATCGAACTCGGGAATGGCGTTGTCTTCATCGGTGAAGACGGAATGTTGTCGGTAGATGTCGCTTCCATCGTGACTTCAAATTGAATGAGAAGCGCTACAATCTTCTGGCTTATATCGGGTTTTCAACAATGAATTGCTCAACAGCGAATCAGAATGCTTCAGGGATAGCAATCGACTGCATAATGTTCAAGTTGACTGATAGCAGATTCAACTTAATGATAGTATTCGCCAGTCCGAAGACTGCCCAGGGCAAACCGCGAGGAGGTTCTATCATGTCTTGCCCCATGGTGGCCCTTAAGAGAGCCGATGGTTCATTCTCGGGAGTAACGTCATCTTACACCCTACCAATTCTGCTGAGAGAGTCTTTGACTCTCTCTTTGGTAGCACTGTCGACTTCCACACTAACTGGTACATGGCTAAAAAGTGGACTGTAGCGCCATTCCGTTGGATTGACAGCAGTTGCTGTCATCGGATTGCCAATCCAAGCAAGATTATTAAAAACTCTGTCTTGCTCCTCTAGCCTGACAAACTCCTCAAATAAATTTCGCGGCCTTAACTGCGGTCCGCGAGGAGAGCTGACTTGACTGTTCGGCGTCTGCTTGATTGAACATGAAATGAAATGAGAGGCAGTGGTGTTATATACCCCTCTAACGCGACGCAACGTTCAAGTTGGCACTGATAGCAGTTTCAACTTAATGATAGTTAATTATCGCCATCCGAAGACTGCCCAGGGCAAAACCGCGTGGAGGTTCTATCATGTCCTTGCCCCTAGGTGGCCCTTAAGAGAGCCGATGGTTCGTTCTCGGGAGTGACGTGATGGGGTGGTGAAGGCGGGCAAAGATCTGCAATAAAAATGATATGTATTAGAATAGGATATACTATCTTATTTACTTTTTCACTTACCAATTAGTCATCCTTTGGTAGTCTCGCGCGTTTCCGAATCGAGAATTTGTGTAAGTGACCGCGCATATCGTCAGGGCTGGCGTGGAGGCATTTTTTCGTGGGATGACCATTGTAACATATTATTGACTCGTCCAGATTTTGATTGACGAGTACTTCGCCGGCCAAATGATTATCCCGAATAGGGATTGTTGAAACTCAAACAAACGATCCTCATTCACACGTTCCCACTCATCCCTCATGCGCTCCAACTTCTCATACGCCTGCCTCTCATCACACCGCCGAGCCACAGTCCTCTCCAACTCAACATTCCTCGCTCTCAACACACTCATCTCCTTCATCATCTCCTCAAACTTCGCCTCTGCATCTCTCATTCTTCTCTCCGCAGCACTCGCCCTCTTCTCACACTCATCATTCTTCTCTTCCAACTCTCGCGTCTTATTCTTCAAATCAGTCACACATACGCCTCATTCAAATGTTTTCATCCGCCACCTCCTTCGACTTCAGTTCCTTCTTTTTTAACTCATCCAACTCCTTCACAACTTCATCCTTCACTTTCTTCAAACTCTCATACTTGTTCCCCAACAAATCATGCGCCATCTGCTGCGAAACATGCCTCTTCTCTTCATCCTTCAACCACCTCGCCGACTGCACACGAATCCCACCACTCTTCACTTTTGGGGAAGATGAGCTCTTCGGGGGATCGGTGATGACGATGTTTGACACCTCCGATGACGAAGAGCTCAACTTCCTCACACGCTTCCTCACACGCTCCCTATCTAAATCCACATCATCCTCATCATCACTCTCAAGCACTCTCTTTCGCTCAATCGTGTACAGCATCACACACGCACCTCCAACGACGCAACCGCTACACACACTCGCCAACTCATCATTCTCAACAACATTCTCCAAGCCTTACCCTCTCGCTCGATCGCCAACATTCGCTCCCTCTCTTCCACAATCAATTGCGTAAATCTCAAATCAGTCACTAAACCACCACTACAGTCAGCATGCACTCTGTAAAAACGCGCCTCATCCTCATCACCCTTCAGCACTCTACACTTCACGCACGCAACCCTATTCAAGATAATCATGTGGCCGGTGCCCGCCTTCTTGACATGAGCCTTGGCGTCCGCACTGCGATTAACTCGCCCACATGAGCACATTTTAATATGGTATTTGCGGTTCCTGTCATTAGCCAGTGTAGATTTATCGTTAGCTGTAAGATAATGAAATTTGTATAAGTTTGGAATCATGTAGTACAGTCATATTCCTAAAGAGTGTTGTGAGTGGCACTCGATCCCGTCGACAGCCCGAAGGCCTTGTACTGATCACTAGGGAAGTGAGAGATCTTCCCCGATACCCGCTCTTTACAGCTGAAGACATCATTGTCACTGCCCCGAAGTGGTAACAGGATCGCCGAGTCAAAGGTAGTGATCAGTAGCTGGGATCTAACCCCTCAAAGCTGCCTTAGACTTAGTTAAATTTCAAATCTGATAGCAGATTTGAACTCAGGATACTTGAAAACCTTAGTCTATATGTTAAAACTTTGAAAATAGTGAAAATTAAGAATTTTTAAAAAATTCCGCATTTTACTACTCATACTACTTTTAAAAAATTTTATCAGTAGTAAAGACACTATCAAACTCTATCATACAAACTTTGAAGTAAGAAGATAGCTTGCCTACTACAAAAGATAGAGTCTCTTTTGAAACACCCGATATCGGGAGCTCATAGCGACGACCGTCGCATACCACGTCTTTCGATGAAGTGATCAGACTTACGTTGTCGGGGGTTTATATATGCTCGGAAGAAAACTTAAAATGGCTCTATCTCCGAAAGTATTCATCGTAGCGAAATGCTGTTTGTTGCAAACGATTCGTCTCATAATTCTTTACAATATGACACCTTAACGATTCTCAAATGACAACGGGAAAGGTTGGTCCGTCCAGCACATGTGCATGTAACATGCCACAAGTGAAAAATTCCTAAGTGTGAGAGCTCCAGTGTGGTGAAAATTTTTAAAAATTTAAAACTTCCGAATTTCGACCTGGGACTTTTAACAAAACATTTTTTCATGAAATTTCACGTGACGGCCCCCCCCCCTCCCCCCCCTCGTTCAGAGAAATTTGATGAAAAATGTTTTTGGTGACGGTCCCAGGTACGAAATTTCCACACTTTGAAACATGTGTTTTTTTTTTTATTTCAAAATTTTACCCATACAAAGTCACTCTGACACTTAGGATTTTTTCAGGTGAGCGAGCTCCGACCTAAAATCTTGTAACCGCTCTAACTTTTGAACGAAGACAGATAGGAACAAGCCGATTCTTTCACTGAAATTTGTCTCACTCTTAGCTTTCAAACGAGCTATCGCACGACAAAATCCGTCCACTGGAAGCCAAAATCGAAGCAAGCTGTCCAGAGGGGGGGGGACGTCAGTGAAATTTGATGAAAAATGTTTTGGTGACGGTCCCAGGTCGAAATTCCACACTTTGGAAAATTTTCAAAATTTTACCCATACAAAGTCACTCTGACACTTAGGATTTTTTCAGGTAAGCGAGCTCCGACCTACAATCTTGTAACCGCTCTAACTTTTGAACGAAGACAGATAGGAACAAGCCGATTCTTTCACTGAATTTGTCTCACTCTTAGCTTTCAAACGAGCTATCGCACGACAAAATCCGTCCACTGGAAGCCAAGATCGAAGCAAGCTGTCCAGAGGGGGGGGATGTCAGTGAAATTTGATGAAAAATGTTTTGGTGACGGTCCCAGGTCGAAATTCCACACTTTGGAAAATTATCAAAATTTTACCCATACAAAGTCACTCTGACACTTAGGATTTTTTCAGGTGAGCGAGCTCCGACCTAAAATCTTGTAACCGCTCTAACTTTTGAACGAAACCAGATAGGAACAAGCCGATTCTTTCACTGAATTTGTCTCACTCTTAGCTTTCAAACGAGCTATCGCACGACAAAATCCGTCCACTGGAAGCCAAAATCGAAGCGAGCTGTCCAGAGGGGGGGGGGACGGCAGCGAAAATTTTTTCTCTCCGATTGACTTGAAACTCACCATACCGATGCAGAATTTCACGCTGAATCCGAATCTGGCCTCCGTTTTCTCATCCGATGCTTCGTTTGGGCGCTACACACCACAACGTCCCAAATTCTAACTCTGTCGTTTTTTCGAAAAATGTTGAAAATTTTTTCTCTCCGATTGACTTGAAACTCACCATACAGATAGAGAATTTCACGCTGATTCCGAATCTGGCCTCCGTTTTCCCATCCGAACCACTCCCTTCCACCGAAACAACCCATTTCCAACCCAATTCACAGATTGCACGAAAAAACTCACACACTAAGCCTCAAGACGAATCCTGGCGGTCGCCCAAGTCCACCACGACACTCTGTCGTTCAAGGGGGGGGGACAGCAGACCCGAAGCACCAGGGCGGCCGACCATCGACACTCTGCCGTTCCAGAGGTGGGGGATCGTCCAGCGATGCTGGCCATCGTGCGGCGGTCCAAAGTGGAGTTTTGCTTACT